>JADBJO010000272.1:527500-607500 GCA_016801955.1 Conus betulinus | reverse complement strand
TGCACATGCATGTATTCGATGCTGCTCAATATCAGGTACACGTGGAAGACACGCTGACACAGTGACACTGGATCTAGGCCTATGTGTAATAACCGTCTCTCTCGGCGTGTGATCCAGTCGGTCGACTCCACTGACTCGGACTGCATTTTCACACAGTGACATTGACCGTGACATTACGTCATTCATATAGACCAGATAAAAGTTAGTTGGATTAGTAAGGCCAAGTTATGAATGACCAATGTTTTGTTTTGGCATCTGCAGACGTTGACTGTAATTAGTGTAAACCGTTCGTTTCACTGTGACTGCGCAGCCTGCAGGTGCCAGAAGTAGTGGCACTCGCGTCTTGAGAGATTGCCGAACGGGCTGCACTGCTGTAGGCCTAGTACATGTTTCCTTGTAGCAGTCTTTTGCAGATGTATCCATGTAGCAGTCTTTTGTAGTTGTATCCTTGTAACAGTCTGTTGCAGTTGTATCCTTGTAGCAGTCTTTTGTAGTTGTATCCTTGTAGCAGTCTTTTGCAGATGTTTCCTTGTAGCAGTCTTTTGTAGATGTTTCCTTGTAGCAGTCTTTTTTTGCAGAAGGACTCAGGCTTTTGTACTTTGCTAGTTTGTTACAACTAATACAAATGATCACAAGTGGTTTCCATGCTCATGTGATGTTGTAGGGCATGGTACAGGATGACATGTCCTGGCCTTGGTACTTCCCTCTTGTTTGTTGTAAGTGGTTTCTGTACTCTTTTGATGCTGCACAGATTGTATAGGCTGGTGTGGATCATAGTTGTTGTGAACTCGGTTTCACTTTCTTTTCTACATCTGTGCCCTTGCTGATCAGATTCAAGGAAAATATGTGTCGATTTATTTTCTCTGTCCTGTGCCCTCCAGCTTTTTTTTTTTTTTCATTCCCTAATGAATTAAATGCCAAATTTATGCTTACTCCATTGTTGCGATGTAAGCTTTTTTCTCAAATTAATTTTCAAGTGTGTTTTAACGATCCTAGGCCAGAGCAGAACGATCTTTTCCAGGTAAGTGTCTTTGTCTATCGATCAGCTGTCATCGACTGGAAGTGTGTGGTGTAACAGGCTCAGGCAGGGGAAAAAGAAAGCTAACAAACATTACTCATGAGCTAGATTTTCAGTGTTGGCAGGAGGTCAGGGTGGGGATGGAGGAGGGGAAGGGTGGGGGGCCACTGCATTTTCATGCCTCCAGCTGAACCAGTTTGACTAGTACAGCAACAGTTCCTGGGGCTTGTGCAAACTTTTGTTGAGGCCACTTACCAGCAGAATTTGGGGGAGAGGTGGGCATTGAGGGCAGAGAGGAGGGCAAGGGGGTAGAGAAAGTCAGTCGCAGGCAGCACTCAGATGTGATGATCAGCTGCTGTACTGCAGTGGTCAGTGTCATGGATTGTGAGCTGGGAGGTCATGCTATGGGTTCATTTGGGAACACTTTGACCACATAGTCCAGTTTTGTCTGCTTCATGACTGCATCTCAGAGTGTGTTTCTCAAATTTGCTACTTAACATTGCAGGTGTCTTTGGCCTAGTTAAGTTGAGATATAGTATGAAAATAAACACAGAATACAACCCTGTTGTACAATCTGACCAAAATGGAAGACATAGCATCCTCCTCCTCCTCCTCATCATCAATCAATCATAATGATATTAAAAGAGCAAAGAAAATCTTAAATTCTTTGGCCCTTTATGCCCATCTCTTATAGTGAACTCACATTTCAGTTTCTTTTCTACATCTATGCCCTTTCTGATTCCGTGCCATGAGTATTGGCAAGTTCATGGGACCTGTGGTTTGGTGAATGCAGTAGTGACCTCTAGCGAGGAGCAGGATGCTGACTCATGCTGGCTTTGTGACTTAGCAATTATTATCATCAGCGGGGGGCATAGCAGGTGGGTGTCCTGATAAAATCAGGCATTACTGAACACTACCAAAGTGATTTGGCAGCAGTGCAGTGCAGTGTATCTTCTGGAGGGTGCCTCAAGTGGACTTGATTGCTGTCTGTGATTGCTTGTGCTGCAAGCGGACAGCTGGGGTGTGGCTGTGGATTGGGAGTCAGAGTGAGAGGCATTGGAGCAAGCAATGCCACTGAAGTGGCATGGAATCAGTAACAGTTTAAAAAGATCTTTGTTGTCTGTGGCCTTGAGATGCCAGATCCAGGTTTTTTTTCTAATGCCACTTCAGTATAGGTATTCATTTGTGTATGTGTGTGTGTGTGTGTGTGTGTGTGTGTGTGTGTGTGTGCGCACGCGCGCGCATTTCAGCGGAAAAATTGTAATGCTTTTATGCTTGTGTGTGAAAAGAAATGTGATTGGTAACTTCATGGTCATGGCTTTCATTGTTTACAAATTTACAATGGCAGTCCAGCCTGGGAGAGACACTAGTTGTGTTCTTGCCTTGTGCCAGTTTGCTAGAGAACATATCCATTGGAAATATTTGTCAGTTGTTTAGAGGAGACGGCCACATGTGTGGCTTTTACTCTGTGCAGCAGAGTTTGTATGCTTGGCAACTCACTTGTAAAAGAGGGCTTGAGTAAATATGATTTTGTCATGTTATCTTGAATAGAGAAGTCACTCTACTGCTGTCGATGTCAGATACCTTACTTCAGTAATATTCAACGATATATAGTGATCAGTCATACATCATAACACAGTATACTATGTTACCAGTCTGTTGAGAAAACATACGTGTGTACACATGTGTGTGAACATACTTAAGTTAAATATGAAGTCAGCAATGACACAAGTATACTCTCTCAATCATGCTCACTTTGTGTGCATGCATACATACTTGCACACTTTCTCATCAGTTCTGTGACACAATTTTGTTTCAAATTCTAATGTGTGTTTCAGAATCAAGGTACATCTTATGAGTATGACCTGAAGTTGTGAGGGAAACCATCCTGTTCCTTCTCTAGTAAATAAATGTAAAATCAATCAAGGTTTCAGTAGCAGCCGCATAAAAACTTTTTATTTCTCTCTTAGTGAAATTGTACATGCCAAGAGATAATTTCATATCTTCAAGTTCAAAGCAGTTTGATACAGACTGTCTGAGTTGAGAATGGAATCTTCAGAAGGAGATAAGTTTGTAGATCACAAGGAGACAGTTTTAAGCGCTCCCAGACCACGAAAGCTAAATGCTTTGAAGGTGGACATCACTCCTGAAGATGTATGGAATTCAGAGAACCTTGAGGCTGCTATTGGGTCTGTCTCAAAAGAATTTCAGATGTCTGTGTCAAAGATGGAGGGAACAGACAGGTCTGAAGATTACCAAAAGGAGCAGGAGGCAATCATAGCAACGTCCTCAAAGAAGGAATCTTCTAACACATCCTCTTTGGAAGACAAGGCTGTTGTCATGCAAGAGTCTTCATCATCAAAAAGCGAAGTGTCCTCCTCAAAGACTGTCAAGACATATGCGACCACCGTATATACTCAGAGGATCAGTGGAAGAAAGTCCAGGTCCTCAGACAGTGATAGTGACATTAATTCTCCAACCACAAAGACTACAAATGCCTCTTTACCTAGATCTACTGCCCCTGTTCAAGTTCACTCACCAAAGAAAGTCTGCAGTGTGCAGTTTAATGTGGCCGCCGGAGTGGGGTCCAGCACGACTACTGCTTTGTCAAAGATGTTCACCAAAACTGTAGAAACCACCACAGAGGTGAGCAGCAAGGAGCGCCATTTGTCAGAGTGCAGTTTTTTATTATTGAGGGCGAGCAGACAGGCTGCCCAGCCAGGAAACAGGCCTTAGCGACAGCACCAACGACCAGTCTGCCGATAAGGAAGACACTGGTGTTGAGAAGACTGAGAACCAGGAGAACGTGAAAGATGATGCAGTTTTTACAGAAGTATTCTCTGCCATGAAATCTGAAGAAGAGAAAGGATGTTGCTGAGTATTCACCTGGATTGGCCATACGGAACTTGACTTTGGAAGATCTACAGGAGAAAAGACTCACCCCAGAACGGGACACAGAATTGAGCAATTCCCCTGTACAAGTCACTGACATGTCCACCACCCGTTATATCACCTCAGTCATTATCACTGACTCAAGGAAATGGAATCTTTTCTTCTTCCCAAAGTAGATTCTGCTGTTGGCAGCATGTCCTTGCCGGTCGATACGTCTGGAGTAGGTACCTTATCCTCCTCAGAGTACAACACATCCCAGTTGATGGCTTCAGAATCTACATCCATTACCATGTCTGCACAGTCCAGCAGCTTAACATCAGGAGGCCAGATCCTCATGCAGTGCACGGAGGATTTCTCTACTGCTCACAGGAAACCTCTCTTCAACCCCATTGAGGTGGAACGCAAGTTCACCATGACAGAACACACAGAGGAACAGCTGAAGTCTTTAGGTGCAAGACTGCATAAAGAAAAGACTTTCACCGACATCTATAACGACAACGATGAGTTTGCTCTCATCGTCACGGACTGTTGGTTACGCCGCCGCAATGATTCCTGGGAAGCCAAAGTGCCGCTGAAAACACAGAACAGGGAAGCTGTCTTTTCCCCAGCATCCCAGTACAAGGAGATCCGCAGTGAGAGAGAAATCTCCACTTGGCTGTGGATCAGCTCGGCCTGGAGACGTGGATGAGAGGGGACCCCATTGACCTTCTCATTCAGGCGGCTGGGCTGACGGAGTTTGCCAAGTTCACCACCACACGACGAACCTACACTTTGCCCTCTTGCATGGTTGACCTTGACCTGACTGACAATGGATTCCAAGTGGGGGAAATCGACGTGATGGCAGCCTCTCCTGAAGAACTGCCCCAGGCACTGCAGACCATCAGTAATGTTGCCAAGCAGTTGGGTAAGCAATGAGGCTTTCTTCTTTGGTTTCAGTTTGATTTGATGCCATTTTTCGTGTTCGTGTTTTGTTTGTTTGACCTTTTTTTTTTTCTTTTCAAGTTGAAAGTACAAAATGAATGACAGAAATATGAAGAAACACATTTCTTTTCATGAAGGGATGTTTATGGGTAGAACGACTAAGCAGTTTGGCCAGAAAGTAAAGTAGAATTGTATAAGGAAAGGAGACGTGAAAATAAGACATTTGAACAGTATGAAAGTGACATTTTGCATACTCTGTAGGTAATGTATTTGAATGGAAAGAGATTGCTGGTGTACTTTGCATGCCTCATTGTCAGTCACAGAGAGACTGGCTGAAGACGTATATATATATATATATATATATATATATATATATGTATATATATATATATATATATATACCTTTCATGTAACTTAACTTCAGATTCTGTTCCTAATTTCAAATTGTATCTGCTGAACGTTTCACAGGTAGTTGAAAAAAGTTCCACAGGATTTGCTGAGAGAAGACTTTTTCATTTTGTTGGTCTCATTTGATTTTTTTTTTTATATGAAAGAAGAACATTGTTGTTCTTTGTTGAAATTATAAAATTGCTTGAAATACAAAGTATACATGCTATAAATTGTAGACTTGACCTGTTCTTGTTTTGATCTGTTAAGTACTACATGGGAAATGACAAGGATTGGATGAAAAGGTAGACTTTCGCAAAAGCACAACTACTGCCATTGCTAATTTATAGACATGAATAGTTTATTATTTGATTTTATTGATAACTCAGCATAGTATATGGTAAATCAGCTGGATGATATTTGGATGGAAAATGGTAAGTTATGCAAATTTCTCTCTGTGAATAAAGGCAATGATTCTCCTCTGTCTCTTTCTCATGCATGAAAACTGATCTATGCCTAACTTAAGCCTGGACTTTTAGCAGCTAGTGTAGCAGACTGTAGCAGGCAGGTTGAAAGTTTGAACTCTGCAGAATCATAAGCCAGAGCTGTTCGGTGTGTTATTGCTTCAAATAAGTAGATTTAATATGGGAAAGGATTGTCTTTTGTTGTTGATGAGAAATCAAACATTTATTTTGGAGAAAAAAAAAAAAGTAAATTCAATTCAGAGGAGTGGAGATTCATCCTCTTCAGGGATGTGTCTCTGAAAGTGTTGCTGACATTTCCTGAGCAAAGTTGCAGTGTTTGGACCTCAAGTGTGTTGCTGTGATTTCTGTACCAGGGTCATCGTTACTCTGATCAGTAATGATCATGGATCATGGAATAAAGAAACATATCTCTTGCATTTTGTGCCCCTTCATATCCCACTCCATGTGGACCTCACCTTTAGTAGTGACTCAATAAAAACATCATATCTTATGAACGGATATAGCTATGCTCACAAAATCTTAAAAGTTTGTCAATGATCTTAACAGCAGTTGGTAACAGAAATTTCATGTATGGGCACAAGCAATTATCAACATAAATAATCTTGGTTCCCCCATCACCCATACAACCTTTACTGTCTATGTAGTCAAAAACGTCATCCGGTAAAGGTGAACTTCATCTTTACAGCCATGCCTGTGATTGGTGTGTGTTACAAGGTCTTTGATATCAGCAGGTTGATGAGGACAATTGATATACATTAAATGTTTAAGTATTTGATTGGATGTTGTGCCAGTAGTGATCAGTGGCCCAAGCAGTTATTTTTTTTTGCCAATGGGGGTTGGGGAGGCCAAACGTGGTGTCCTGATTCCTTAACATGGGCTCTACCAATACTGTGCAAGTTGTTTATTGGCAGTGTATCATCTCTTCTGGTGGATTACCTCATGGAGCCCTGATATTGATTATGATTATGACAGGACCTTGTGGACTGTTGATGCTGGGAGAGCGGCAAGATATAATGATGATTGTTTATGGCGCTTAATCTTACATCATTAGCCCTAAGCACTTACAAATCCATAAAAGGTTAAAGAAAAACATAAATGAACCAATGAGAAGATGGATATTACAATAAGTACCATGCATCTACAAACAAGGGTGCCTATAGACCACACACCCACGCACACACAGAAAAACACACACACACACACACACACACACACACACACACACACACACTCTCTCTCTCTCTCTCTCTCTCTCACACACACACACACACACACACACACACACACACACACACACACACACACACACAGAGTGACACACACACACACACACACACACACACACACACACACACACACACACACACACACACTGTGTTTGATATGACTGTGTTTGGTGATGCCATGAAGTAAGGAGGAAAAAAAAAAAGGGGTGGGGGTGGGGTGGGGGGAGGGGATGGGAGGGGGTTGAAGGGAGTGGAGGGACTGAAGATCATCCGCAGTTCTTGACACTAAAATGAGGAAATATCTTCATTCAGCACACATCTTTCAGCTATGAATGGCATGGTAATCCTTCGCACTTTTTACATTGCCCTGGTGATTCTGGTCTGATCTCAAGAAAATGTTTTATTGGTATTCTTCCTTTGACATGTGCATAAATGTGTAAATCTCTGAGGATAAACCAAAACTGTGTTATCATTATTGTCTGTTCTTCAGGATTGTCCCCTTTGACGCTTGTCTAAGATTTCACAGGTAACAAGACACTGGTGGTGTTCTTTGCATGCTGTCACATGTGATGGATGGTTGTTGTGTCTGGACTGGCATTCTGTGTGTAATTCAAATCTGGTCTTGTGGCAGATTGTCTGACACTGTCTGTCTGACAGAGTATGGTTTCTTCTGCTTCTGCTGTTCCATACCAGGTTTCAAAATTTTAAAAGAAAGGTACAATGTAAAATGATTTGTTATGCTGACCCAAACACTCATCACACACATATTTGGATGACTCTCTTTTGAGACATTACTTAGGATTCGTGTTTTCAATCAAAGAAAAAAGAAAAGAAAAGAATGAAAACTCAATGCAAGGGAAAGGGAGAGAGAGAGAATGTGAATTGGGACACTATATTGCAGAGAGAGAGAGAGAGCAGAAGAAAATGCCTAAAGCATCATTGCCTTCTAAGATAAATTCACAGGTTAATTCTTGTAATAAAAATTGGGAGAACACAAAAGGAACATATTAAAAAAAGAAAAGAAAAAAGTAGATGAATGCAGAGATAAAAGAGATGATTCATGGACACAAAAGAAAGCTTACTCAATCACATATGTATGCAAATAATCTTGATCATGCACACTCACAACAGATGTGTTAAAATCACATTTGTGTTTTCATTCTTCCTTTCACCATATATCTGTTCACTGAAAGTGATAGTGGACGAGAGAGGACAGAGGAAGGTGCATGGTGTGTGAGCATGCATGTGTGCATGTACATGTGCCTGTGAGTGTGTACACATGTGTCGAAGTTTGTGTCTAATGTAGAGGGCAGTAGGACCAGAGGAGGATGGAGAGAGAGAGGTGGAGGAGGGGAGGGGAGCCCTTGTGCTTTTGCATATTTAGGTTGTGAAGAAAAATATTTGAAGAGAAAGGGGAAAAGAGAATGAATTGAAACTGATGTCCGAAAAGGCTCCTAATTGAACTTCAAACTATTCCAGATGTAAGAAGATTTTAGGATAATATGTTTTCAAGAGAAGCATACCTGCTATGTGCCCATATATTGTGTGATTTTGCCACTGTCAAACATTCTAATTTACTGGCAAATCTCAATATATCAGATGCTAAAATACTGGAAAGAAAGAGAGGAAAAAAAGACCACTGTTCTGTCTACTTTGTGTAAATGTACTTTCACTTAATTTTAGTTAATTTTGAATGGTACACCTAAAGTCAGAAGTTGACTACCTGAATTTCTGTGGCATGACCTGTGTGCTAAACTTTGTTTGATCCAAGCCTCTCTTTTGTTTGTTAGTTTGCTGTAAAAAGACACATGCACGATCTGCAGCATGACAAGCTTGTACGCTGGTAGTTATTGTATTGCACCTTCGTGATCTTGATGATAGCTGGATGTGACTCATGTCAGTGTTAGAAACAGCCACAATAACAGCAGTTATGCATTCACATTGGAACATCACATGACATAGTGGTGAAAACAGTATTGTTTGTTGTATTTGTAATTCACTGATTCTTGTTTCCCTCTCCTTCCATAAGATTAAGATAAACATTAGATTGAATGAGTTAAAATCAGACCCATGTTTGGTTATCTAAAATGCTCATGTACAGCTCACTTTTTCTCCTGAAATTCATTCATGTCTTCAGTTCGGCTCAGCAGCAGAAATTCATACATGGTGTCATATGACAGGAGAAAAAATCTGTTGGCCCGTACAGATGTGTCCTTCATTGTCCTTTGATGTGGAAGGCTTAAAGTTAAACATGTGTGGATATTCAGAAATTATGCTCATACTGTTTGGAAACAAACAAAACATGATCCAATAGTTTTGCTGAAATGCCTTGTGTGCTTGTATGATAGTGTGCATGGCTTCAGTAGAATCAGAGTCGTGTTCTGTCCACTGGCAACTGGAGCGCAGCTGCTTTGTAAAAAAAAAAAAAGAAAAAAAAAGAATGTCCATTATAATTGTCAGCTTCTCTTCTTTTTTTTTTTTTTTTTTTTTTTTGACACACGTAGTTATGTACACTATTTATTCTGTTTCATTTTGTTGGTTGGTTTGATTGGATTAGAATTTAGAGTGAGGAATGTATAAACTTCAAGAAAACGTTTGATATCTTTTGTAGACAGATAAGTGATGTGGCAGTTTTGAAGACTAGATGTAATGTGAGAAATGAAAACATATCTGATGAATGTGGTGCACTTAGTTAGTTATTCCTTTGCCTGTCAAACCCCTTTTGTTTGTGGAGTCAGTTCCTGCTTCGTTTTAGTTACTCTGCCTCTTTACCCTAAAGAGATCAGACTTTAAAACTGTTCTTTTCCTTTCTTGACATACAAAATTAAGTGTTGGTGCTGATGTTGTTTCTGAGTGTGATAGATACTTTGATATAGATGTTTTTATTACCCCCCTTCAATGCCAGTCACCAGGCTTGACTCGGGGAGAAAATGGCAGTCTGTGTGTGTTACTCTGAATGATACTTGGGGTAACATTGACTCTCAGATTCAACAGTTTAAGGGATACAACTGCATTTTTGAATAGTTATATCCTTTTATTTTAATATGGTGCTAGTTCAGATCCATTGTATTCTATGTGTTTTCTTCAAATAAAATTGGACTGAAAATGAAGTTTAATGAATTCTTTTTTTTACTCCAAGATGGTGGTTAGAAGTGTATCAGAGCATTCCATAACAATCTCATTTATGGACAGTGAGGGAGAATATTGTTTGTGGTTAAAGTTCCTTTATTGAAATGCCAAAGCAATGTTTATACAGAATTTTTTTAAATTTCTTTTTTTGTTTTGTTTTCATTAATGTTACTCTTCATAAACTAAAGCAGTTTTTGTGAGGCTAAGCTGACATTTCGTTATCACTAATATATAGTTTAGCCCCAGAAAAAACATTCTGAATGGTTTCATGAGCATATTCTGAGTAGTTACTGAGTTTATGATCACAAAGACCTAAGTTAAATGTCAGTCATATTCCTCAGCATTTTAGCCTGCATATTGCATGTGCAGTGAAGGGGTTAATCTGTAAATAATTGTTCTTGTTTGATAGGTGGGATGTGGGGGTGGAGAGAGAGAGAGTACGGTCCAAAAAGGGTGCTTTGCTTGGCTATGGTGTGAGCAATTGTGGCTTGCATTTTCTGTATAGCTGGTGGTTCTCCTTCATGTGTTTTGTATATGTATTTACATCTATACACTTGTTGATTGTAAACATTCAATGAACTGTATAAATGTTCCTAATGATGTAATAATATGAATTTTCCATCACTATTTTATCATTTACCCTGTTAAGTAAAATTCATACAAATTCAGTTTGGTACATTCAGCTAAAATATATGTCTCTATGTCTGAACACTGAAAAGTTTCAGTCCCATGTGAGCAAGTTCACTGTTGTTCTCCCCCACCCCCCCCCCCCCCCTCCCCCATCACTTTTTCTCTTTGTCAGTCAAGTGCCCAAGGGTGTCTGATAGTGAATGAAGGAAATCATCTGTGTTCATCCTCATGTATGATCTTTAGCTATGTATTCAATATTGTTCCATAGCGGCAAAAATCTCTGCTGGAACAATGCCAAGACGCTCGCATGCAAATCCTACATATGCACATGGCCACAAGAGAAATCATGTCTGATGATGTGTCTCTTTTCTTATGTGATTGGAGTTTTATAATAATTTTTGATTCACTTGATTGCATTTTGTCCTGAAAAAGATGAGAGCATTATTGTATGCATGCAAATTTATTTGGCATTTTGTCCTGAAAAAGATGAGAGCATGATTGTATGCATGCAAATTCATCTTCAGTTTGATTAAATCAAAATTGAATTCTCTGTTACAGTTCACCTGGTGCCTTGTCTTCACTTATTCCTCCCTCTGATCCCCACCCCCTACGCACACCCCCTTTTCCTCCTTATCCTTCTCATCCATACCTTCCAGTTTGTTTGACTTTTGTATGCAGCTATATGGAGTTTGTCACATTGTTTTTTTTTTTTTTTTTTTATTTTTTTTATCCTTTTTTTTGAATTCCCTGAAAATTATCAGTATGATTCTAAAGCATGAACGTTTTCTCTTCATGTCCACCATGAATCATTTGAAGCCTGATGTTTTGGTGTTTTTTACATACGATGTTATTTGTTATTTTCTTCATTGTTTGAGTGATGTTCATCAGTTGTTGTGATTTTCTGATTTTTCTTCTTTCTTTCTTCTTTCTTTTAGATGATTGATTTAGAGCAGTGAAGGTTACACCACCAACATAAATGGTAACACAGATAAGGAAGCTATCATCTTATTTGATCTCATCCACCAGTACTGAAGTGGTGTTACACCACCATCACAAATGGTAGCACAGATAAGGAAGCTATCATCTTATTTCATCTCATCCCAGTACAGAAGTGGCAAAACTGCACAGGTCTCTACTTCAACAACCACAGGTTCCCCGAATACTGTGAAACTGTTACTGTTAAAAGAAAACAACAACAGCAGCAACAAACCCAAGAAAGTCAGCAGAAGAAGATATCATCAGCAAGGGTTTTTTTGTGTGTGTTTTTTTGTTTGTTTCAAGATCTGTTTCAGACAGGAAAAAAGATGTACTTTTATTCACCTACACTAACATTTGTTTGTTTGTTCTAAGATCTGTTTCAGATAGGGAAAAAAAAAAAATGTACTTTGATTCACACGCACTAAAATGTCACGTTATAATGCTAAATCAGCACATATGTGCACATATTCCTTCAACATTCACCCTGCTCAAAAACAAATAATATACTTGCACATATGTATCCATATATGATGATATGGGTAACCATAAACTCAGGGTCAGGGGAAAAGGGCGTGAGACTAAGAGAGAAAGAAAATTATGCATTAAGAGAAAAGAAAAAAAAAAAAAAAAAAAACAACAAAAAAAAAAACAAAAATTCAGTTGCATATCATTTTCAGTGTTCAGATCAAGCAGCAATTTGCTCCGATTCTGTAACACTGTCTCCTTTCGTTCAGGAGCTGATTCCATCTTTGAGAGCCAGTTTCAATTACAAATTCAGTCTGATTTGATGTCTGCAAGATGCTCATGTATTCCAAAGAAAGTATCTTGATCACTCGGACAAAAATAAACTTGCAGTCATCTTCAAGTTCTCTCATGAAATTAGACTAAAAAAAGGCCAACATGTCAACAGCATGTAACTCTGGCTCTGTATTTAGACATATACATGTTAGTTTGTTTGTTTTAGGGGGGTATTTTTTTTATACAATAAATTTGATACAAACAGTTAAATTACAAACTTATGAACCCTTTATCTAATAAGGAAGCCATGCTAGTTGAATGATGTTAAAAACAAATCCTGATTCATAACTTACTTTTAGCATATTTAAACGTCATCTGCTTAAAATGTGGTTTAAACCAACTCACTTTTTTTTGTGTTGTGACACTGAAATTAAGAAGAATAATGCAAATTAAGTGATAACAATGTAAACTGCTTCTAACTGCAGTTTGTGTGATAAATTGCTTCACACACGCACACACACACACACACACACACACACACACACACACACACACACTTTAAAAGACTCTCTCTCTCTCTCTCTCTGTCTGTCTCTTTCTCTCTTTCTTGCACACATGCACGCCTGTACGCACACACACACCCGCACACACACACACACACACACACACACACACACACACACACACACACTGTATGTGGAAGACATGACCTGAACCATAATGCTGACAGTAAGTCAGTAGAATAAATCTGTAAATCATAATGATGATGATGATGGAAATAATGTCAAAATAACCAAATAAATCCAAGTGCATGATAATTGTAATAACCATACTTATTGCCTGGATTGGATTGTGTGCGCAGGTGCAAAGGGCAGGAACCCCACCCCTCATTCAACAAATGCTGTACCTTCTAATCTTCAGCCTTGGCATAGTCAGCACTTCAGCCTGCACTTTGGCAGATTCTTCTGTCACTTGATGCAGATAATTAATCCCATGTGCTGTTTTTGAAGGACTCATGGCTCTTCAGTCAGAAATCTTCCAGGAAGGGTCATCTTAACCATCCTCTGGAAACATCAAATCTTCAGCGGTTTGGAAACACACACACACACACACACACACACACACACACACACACACACAGCGACTGTTGGGATATTGAAAAGAAAAAAAAAAAAAAAAAAAAAAATCAGCAGGGAAAAATCCCTGTACTCAAAGAAAGTCTCCCAGATGAGTAATCTGTGGAGAACACCATCTCATTACATGCCCCAAATAATGGGCCATTGGGTGCTCCTGCCCCCCCCCCCCCCCCCTTCCCCTCATCATCAACCCACCCACCACTCCCTCACCCACACCCACTCTCCCCACTCTCAGAAAGTGCATCTTCGTCAAACACACTGACTTTCTTCTGTTTTAACGTGCCTGCAATTTACTGCCTCTAGACTAGCATGATGTATACAGGAATCAGGCTTTTTTTCTGTTTTTGATATATTATGTGGAGTAACTGACCATAATCATGCTCTTTTTTTTTTCCCCTCAAGGGAGTGATTTTATCAGGCGGACTAACTGACCAATCATTTGATGGTCTGGAGGATGAAGGATGGCGCCAAATGAATACATCATCAGAAGTGCCAAGAGGTTAGCTACTTCTGTGTTGGATTGCTTTGTCAGGTTTTTCTGGCGCACCGTTACCAGTTGAAAAGGGGTGGCAGGTGATGATCATAATGGTGCACCGTTACCAGTTGAAAAGGGGTGGCAGGTTGATCATAATGGTGCACTTACCAGTTGAAAAGGGGTGGCAGGTTGATCATCACCATTGAACCGCTGACCTGTGGAAACCAGATCAGTGGAACTGGAAGAAGGAACTGAGGAACAGTCCATTCAACGTGTCTACCATCAGTTGATGTCATTGATTTGCCAAAACAAAGAGGTGCTACATCATTTAAAAAAAAGTCATGACAAAACATGTACTTAATGAATTGATCTGTTTTGCCTGTTATTGTTCGATTTGATGAACAGTTCTTCGTGTGGCAAGCTGGCTTGTCAATGTTATGTTGCAGAGAAAGGGGGTTAAGTACGACACTTTGATCTGTGTGCTTGGTGATGTTGCTTTTGTTGTGTTTTACTTACAAATGTTATTCTTCATATGTGCACTTGCGTACATACATATTTGACTTATTTTTCTTTTCTTTTGTTTGTTCGTTTTCTTTGTTTCTTTTCTTAGTATTAAAACAAGATTATTTTCTTGTTTTTGGTTTATTCAATTATCAGTTTCCTGTATATTCTGTTTCTGTAACAAGTTTTCAGTGTTTGAAGTAGGATTTTTGTTTTTTGCTTGAAGCTTATACATGGTATTATATTTCTGTATATTTGTTTCATGGAATTTCCAGTTTACTGGATAGAAGTGGTATGCATCAAGCCACTTGCATGTTCTCTCTCTCTCTCTCTCTCCCTCTCTCTCTGTCTCTCACAGTGGCTGTAATATATAGTAATCATATCTGTTTACAATCCTGTATGTATGCACACATAGATATCCAGTGAAAACCGTATACATACATGTATATGTGCACTGCAAAAAAAAACAAATTGTAATATTGTTGTACACAGTATCTGTATGTGGATATATCTCATAGATGAACCTGTTTCTGGTCCACATGTGATTCGGGCTTGTTTCCACTTCAAGGGTTGTGTATTTTGATGGTGTCGAGTTTGAGAATGATCTAGTAGCGAAGTGAGGCGACTGCAGGCGGAAATCTAAACAAATTTTAAAAATTATTTGTAAGGCTCTGCCGAAATTGGATGAAGATAAGTGATTGCTTGTTCACTTTGTGTTGTCTTAAGTGTTGTGTATCTTGCCTGAAGAAGACCAAAGAGGTTGAAACGTGTCATGTTTTGTGATTCGTTTGTCTACCTTTTTTGGCGGAGTGTTTCAGATAATTTTTGAAATTTGAGAATGATGGTCGTTGTGGTGTTGGTGTTTTCCTCATTAACTTTCATTTGCTGATACAGCCATGTCCAGGTTGTTTTGGAGCATTGAGGTCAGGGGTGTATCCTGAAGTGAAGGGAGAAGTGCTAAAAACATTTGTATGTTTTTCTTTTGGATGAGTTGGTACTCACTAGAGTGTTCAGAGACTGCAGGTATTGTTGAGTTGGCATAATACTGAACAGAACTCTGCAAAGACTTTGACTTGGTAAGTGTTCCGGGCCAAACTGGGAGTATAATAAACGCTCCCTATACTTGTTCATTTGCCGGTGTTTTTTTTTCTTTTTAACGTAACAAAGACATAATATAAGCTTTATACATGACTGTTCTGCACAATGTAGTTCCTGATTTTCAGCGCTTGGTGTCTGGCGGTGTTTTTTTTTGTGTTTTTGTTTTGTTTTTGTTTTCTTTTGTGAGACAGAGGGCTGTTGTTAAAAGAGCAGAATATCAGTGCATAGAGCCAAGCTGAACAGTCCTTTTGGTTTTTTAATTGGAATACAGCTTGTGTGTCAGCACAGAACAGTTCGTTATTCATGATTGAAAGTATTGACAACAGTTTGGAAACAAAGGTAATGAAAGAGACCAAATATGAAGGACATCACAGAAATATTCAGACTGTACCTGTACAACCCCACGCACACAAAAAAGGGGAATGCACATAGAAGGAAGCTACTTTAGGGAGAGTTTGACAGCAGAAGGTCTTCAGAGAAGAAACCACCCTCAGATAACTGTTTCGGCCCTGAGCTCCTTACACTCTGTGAGGGCCAGGTTCCACATCCAGGTCATGGCTCCCAGATGCCCTTCTACTGCCAACTTTTTTTTTTTTTCCCATGACACTGCCGGGATTTGAACCCGCTACTTTTGGATGGGCGGACGTTTCAAGGCGTGCCTTATTAGGTGGGATCTTACCCCACTGCTAACAGGACACCTGTTCTAAGTTGGGAAATTTAAGCTTTATGAAGTTCACTTTTGTTTGTCCTCGACCAGATTCAGCTGGAATTCTTTTGGGCTGCCTCTGCCATTGCCTGCAGGGTTCTGGTCCTCTTCTGATCCACATACAGATTTATGGCAGTAACTCACAATATGAATATGTGCATAATATAGGCATGAATAGCTTTAGCAGACTAAAAAACTGCATAGTTTAGTGATAGACACTTTACATTAATACTATTTTGTGCCAAGTGAGGAAAACAGTTGGTGTGACGTAAAGCTCTCTTTCCTGGGCCTCAAATGGTCAGCTAGTCTATGATTAAAATGCAACATCTTCTCTTTGTGTTATTTGATTCGGTGTATCTCTCTCTCTCTCTCTCTCTCTCTCTCTCTCTCTCTCTCTCTCTCTCTCTGATCATGATCAGTGTGTTTTCTTTTGTTCCAGTACTTTTTTTTTTCAATTGTAAAAGAGTAAGATGCACTTTAAGTGATTATGACTTGAGCTTCATCATCCACAGTTTTGGCTCCCTTTTTCTCTGGCTCTCTTTGATTTTGATGTGTTGACTGTTCTGGCTCAGAATGACTAATCTGCCACTAAAGACATTGTTTGGACTGAGATCTTGTTGCACACAGCATTATCTGGTTGATACATATCTGCTTCCTGCTTGGTTCTATTATTTGTTGTTATTAGGGATTTTTAATGTCACATGCTAGTCATGCCTGTAGGATTTTTGTATGAAATTATGTACATCACTTGGCAAAGCTTTGTTGAATTGGAATTGCAAGAGCATCTTTGCCTTTTGCTTACCAATGTGACGTTTATGGAATTAGAGTGATCATGCATGTTTTTGTGTGTATGTGTGAGAGAGAGAGAGAGAGAGAGAGAGTGTGTGTGTGTGTGTGTGTTTAACCCATTATGAATTGCTTATTGGTCTTTTAGTCTGGAGTTTTCATTTGTTTGTTTCTGTATGTGTGTGTGTGTGTGTGTGTGTCTTTTAAGTGAATTTTATGAATCAGAAGTCTTGACATCAGTCGAATAAGTGTTCTAGTCATGGTAGGCAAATATTGCTACACAACTTTATAGTTTTCACAGTTCCTGCTTTAACTTTACTGGTTCATCTTCTTGTGATTTACAAGTACAGGAACCGAAATTCCCATGTTGAATCAAAGGCCCATTACTTCAGTCATACTGAGATAAAACCTTGAATGTAATTGAATAAGAGTATAGGTTTCTGGATTCTGGAATGTAATTGTTTACTTTCATCTATGTGTTCTGTGTAACATATTCAAGATAACAGCTTGAACTATATGAACTCCTGTTGACATATTTGTTGTTGTTGTTGCTATGCCAGCGTTTGTCAAGTGAAGGGTGTGGGAAGAGGTATAAGACCTTTTTATGGAGAGTTTTCAGGTTGGTTGGATGTACCTTTGATTGATGTCATGCTAGCTGATGGGTACTATCATTACCATATGGAAGACAGTACTTCTTTCTCCAGTTCTGACCGGTGTGTCATGAATTATCATGAAGCGTCCTGTTTGAGGTTAACTCGGTTTTGATAGTTGTACTCTCAATCCCTGTGTATGAGGTTAAATCACTTTTGACACTGAACTGTGTTGTGCAGCTTGACGCATGGCCTTCAGTTGTGTTCAGTGTGTGTATCTGCTCAGCTCAAAGCGTCGATCATTCAGTGTGCACACATCAATCGAGCACACAGGTCACACCCTGTTGTAGTTCCAGATTTACTCAACTTTTTTGTTACTTTGGCATGTTCCAGTATATGTTTATGACAATATGCAGCAGTTTTCAGGAATCAGAAAGTAAGGCTTCTGATGGACTGAACACATATTAGTATGTTTGATTTTTATTGCTTGTTTTCTTTTTGTTTTGTTTCCAAATCAAAGAGTACACAATATATTCCCAAATACTTTAATACACTTGCTGTCAAAAAATTACGATAGTGCAAATAACTTGGCCCCCACTACACAAAACATGGAGGAGGTTAAACTGAGAATTAGTTAGTGATTTTTTTGTCACCATGGGTTTCATGCGGCTGAGGGTGTACATTATGATTTTCCTCTTGCCCACTCCAAATACAGCCGGATTTTCTGAATGGATTACCCCTCTTCTCCAGCCAGTTACAGCCCTTCTAAGGCCTCTGTTGAAAAAGAGTTAGGATGTTTGGTGTGCAAACAGTCGGGGGGAGGGGTGGGGGTAGGGAAGCTGGCTTAAAATGAGAATAAAACATTCAGTTAAGCTTTGTGCAGCTATGGTGTGTTGCATCATACCATTAATGATCAGAAACGTTTTTATGTCTTCGGACTTTTGTCTGTTTTGTATTGCAGATTATATGAATATTCTTTTGCATCTAGGTTGTTTTGCTTTTTTTTTTTTCTTTAGAAATGTATAGTAGCTTCAACTTTTGATCAGGCTTCAGACGTTTTCTCATGCAATCTGCTCAGCAGTTTTTGTCACCATCTGCATGGTGTGAGATGGAAAGTTTCACATGGACAGATGTGAGGTTTGGAAAGTTGTCCCACTCAGAGTTCCCTGATCAGCAGTGTGGGATCGAAAGTGACAATTTGTTTTTTGTTTTTTTTTTTATCAAGCCTCTGTCAGCAAGGTGATCTTTTCACCGGCATCTTTCAGTTTTTCTGCCTGCCAGCAAACTGCCCAACTCAAAAACAACTGAGCCAGTTCTAGGGAAACTTGGGGGAAAGGCGGAAGAGGTCCAAGGGCAAACCTTTGTATTCATTTTTTTGCAGGATTGGATTGAAGGACAGGTTCCAGATCTGTCGGGAAGAGTTTGCAGAAAAAACCCTCCAGAACTGATTGAGCGAAATTTGATGAGAAGATGGAGAGTGGCTGAAGGATGAAAGGATGAACTCATGAAAGGGGAAGATCCGGGCACCTGTCAGACTGGGCTGAGGCATGCAGTCTCCTAGGTGCCCTTTGAGTCACTATTGCTTTCATGGTCTTGGCCTCATGGAAGATTTCATTCTCATGGCTGATTTTGTTGGTGGTGTATCTGATCTTTTTTTCATTGGCTTGTGTTGGTGATATTATCTTTGCCTGGTGTTTTTATTATCTGGATGTCTGCATTTTCGCATTTATATTGTTGATTATTTCTAGTCGCTGGTGACCACTTTTCACCATGTGTTTTTTAAAGACATTTTGTTGCACAAAAAATCTGTTTACCAAAACCGTTTTTCGTATCGTCAGATTTGCATGGTGGATAGAATCTCTGATTTTTTTGTGTCTTTCCTGATTTTCACCTGATTTTTCTCGTTTTCATATCAAAACATGTTTGTTTGTTTTCTCACTAAAAGACATTGTCTTGTCCTTCAAATTTTGATTGGTTCACATTTGTTTGAACAAAAGTCATACTGGGTTGCTGAATTCGTACTGAGATGTTTAATGAACGAGACTTGATGTGTTTGTACTTAATTTGTAATTAGTTTGTGCTCTGTCATTAATATTCTTTTTTAGAATGAACTTCCCATGTTTTGACAAATTTTTACACTTTTACTATCTTTTGTTATCAAAGATCAGTGTTGATTTGACTGACACTTCAAGATTTTAAAACTTTAAAGGTGACTGAAACTACCATTTAGGATGGTTGTGAGATGGGGAAAGAAAGATGGTTGTCATTTGAATTAATCGTCTGTCATGTTGGTCTTTTGTTATGCTGTCACTTTAAACATGATTGTGTTGATCCTGTTTAAAGTTTTATATTTGATGTAGTCCATGCTTATTGTTTTGTTCTGGTATTGCATTTGCTTCCTCAGAGTCTCATACTGTCACACTCTCCAACTCTCCCCTCCATCCCCTTCTTCTCTCTCTGTTTACCCTTTGCCTCCCCTCCCTCATTCCCCCCACCCTTTTATCTCTGCCAAACATAGCGTAGTCCCCAAGAAAATGCCCATGAGTAATAGACCATGGTGAGTGATAGATGGTGAAATGAAAAAAAAATGAATTGGCACCCACAGAAAGGGGTAGCAAAGGAGTTGAAAAATGTGAAAAGAAAGAAAGAAAGAATTTTTTTTTAAGATGGGATGGGGGGGGGGGGGTGGTGGTTGGTAGAGGACCACCAAAAACCATAATGTAGGAGTGCCATCTTTCAGGCACAGGCCAGACACCTGACCAGTAAAAAATCTGTAAACAGCCTTTCAGGTCCAGCGAAATGTTGTGGTGTTGAATTCAGGCCTGGGAGAAATATCCTCCAGCTTGTCCGGCTTTAGTAACACCAGGTTTAAGGCTTGGGCTGGAAATGTGTCTGACAGAGAAAATAAGAAAAATCACCTTTGAATAGAGTCGCTGATAGTAAGCAAGCTGCTTTCAACTTTATCCCTTCCAGTGCCCTATTTTTCTGTGATGGTAAACAGCAGAGAAGTGGGTGACTTGCAACCTCCATTTGGGTTGCGGAAAACCTGAAATTGTCATCATGAAGACCATCTTTCCTTTCACTATATTTTCCACTCTGGGCTCTGTGGTTTAGTTTGTCAGCAGGTGAAGACCTGTAGTTCAGTAAGTCATCAGGTAGCAAGAGTGTGGAAAAATGTAGTGATTGAAACCGAGGGATAGCGCATTTTAACTGAAGGCAGACAGTGACCAAAGATACAAAAAAAAAATCCTATTGCACATGCAAGAATCTGGTCATGCAGGCCACTTTCCCTCCCTCTCTCCATCCTTTTGTTTATCCTTCGTTTCTTTCTTGCCGACATATTTGTGCCATACCTTCAGTTCCCCCCCCTTTTTTTTTGGTCTATGCAGTGATGTGATTTGTGTTTTAAAGCAATGGGTATAGCAACTTTCTTCTATAATTATTTCTAGTCTGCATAAGTGTTACTTTTTCTGTTCTTGAATTAATAATCAAAGCATTGTGTGACAAAACAAGACTGGATTTGTGCTTTTGAAATTTAAATGTGTGAATGTATTTGCATGTGGGTGTAAACTTTCTGTGACCCTTCATTTCCTCACATGTATTGTTACACTTTATTGTTTGTTTTTTATCTTTTAGAGTTAGTCTTAATACACTGTTATAATCTGTATCTATCATTAGTTTATCTTCTGTGATATTTGAAAATTATTCTGGCGTTGTCTTTCTGTCATTCCAGATTCTCACTGTAAGTGTATTCCTTTCTTTGCCTATGTGCTCTTGTGCACAATTCTGTTTCTGCATTTATTTGCATGTGACTTTCGTATGTTAATGTGTTCACTGCCCTATTCTCATGAATTCCATGTTGGTTTGAAGTCTCTGCCTGCCCCTGGGTCTTGCAGTTTGTCTCCCTTTGCTAGTCTGTCTACTCCCTCCACTCTTCCTTTTGTCCTCTGTCCACCAGCCCCCAGCCCCAACAGCCCCAAGCCACACTTTCATTCTTTTTTTTTTTCCCCCCACCCCATTCTTCTTTTTTGTTTCCATTTTTGTCTTCTCACTACTCCTTGCCATCCTTTCTCTGTTTTTTTTCCAGTTCTGTCTGTCTTTCCTGCTTGCACACCCCCCCCCCCCCCCCCCCCCCTCCCTTTCTCTGTAGTGCACTTATCGAGTTTTAGGCTGATAATTGAAAGGTTGTGATTTGGTTTTTTTCCAGACCTGTGCCCCCAAATGACAAGTTGGCATTGTCAAAGCCCACTTCAGTCCTCATCGTCGTTGCCCATGTCCCGGAATATTCAGTGTGTTCCACCAAACCTGGGTGAAAAAAAAAAAAATCAGCTTTTTCTTCAGAAAGCAGATGATGTAAAATAAATTCTAACAAAGTTTGAAAAAGAAAAATGATTCTTGAAAGAGTAGGAGGAAAATAAAATAGTTGAGAAAAAAAATGCTGAGCCACACGTTTTTTAAACAGAATAGTGGAGTTTATGATTTGTTCCATCATTTCCACATTAACCAAAAGATTCTGTACCTGATGTAAAGCATCATCAGGAGCGAGTCACTCTCTTCCGTTCTAGCCAGCTTTCTGAAGGTTGGCAGCTTTAAACACTTTCCAGAGAAGCAAGCCATCTTGTTTCTTACAGCATGTAAAGTGGAAAGATACTATGAAGCAGCAGTTCCAGTGTTTGGGTCAAATTTGGCCAATAAAATGGAGGAAGTATTTCCACTGAGAAATGTTTGTTTGTCTTAGTTACTACCAAGGACACAGACAAACATAACAAGGACAAGATACACTTTTTTCTGAAATGTTGCACCAGGTGCCAAGTTTCTCTCTCTCTTTATTTCTTTTTCTCTCCCCTCTCACTCTGTATATCTTTCTTTCTCTCCCTGTCTCTCTGTGTCACTCTCTCTCTCTGTCACACATACCCTCTCTCTCTCTCTCAGAATTATGTGATTTTTTCAAAGCCACATGAATTTTTTCTAATCTCATTATGTTCGTCATAGGAATTTTCTGGTAGTCTGCTGGTATTGGGGAGAGCAGGTGTCCAGATGATCAAGCATATGGTATTCATAGGAGGTAGGTTGGTAGCAGGAGCGAAATGGAATGACGACATGGGATGTGGGATGGTGACTAGGGGAGGTCAATGGGAATGAAGGGGAAAAGGGGGTGAGCTCCAGTTCAGGAATTTGAAGTTTTTCACTGTGGGTGAAGTCACTGTTTCACTGGCTGGTGGTAGAAGAGTTCTTTGCTTTGCAGGTGTTATATATCAAGGAAACTAACAGGTCTGATGGGTTGTTTGTGCAAGTGGGTTTGGGTTGGTTTGAATGGGGAATTTAGAGCATTTTCTTTCCAGTGGAGCTTTGAAAAAATGTTTGCAGCTTTCCAGAGAATCTATGGTCTGACACTGGGATTTCATGTAGTGTCATAAAGATATTTTCCCAGTGTGATGTTTGATTGTGGTAACTCACCAGCCCTAGATCAGCATGATGGTGTACCTATTCTTGATGATAAAATCAGAAATGTAGCTTGTAACCTTACCCCCAGTCTATCCACAAGAGAAACCGTTAATCAGAGTAGTTTTGTCACTCAAGGTTTTTTTTGTTTTTGTTTGTTTTTTAGGGGAGAGGGTTCACCCAAGAGGCTGGTGATTTGGTAGAAAGTACTCATTTTTTTTTTTGTTTGTTTGTTTTTTGTCACCCCAGGGGCTGGTGATTTTGTAGAGTGGTTGTTGCTGTCTCACACTTCTCTTTCACGTTGTCTCTCTCTTTGAAATGGAAGAGCCTCAGATGATGTAACTAACATCCAATGAAATCATGTATTTTTCTTTATACAGTCTGTTTTTGATTAAAAAAACAAAAGGTTGAGATACATTTGGATACATTTACAGCTATTCATTTGTATTTTCTTCTTTGTGTTGTTAGCATCACTTTATGTACACCTGGCCTACTGATTTTTCAACTATTGATTATTATTATCTATACTACTAACTATTATTATTTTAGCCTTGTGCACTCAAACGTGGGCAATTATAACTATCTATCTAACTTTATTAGCGTGGCAAAAACCGTGACAAGTGACCACCATTCTCATACTGTTACAGCCACGTATGCTTGGCTGGGCCATTAGCAACATGGAGTCGACACACTTGAAATGATCGCTCACTGAAAACAGTCACAAGCAACCATAGATAATAATGTTCTGGCAGGTTCTTAGTCACATACACTGTTACAGTCACACAGATGAACACACATAAGAGCACACATTTAATGCTTTAACAATTTTTGTTTCCATCCAGTATCTCTTTGTACATGTGTACTGTATGTACCTCTGGTCTACCCCCCCTCCCCCCCAGCCTCTCCCCACAGCCCCTCCCCTTTTCTCATCTTTTCACTCTCTTCCCACTTCACACACACACACACACACACACACACACACAGCATAGAAGTAGTGGATGGATAGATGTATCCATAATAATCCACATCCAATATTTTCATGAATTCCACAGGAGAATTGTTTCATATGTGGACCAATCTGACTTGAACATGAAGGCTCTTGTGCATCGTGTGCGAACATCAAAAGGGAAATAAATCTGTGTTTGCTTTTCATACTTTTTTGCACAGCTATTTTTGCTTTTATGAGCTTTGATACGCTACAGCTTGTTAGATATAAAGAAAGCACATGTATATGCTTTGATATAAAGTGTCTAAAACTTAACCTATCATGACTTTAAAACCTAGTGCTTTTACTTCTTTGTGATTGTAGCAGCTAAAAATTAGTATTGGAACAAATAATGAAGTATTGGAACACAATAATGAATTATTGTATAGAAACCATTTATATCCAACTTAAACTGAAGACTTCTTTATATATATGTATATATATTTTTTGTTGTTGTTGTTGTTGTTTTGTTTTTTGTTTTGTAGCTGCAGGTTTGTTGCTTGTTAGTTTCATGTTTCTTTGTTTTTAAATGCATATGCATCTTTAACTGACAAGTACATGACTGTATTGTCAATTGCGATTATTTCAAATAATCTTGAGCTTCAGTATAAAAATGTTTTGAAATCCCATTCTTCTTTTTTTCTTCTCTGTACATGCTTATGAATGCAAACAAGAAGTACACACACACACAAACACACTGCCCCCATGAGTATGCATGTAAAAAGCACACACACACACACACACACACACATATATACTCAACACATGCATGCACTTTTGTTTCCTATTGAAAAAAAACGTGTGTGTGAAGGAAACGACTGAACTAACTCCAATGGATGCAAGTCTCCCTTAAAAACTTTAGATAGGTGGGAATAATGTTAATGAAATGAAATGCAACTGACCAAAAAAGAAATTAATTGTTTTCAAAAGACCATCACCATAGTGCTGGGTAGTAGTTTATTCATTCTAACCACACACACCACTCTCCAATATCATTGAGCAACATGCAGTAGACTACCACCTCTTTGTAGACCACACATAATTTATGCAAGTTTGCAAACCATCAGATACCAACGCATTTACAGAGATGCTGCAAGAATATACAGCTGACATCATAGCATGGATGACATAAAATACTCTGAAATTAAATGAGAAAACTGAAACTCTGATCTCCGGTGTTTTCTCTGCTCAGTTTCATCCATGCCCTCTTCCATAGTACCACTGGTTTTTAGCAACATATTCTATCAGTGCAGGGAATCTTGGTTTCTTCATGGACTCTCCCCTCTCTATGAAACAAGTGAAAAATTTGTCACATGTGCTACCAAGAGCTTCAAAGCATGAGCTCAGCTTGGAGGCACCTTTTTGAAGATGCCAAAATACTTCCCAAAACATTGGTCACTTCCTGCATTAAAGAGTGAAGAAGGCCTGTGATGCATTCCATGTCCTGCGCCACTCTCAGTGAAACATCTTATTTTAGAGTGTTGGGACTTGCAATGATGTGAGACATAAACACTTTACAGCAGACTCCATGAAAACCTTGTTCAGAGATGTCCCACCTGATGCGATCTTTGAATTTCTGAAAGAGATACACATTTTTCATCTGATCTGAGATTTTACAGTAGAAAGATTTTTAGCAGAATTTCGTGTGTGTTTTTTAGAAGGTGTACTTTAAAGGGTTGTGTGAATGAATGACTTGTGGGTTGACTTCAGCGTGGTGACAGCCCTGATATGGCCCTTTGCAGCTGGCTGGGCTGCAGGCAACATTAGCTTACCTTACCTTAACTCCCATCTCGCTAGCTGTTCTGACTCTGATCTTCATCCACCACGAAAAGTCCCAGACTCTGCTGATCGGCTTATCTTCAAGGCTCAACACAGTCAATCCCTTTTACTGATCCAGTGGCTCCCTGTTACAGTGTGAATTGACACCAAAACATCCGCATTGCTGCTATATTGTCCTTGGCACTGCCCCTGTTTCTCTGATCTTGTTACCCTCTATCTACAATCTCTCTTGTGAACCTCAAGGCTTTTGTTCCTTCTCCACAGTCACCAGCTCCAGTCCCTTCCATTCAACACTAGACAAAGATATGTACAGGTCATGAGAGATTTGTATTGTCCGGAGTGTGTATTCAAAACAGACATCCGGTAAATGTTAACACTTCATTGTGTAAACACACACACACACACTACACACTCGCACAGAGTTTCACATCAACATACCATGATTTCCAAGCTATGAGCCGCACCTTTTACCTAAACTCTTAGGTAAACTGTGGCTACTACTCTGGCAGCAGCCTCTTCATGCAATATATATCTCTGAGGATAACCAAATATTACTTTTGCTTGATCATTCACTCATCAGCACTAAGGAAGCCAAGCCAACAGCACAGTCTTCAAATCGAAGGCTGTCAATCTGGCTCATCGATCAGGCAACTGTGTGCAGTAGCTCAAGCTGATGGTCTGATGGTGGCATATTCTGTGCAGCAAACTTTATCAATACAAACAATTGCAGAAATTCAAGATAATTACTGGTTTAAAAAGAAAAAAAAATCGAGGATAGTCTCAACAGCAAACCATAATAAGTACCAGCAAGTACAAGTGCACAGGCAAAAGTACTGGAAGTCCATGGACATGACTGACATGAAGAGTTTTTGAAAGCATTCATGTTTGATACAGAAAACTTGTCTTTCAGTGGTTTACCGTCACAGAGAACAGACGCTGAACAGCTAGTTGGGTTTTTTTTTCCTGTCAGTGTTTGTACTGCCCTTTTCTGTTTGCTTACCAGTTCATGACAGTCACAGCTCAGAATAAACATGCTTTGTTCAAACTGTGTTCGCATTCTGTTATCTGCTTTTGTACGTATTTTCTGATTTTTTTTCAAAGAATATGTAGGGTGCTCACATAATGGTGCAGCTTATAGCCTGATAATTATGATAGGCATAATCATGAGCAATACTTTGGGTATCATGCACATCCACATAGACCAATTTACACATTTTAATCATTTCTTTTTTGTGGCTTATCTTTCATTCCCTCAGAGTGGTATTGGCCTCACACCACTCCCTCTGGCTCCCCCATACATGGCTCTTATCAGGGTCATCCAGTAGCACCCTCACCACTGGCAAGGCAAATGGAACCATCCAGACCAGACCATGAGAGAACATAATCTAGACATTTCTACAGCATCTTCCAACACTTCAAAGTGCTGAACAACATCCATTCAATGCACCTCACATGTGTGCACTAACAAACTCTGCTTCCACACCATGCCAAGTTTCTCCCTTTCCCCTCTCTCCCTCCCTTCAGCAGCCCACCAGTGGTGACTTTGCACTGCTGCCGAGTTGACAGCGATGCTCATTGCATTTCTATCTGATATATGCAGGACACCACCTACTAATCCCCCTATGATTTGAAAAATTATTTATAGTGCTCCGCGCCAAAAAATGTAGACAAATGAACCACGAGACAAAACATGATGCATTTCCACCTCCTAGCTCTTCTTCAGGCAAGATACACAATACTCAGGACAATGAAAATGAACAAGCAACCGCTTGTCTTCATCCAATTTGGGGCAAGACAGGCATTGAAGATAAGTGATTGCTCGTTCATTCTCATTGTCCAGAGTGTTGTGTTTCTTGTCTGAAGAAGACCTACGAGGTCAAAATGTGTCATGTTTTGTCTTCTGATTCATTTTGTCTACGTTTTTCAGTGGAGACTTATAAATAATTTTTCGTATTTGTTTTAGATTTTTGCCTGCAGTCACCTCACTTTGCAACTAGACCCCTTAGTGATGACAACAGTAGCAGTTTCTGGAGGGCACCACCACAACCTTGTGAGGACAGGTCTCTAGAGGGCACCACCACAACCTTGTGAGGACAGGTCTCTAGAGGGCACCACCACAACCTTGTGAGGACAGGTCTCTAGAGGGCACCACCACAACCTTGCGAGGACAGGTCTCTAGAGGGCACCACCACAACCTTGTGAGGGACAGGTCCACCACAACTTTGTGAGGACAGGTCTGTGGAGGACACTACCACAACCTTGTGAGGACAGGTCTCTAGAGGGCACCACCACAACCTTGTGAGGACAGGTCTCTAGAGGGTACCACCACAACCTTGTGAGGACAGGTCTCTAGAGGGCACCACCACAACCTTGTGAGGACAGGTCTGTGGAGGGCATCACCACAACCTTGTGAGGACAGGTCTGTGGAGGGCATCACCACAACCTTATAAGGACAGTGTCCCAGGACTCAGTCTGCCATGAACTCGCAGGCACAAATGTGTACAGGGCATTGAAACTGAGATCACAAGGAGACCAAGGCATGAACCTAAAGGCACACACTTTCTGATTTTTTTCTGACAGATGATGAATGTAGATGGAGATCTGGTTTGATCAGATTTACTCTTCATGCTGTCCTCTTTGCTTCCTTTCAT
The DNA here is from genome assembly GCA_016801955.1 of Conus betulinus. Taxonomy (NCBI): domain Eukaryota; kingdom Metazoa; phylum Mollusca; class Gastropoda; order Neogastropoda; family Conidae; genus Conus; species Conus betulinus. Next base: position 578,947 of record JADBJO010000272.1, on the reverse strand, counting down.
AATACAGCCTGGTGTCAACCACGCCTAAGAGATACAGACATCTGCAGTGTTGGCTAGAAAATTTCAGCCACACACTCAAGAGTCACATAGTGGATGGATTAAACCCGACTGTGTGATTCTAATCTTCCCACTTCAGGGTAACAACTGTCTGGAGATGAAAAAATCCCTACAAATTCATGCCTTGAATGGGTTTCCATTTGATGATCTTGGAAGCCATCAAGCTAGTTTGAAAGAAATGGATCAAGTTGACCTTATTTATTATTTACACATTTCAAGACTGTAAAATGTCACAATCAAACTTCCTTCACAACATCAAAAGCAATGACATTCTTTCTCCAAATCAAATTCAACAAAATACAACATGGGAGTTGAAACATGTGAAAGTAATTGATCATACATTATACAAAACTTTTTTCCCATGCTGAAGAAGTAAGTAGTGGGGGAAACACAATAGCAGGCAAACAATTCCTTCATCATTAGGACAATGACCTGGCAAACATTAGCACACTGGGTATAAAAAAAACAGACAGGGGATAGGGGTTGGGGGAGGAGAGGAGAGAGGGGACAGAGGGAGACGTATGAGGGTGGAAGAGGAGGGTGTTGAAGCACAAAATGTTAAAACCCTTCACACAAAGAAAACGGGATCCATCCAATCCTCTCATTTGATATTGCATCACACACACACATACATACATACACACACACACACACACACGCACACGCACACACACACACACACACACACACGTGTGTGCGCACTTTCACACACACACACACACACACACACACACACACACACACACACAAACTCTGACTAGTTCAATCATTCTTACAGAGTAATACACCTGTCCCATATGGGATGCATAAAATGATACTGATGTGAGACAGCCATTTTGTTGGGAAGTATACAAAACAGCATTCACAGAGCACATGGTAATATTCAGAACATGCATTTAGTTTCTTAAGGCACACGACAAATCAACCTTGAAATTGTAATAAATGATGTTTTGTGCACAATGTTAGCTTGAGCAAGCCAGTTGAAGACATTGTGACAAACTACATAGCCTAAAGATTGGCCGAAAGATAATTGTGTCCAAACTCTCTTGTAATATATCTGTCCAAGTACAATGCTGTTGACGTTTGTTTGAAACATTTCATTCACATACCAATGCAGGAGGATTTGCCAGTAAGGCTGTGCATGATGTTGTAAATAATGAAGATCATGTACAGTGCTACCTTCAATTATTTCTTCATCTTTTATATGATGTCCACCATTATCATAGCAGTGCTTATTTTTACACCTATCCTGGCTGAAAAGAATCCCTTCTAACAACAAAATTTCCTGTTACCCATCCCAGTCCCTTTCACATATACAAAATGAAAGGCAAGTTTGAAAAAAACTCATGTGATCATTGCTCAGATGAAATGTTTAACTTCATAAGTCATCCAAAATCATCAGACTGTTACGGTTTATCAAACAACACATCATCACATTTTAACAGAACTGAGAAAAACAGGTTTGGTTAGAGATCCTTACATTACAATTAATCTAACACATCATATGCAGTTGTGCACTGCTGGCATCTGATGAACATTTGACATGATCAGTATTACTTTTTCTTTTCTTTTTTTTGTTTCAGATAATCTAAGCAAAGAAGGACATTCCTGCAATATTTCATTGGACACATCTTTGTAATATCGAAGATGAGAACTGTGCAACCTGAAACTCATCAGCAGACAACAGCCATAACAGCTGATGGAATTTAGAAACTGTTATGCAAGAATACATATGGCAGAACTTTCTGGAAGAAAAAGATAATTAGCATAGATCTTTTTACATTCCTGTCACAATTTTGTAAGTACTCTGCATAAACATGCTGAAGCCTATTTAAAACAAAAAAACAGTACACACACACACACACACCACACACACACACCATTTGTTATGTGCACCTAACCCCAGCATCATGGTTTGCTTTTAAACACAGTTATGTATCTGACATTAGCTCATACAGCCTGGTTACACCTGAATAGTGTCTGAGCTCACTGACCATCATTCTCAGCCTGTACCCAAACAGCATTCAGGTACAGAAGGTCATTTACTCAAACTGCTTCATCAGCCCATAGATATGCATTCAAATTTCAACTGCTCGGAAAGGTAGGTAACTTACACAGAACTTTCATCCACATTGGCCTGCTCAATATCGCTGAGTACTTTGATCCCCTAGTGTGTTTTTTTAACTTCTGCTCTCAAAAAATAGAGTTTTGCAATGAACAAATTAATGGTTGAATTTTCAAAGCATTATCAGTCTTAAAATGCATCAAATATAATGAAATTTTAATATCTTGATGCAAAATCATTTTTCAATCACCACATGACATCGTTAGTCTCTTGATATATAAATTTCAAAGATGTAAGTGCTCCTTCTTGCAGATCAGACAAACTGGCCGAGCAGGACAGGCTGCCTAGGCTGAAAACTCAGAAGGGCTGCAAAGGTCAAGGATATAAAATCAAAGGCAGCATCAACACAACCTCTGTACAGAGGGATGAGAAACACGACTTGTACTGTTTGTAAATGCAGCAATAATCATGGCAGCTTATCTTTTACAGTCATCTTTTCTGATGCGTGCCTGTCACAGCTAAACAAGAAGTCATGGGAACTAGGCTACCACAATGCACTCTGATTCCAGAAAGTTCAATGTTGTGGGTGTTGACTGTTCTGAACATTTTAAATGTATTTACGCCGAGTCCTCTTAAGACCTAGTCATTGATAACTGTTGTCATAGACATAAAAAAACAGAGAATACTTCACGGAGACATCATTATATCATTTATATATAGTATATGCATGTCTCTCTCTCTCTCTCTCTCTCTCTCTCTCTCTCCACACACACACACACATATATATATATATATATATTTTTTTTTTTGGGGGGGGGGGGGGGGGGGTGTTAAATGAGGAATTAAAATGAAGAGGTATTAAAAATATCTCTACAAGCCTGTTTGGTTTTTGTATTTTTCTTTGTTGAATGACTGTTTGTGGTTTGTGTATCTAGTTTTAAAGTGGTTTTCCGTAATCCCTATATATGTTTCATTCAACATTCAACAAAGAAAAATACAAAAACCCAAACAGAACTGAGTAAATACATTTGGAACTTAAAGATAAAAAAGTAGACTACAGCATTTCATGGAAAATCATAAAAAGAGCAACACCGTACAACAATATTTTTTAAAAAAATGCAACTTATGTTCCACAGAAAAATGGTTAATACTATGTAAACCCTATTTAGCACTTTGAATACAAAAGTAGAAATAGTAAATAACTGCAGCAGGCACAAGTGGAAATCCTTGTCAGCGAATTCCCCCTGAAGAGACCAAAAGCAAGCAAACCAAGAGCCACAGATAGCACGTGCAATGAATGGAATTGACCCACACACACAAAAATGAAATCAGGACCTGCACAAAATATAACACCAACAGCGCGCCCCCCAAAAAACATCCTGAAGAGAGCAAGAGCTTGAAACAAGCTTGTAGAGATATTTTTGATACTTCTTCATTTTTTTCCTCATTTTAACAGATGTTGCTCCAAAGGTGGCTGAGCATTTTCGAAATATCGAAGGGCATTTTCATATTATTTATGATATATATATATATATATATTTTTTAAAAAATAGGATGGTAAAAGGGAGTTTTTAAAATCGACAGCTCTGTTTCGAGCGCTGGCTCTCGTCAGGATGGTTTTGGGTTGTCTACTGCTGGTGTTATGTGGCCCAGTGTCACTGTTTACACGTGCGGATTGGCTGCACGTGTTGTTCGGTTTTCAGGTTGTTTACAGTTCAGGGTGCGTTTGCTGTCAACGATTTCCATTTGTGCCTGCAGTTGTTTACCATCCTTTTTTTAACAGATGTTGCTCCCCAAGGGGTCGAGCATTTTAAGAATTTTATTAGGCATTTTAGTGGTATTTTTGATATATATATATATATATACACACACATGTGTGTGTGTGTGTGTGTGTGTGTGTGTGTGTGTGTGTGTGTGTGTGTGACAAAATAGACTTCCATGACAAAAAAAAAAATACAAAACTTGCACAGAACAGAACATGCATAGATTCAGCCAAAACTGCTCTTCTACATTCAGACAGCTAAATTCTATGTGATCAAAACTCAAAAGGTAAGACATACATGAGTACTGCCCATGTTTTTTTTTTTTTTTTTTTTTTTTCAAAAAAGAAATCATTTTGCTGAAGTTCAGTGCTTTGTGTGTGTATGTGTGTGTGTGTGTGTGTGTGTGTGTGTGTATGTGAGTGTGTGAGAGAGAGAGAGAGAGAGTGTGTGTGTGTGTGTGTCCATAAAGCTATGTGCTAATCATTTTTTTTGTTGTGCTGTGAGTCTTGTATCAAGATTTTGTTAGTAGAATAAATAGGTTACCTGTACTCAATATGAAATCTTGCACATGTCATTTAGTCCTGAGCATTTATGATTTATCACAGACACTCACACAGCAAGACACATCACTTTAATCTTCTCCCGCCACTAAACTCACAACCATTTCTGAGTGAAAGTGAAGCAATCACTGCTGCTGCAGAGGTGCCCCTGTTCCATGGGTAAGCGTGATAGCCAGCAACTTTTTTTTTCCCCCCTTCTTGGTCATGGGTTTGGCTACAGGGGGTGGCAGGTCCTCTTTTAGCATCGGGAGAGTTCCAGAGGATGTCTTCATTTTCAGTCTCAGGATTTCGTTCTCGTTCTTCACGGAAATCAGTTCCCGTTTCAATGCCACAAATTCCCGGAACGTTGCTTTGTCTTCATCCTGCTGCAGTCGTTTTTTCCTCAGCTTGCTGTACTCCACCAACAGTTCACCGTGCTCTTTGACCAGTTTGGCCCGCTCCGTTTCCAGGGTGTTGTATTCATCTGCATTTTTTCGTTCGCTTCTCTGAGTTCCTCATAGCGATTCCTCATGTCTGCCTCCTCCATGATAGCCAGTTCCTTCTCCTTCAGGAGCTTCTCCATTTTGTTCCTCATTGTCTCCACCAGCCTCGTCTGCTCTCTTTCCCCAGAACTGTCCCGCATTTCTTTTTCCAGGCTTTCAATTTTGTACACAAATTCCAGGTTCTTCTGGTTGGCCTCTCGAAGGTCGTCAGTCAGAGACAAGTTGGCAGTTCGAAGACCCTGAAGCTGTTGGAGTTCAGTGGCTTGGCTTGTGAATCCGCCAACAGCTTTTTGAGTCTGTTGATCTCGGCTGTCAGTTCCTCGACTTCTATGCGTAGGCCTTCCACTAGCAGCTCTAGTTCCTGTGGACATACATCAAATTCCCCCTTTTTTTTTGTAACTACTCAAGACCAGTTGATATTGCTGAGAGAAAAATATGTCAGCTAGCAAATGAAGAACAGGTAAGCAACTGAAGAATTTCAAGGAGGAACAGAAGAAACTGAAAATGAACAGTCCCTCTCTCTCCCCCTTTTTGTTTCTTTATCAAATAATATCTCATACAAACATACAGAAGCATTAGTTGTAAAGACATGATGCTCAAAACAAAGTTTAGCATTCTTGTTATTGCACAGACATCACTCTACATGCACTCATATGCACTTGCGATGATACAGATACTTAGCCTACCTACCTCTTTTTTATCTTCCCCTCTCTCATACACTTTACAATACATAGAGGGAAAGGTGACAAACAGGATGAAATATTCGCCCAGGAAGTGAGATAATCCCAGGTCTGTGGTTCAAGTCTGTCAAAAGTATGAAATGTTCAATTTATGAATCTGAGTTCACTTTAACAAAAAAGTAAGACAAACGCTCTCTGCTACATGCTGCCTTAAATTTATGTACAGTATACCATTTCATTTCAACATATTAAATACCTTCTATGTATGCTCTTTTGCTCTATCTTTTTTACTTGCTTTCTCCATATTTCTCCCCTATCCAAGCTCCCTTCTGTTACAATCACACATGTGTTGCTAGATCTACACAACAGATAGAAATGGAATCAAATTCTTCTCACAGTAATCCGACTCTGAAGTTTTTCTTTCTCTTCAGACCAGTCTGTATCATCTCTCAGCTCCACATTGGTCCTTTGTAAAGATTCCACTTCATGACGTAACTGAAATCACATGTACATGAAACACCACAAAATGTTGTATGTGTTTGCTGTAGTAACAGTTCTGTATTAATATGATTATGCTTCTTTTCACATTTCTCTCATAGATTCCACTTTATGATGTAACTGAAATCATATGTACAAGAAACCTGAACAAATAAGGATATGTATTAACTCTGTATTAACAGTTCTGTATTAACTTTTTCACAGCATACCACAAGCAAGCATGATCGCAGCACCCGATTTGCCACTCGGCGACCTGGGGCAAAAATAGTCACGGCACGCAATCCATCACTCAGGACACATCTCAAGAATGATAGCAACTGTCTTCTAAAAATAAATATGACGAATTTCCCAGAGAATTTTTAACCAGTGGTGTCAGCATACAGATACAGTCATTCCTGTGTCATATCATACCAGTTAGAAAGCTACTAAAGGTCAATTTCATAGGTTAATTTGAAGAGAAATCGACCAACCCGGCATCTTCAAGCACTGACTCAGTGCTCATTGTTTGAAGTATGTCATTTTCAACTCAATCCACAACAACAAAAAATAATCATTTTGACTTTTAAAACATTCATCATCAAGAAGATGAAAGAAAGCTGTATTTCACTGTACAAATATAAAGTCACCGCCGGACTTAGGATTTTAAGGAAAATTAATTAAGAACTGTCAAAATCAGGTGTCCTGAGAGAATTTCAGTCCTGTGACTGTAGTGTTAACTGGACACATAGAGCAGAATGAGGATCTGTGTTAATAATGTTAATACTATTCTGCTTTTTTCACCATTTCTTTCAGACATTACAGACTCTTTACACTATCTAGTGAATATGCACTCACACATCTACATGCAGACAGACAGGTTTGCAAGGCCCTACTATCCTGGCTTTCTCCATCCTTCCACAACCTCTGCTGCCTATGTTGTCCCCCCTTGTCCACGCCGACAGGTGCAATCACAATGACATGCATGATCTTTACTTTAACCACCTCCCCTACCCCACCTCCACCCCCCTGCTATGCGCACATGCAATACGTATGAATATGCATACACAGACCCACAACAGTGCCTTTGGGGAAAAGCCAAATTAACTTGTTCACATTTCAATCAACACTGATTATGTAGTGTATCCTGTGGAGTCCTCAGCCAAACCTGTTGTGGGTCCCTTTTGTTTCTAAAGAGACAAAGACATGTGCAAAGACAATATGCTGGGTGACATATGGGTGGAAGGGAGATAGAGAGGGGAATGGACAGACGAGATAAACATTTCATCAAAACAAGGAAAATAATCTTACCTTCAAAATTTCTTCCTTTAAGCGGCGTTCTGTTTCCATTTTCTGATCCAGCACCTCCATCATCTAAAAATCAAACATAACTCATGAAAATGTAAATGATTACTAGAACCTGCCATGATTAGATCCACTGAAATCAGGATACTTTCAGTTATCATCTGTGTCCAGTAGTTAGTGTCATATATTATGGGCTAGAAAGTACGGGGTTCAAGTCCCATCAAAGATTTACCAGTGGAGTTCTTTTAGTCAGCCACCAACCAGAGAGGTGTTGAGTGTGCCATTGCTTCAAATGGAAGCTTGAAAAAAAAAAAAAAAACCCAGCAGTATTTCATCCCATAGTAATGTGCATCTTTGTCAACTCTGCTTAAATTTTCAGACTGACAGCAGCAGCTTATTGTCTCCTCTAATGTGTTGCCTTGCAAAAGCCTCATATCGCTTGCTCCCTGTGGACCATCAGCTATTGAGCCATGGCCGGATGAACTGGGGAGGTACTGTAATGTGAAAGCCAGAATGAGCAGAGCAGGAATCATGCCAGTGACATAGCATGGAAGATGAGACAGCGAAAAAATCCAACAGCCAATGGAAGGTAAAGGAAAATGTACAAACATACGAATGGACATTTCAAAAGACACAATGAGCTGAGTCACAGGTACACACATTCAGACACACACAAATACACATACATGTGCGCATGCGTGTGCAGACACACACACACACACACACACACACACACACACACACACACACACACACACACACACACACAGATGTACAGGGACAAAACTATATAAAACCCACATACTTACATGATACACACTCAAGCACATATACATTGTATGCACCCACAAAGAGCTATACATATCACAAACATCTACCTCTGCTCTGTGCTGTTCAGCAAGCATCTGATTGATTTCATCCGCCCTCTGAAGATACTTCTCTTGAATTTCTTTGATGCGACTCTGACTTTCCTCTGCCATTGCATGTAGCTCTTTACACTGTTCTTGCTCATGCTGTACAGACAAAACAAAACCAAAAAGTTCTTTATCCCAATCATTTCATTTTCGCTTTGTTATTACCCCAGTTTCTTTCAACATGAAGCCAGACTACATGTAGACCTGCACAAATGCACTTCTAGACATTATCCATGTACATTAATGTCTATGTTTAAGCACATTCTTTTGATTCTGTGTGTGCACGCACCTGTGTCTCTGTGTGTATGTGTGTGTGTGTGTGTGTGTGTGTGTGTGTGTGTACATGCACACATAAATCATTTCAGGTGCACGCACGCACGCACGCACGCACGCACGCACGCACGCCCACACACATTTGTGTGTACACAGGGACGTGCACAAAAGGTGTCTGTTGAGGAAGGGGCATAGTACATGTGTAATAACACTGATCATAATGTGTGTGTGGGTGTCTATATAATAAATGTTTCTTTGAAGAAGAATGTATAATACCTATCATAATGTGTGTGTGAGTGTCTGTAAATGCATGTTTCTTTGAACAAGAATGTATAATACCTATCTGCATGTGTATGTGTGTGAGTGAGTGAGTGAGTGTGTGTGTGTGTGTGTGTGTGTGTGTGTGTGTGTGTGTGTGTGTGTGTGTGTGCATGTGTCATGCATATGTGTATGTATGTAAATGCACTTAAATGTATCTGTGACATGTTCATGCAAGTATGTGTACCTGCATGTAGTTCACACACCGACTTCTATCAGAGAGCATGCGCCACGTTTCTTTAGAAATCTTTTGTTCAGTCACCAACGTGTGTGTGTGTGTGTGTGTGTGTGTGTGTGTGTGTGTACGTGTATGTGTGCGTGCATGCATGCATATGTGTGTGTGTGTGTGTGAATCAGAGAGCGAGAGAGAGAGAGAGAGAATGAGAGGGAGGAAGGGAGGCAGAGAGGGAGAGAGGGGGACAGAGAGGGTGAGGATGTGAGAGAGTGACAAAGGGAGAAAGCGCAAGGGCTAACTACCTCGAGTTCTTCGATCCTCTGCTTCAGCTGTTTGTTTTCACCAGCCATTTCTTTCAAGAAGGTGAGAGTCTGGATGTGTTTATTTGTCAGTCTTTCATCCTGGTTGTTCATGAGCTCTTTGGGGATCTTGTCCCCTTTGCTGTAGCAGTTATCCATTGTGGACAGTATTCAATGGCTCTAAGCTACACATGAACATGTGAAGTGCAACAAATAACCAACATCATTGTGTCCATCACACTTCGGGCGTCCATCGCTTGGCAGCTGTCAACTTGTTTCTAACCACTTCACAACTAGACCGGAAATGATACCAATAACAAAAAGAGCCCGATTAAAGTGGAGTACCAACTTCATAATGTATCTTTATTCCCGATATAAAGCCTTTAAAGTCGTTCAAGAACACTAAAGTACTTTTGTCGCAACTTTCAGTAATATCACCATCGGTGTTTAAGTTTTATTCATGTTAGAATTATGCCGAAGTTACTGCGCGTATTTTTCAGCGGATATCCGGTTAACGCCATTGTTCATCTGCTGAAACTTGTGGAGTCATTTACTTGCTTTGATTTGTTTCGATTCACTTTCAATAACTCAGGAAACCATCTTTAAAAATGTCGCCACCAGATCCAAATAAGATTACCAAAGTTGTTGTTCACCCTCTTGTGTTGTTAAGTGTGGTTGATCACTTTAACAGAATGGGTAAAGTTGGAAATGTGAAAAGAGTTGTGGGGGTTCTATTAGGTGCCAACAGAGGTGGTGTTCTTGATGTCTCGAACAGTTTTGCCGGTGAGTTTATTTCCCTGTCTGTCTTTATATCTCAGAGAGTCTAGACATTTTTGTTCATATTATGGGAAGCATGGAGGTCGATGGTTGGGGGAGGGGCAGAAGGAACACAAGAAGGATGCGTTTCCCAACTGCAAGACTTGCCACAAGGTGATACTGATAATGATGGTAAGGGTCTCGGGGAGAAACAACAAAAGGAGAGTGATTGGGGGTCGGGGGTGGGGCTAATTTGCAGGTAATACAAGTTTGTTTCCAACAAACCAGAGATGTATGCCTTAGGCCAATCCACTTGTGTCTGTATTTTTTTCAGTGCTGTCAAACTTGATTAAAATCTATCACATTTATAAAATTTATAACTCATACTCCTCACTCTAGAACTGAGTACTAGGAGAATATTGCTAAACAGTATTTCTTTCTGGTATTGTGTGCTACTTTGATTTAGTGTAATTTGTGTTATGAGGTTTGTGTGTGTGTGTGTGTGTTAACATTTTTTTCTCTCACTGTGAGCCAATGATGTAGCCTTGCAATGAGGCACATTCAAATGAAATCATAATGGATGAACGTGGCTGATAACTCTGAATGTATTTATAAGAAAGAGAAACAAATTTACATAGAGGCAGAAAATATACTTGAGTATTGTGCAGTCAAGTTTTATTTGCATTTTGTTACAAATACCAAATTACATTAGGTTTAGAAATAACTAGTTGGAGAGTATGAAGTACTGATGAGGTTATGGAGGATCTGTTTGAACCCCATTCAGTGATAATTCGTATGCACAAATGTGCGTCTCTGACGCATGAAATTCCCATCTGATGCACCAGAATTCAGATGAATACGTCCAAAAAAAAAACGTACCAAAATTTACCGTGATGCACTGATTTTCTTGTATGCATTACAGCTCCGAGTAGCACTTCACACAAAAAAAAAGTGCTTTCATCCTATCCGCCACGTTTGAAGTTGTTACAAATGTAACTTTCCTCGACGTTTAGAACGTTCTAAATTGATTAACAAGTTCTGCTTGAGAACTGTTCTCTACTGAAAGCCAAGAGTTGTCAAAAGAGACTACCCAGACTATTATTGGACCATAAGATCACGTGATTCAGCTAAGCATGAAAAGCATGGAAAACACCATATGAAATTCAGGTTTTCAGAATCAAAATCGACATGTCAGCTGTGGCTTGCGGGTGATAGGCTTGATTTAGCGGATGGAACAAGTCGAGCAAACAAAGTATGCATTATGACCGGTTCAGAAAATTAAAATGGCGCCGTTACAGACATATGAATGTGTTGTGCTCTGTGCAAGAGTGGTCAGTCTACATGGTTTCATCAAAGGTTACATGAATATTCATCACCTGCCTTTGTCGCCAGGCTTTTGATATCATTGCATGGTGATTAGAATATAGTCAAGTGATAAAGTATTTCAACACTGAAGAAAATGGCTTGCATAGTGGAAATTCTGTTATGATAATCAAAGAGGACATCCCACAAATCAAGTTTCACTGGTAAAAGCCTGATAGTGTAGGTACTCGCATTTAATGTTTTTCTTGCCAGTTAATACTTTACAAACACTGGAACACAATCTGAAAAAATATTTAGCACAATCTGGAATGTTTGATTAACTTTATTATCAGCACCTCTTTGCTTATCTATTTCAGTCTCTGTGTATTTATCATCTATGCGTGTAAGCCAATGAGAGCATGCTCGTGTGTGTGTGTGTTTGTGTGTGTGTGTGTGTGTGTGTGTGTGTTGTGTGTGTGTGTGTGTGTGTGTGTGTGTGTGTGTGTGTGTGTAACTTTAACCATATTTTCAGGCAGTTATAAATGGTGATCCCTTTAGTATTTTTATGTCCCCCAGAAAATATGAAAATAAGTTTTTTGCACCAAGTTTGACCCCCTAAGTTATAGGAAATGATTACCACTACCATTTATTGAGGAATCATATGATACTTGATGATTTAAACAGAGTGGAAAGTTAATTGTTCTCTGCCTTTTTTATGGAATCATACGATACTTGATGATTTAAACAGAGTGGAAAGTTAATTGTTCTCTAGCCATATGCCCTTTTGATCTGTTGATCATTTGTTAAATCAGAGTTTGAGTAGTGCAGCCCCCTCTTTTGACTGGACAGACATAAGCATGATAATGTGCCAGGTTGGGAATGTTGTACTGCCAGTCACACTATGTGACAGGTGAAAGGGTTAACTCACAAAGCAGAAGGATGACTATGGCTCAAGTCTGAAAGGCTGTTCTAACAATGCCCAGACTTTGACTGGCAGAGTGGTAGGGCTTTGACAGGGGTGTGGATGTGCTTCCTGAAGCTAAGTGACTGTGGAAAGTGTGTGCTGCAGAGACAAAAAGCACAAAGATAGCAGGCCAAACTGCTTAGTCTGAGACACACAAAGGCTGTTTCAGAAAGGCTTCGATGAAATCAGGACTTGGCATCTAGGCTTCGATGAAACTGGGACTTCAGCTTCAAACTGTAATGGCAGTGTCAAACAGCAGACTGAGGCATCAGGTTCTCAGTATGACTTGTGATTGTTTCAATATTTTATTCTGAAGAGAACTTAAGCTCACCTTTCACAAGTCTGATCCACTATGTTGCCATCTCATTTAGGCTGTAACAGAGTTTTTACAGCATGTACAGCTGGGAATAAATCACTAATCAAATTGAAAATTACATACACACACACACACACACACACACACACACACACACACACACACACACACACACACACACACACACACACACACACACACAAAAAATGTGAAAGGATATGAACACATTTAAAAACAAATTTTGTTGACAAAGTTATGAACACATACTGATTTTACAAGGAATCTCCGTACAAATGATTTCAATCAAGGAAGTGAAAGTGAAAGATGTGATCGCATGTTAAGAATACATTTAGTTCTGTGAAGAATGTTTTCCCTTTGCTTACCTTGGTTCATTAGTTTGCCAGTCATTGAATCAGCTAAAGCCTTTCATCTAGTTCATTGGAAGTGAAATGCTGATTGATTGTTCCAGTTCACTTTCCTCATAGCCGTAGGGAAAAAAAAAAATCAGTGTCCACTCCTTCATAAAGTGATAAATTAGACAAGAAGAGCCATGCCAGAAGAGCGAGGCAAGATTCTATGATCTTCCTCTACACTGGTGTCTGCGCCAAGGGAAAAGTCAGTACATGAAGATGGGTAGCCAAAATGACTTCAAAATTTTTTTTTTTTTTCAAAAACTGGGCTCTAAAACAATTCAAACTTGTAACCTCAGGACCACACTGATTCTAGTATGTTGTTGTTTTGTTTTGTTTTGTTTTGTTTTGTTTTGTTTTAGCAGCAGGCCATTGCCCAGACAAGATTCGTTGAGAAGATTATTGCGGAGTTTGTTGTGCAAACTATTTGATCTGATTTTTTCAGAAGATACTCTCTCGATCAGCAGCTTCAAAGTACACATTCAGTCCATGTCGCATGTTGAAAAATCAGTTGAGTTTGTTGGTTTATTTGAAGAGAAAGTGATCATTCAAGCAGTGTGCCAAAATTCTGTTTTAATTTTTTTTTATAACATTTTCAACTCTGTCAAAAACAATTAACTTAATTTGACTTTTGAATCAAATCTAAATGAATATTACTGTGCTACAAAAAAAGGCAATATCAGCTTTATATCTATTAGGGAAAAAAAAAGTAAGACCCAAATTGATGAATATCCTGTGGCAATATCTGTTATTGTTAAAGAACATTCAGTTTTTGATTAATTTGATCAAATTTGTGATAGAGCTTTTTTTTTTTTTTTTTTCCCCCAGTAGATTCAAGCATTTGGTTGACTTCGAGCGAAAATCCTGTTGTGGAACTTTTTAAAAGAGGTCACCCTCACAAGATATTTTGCATATTTTCCCCCCCCCTTTTTTTTTTTTTTTTTATAAAGCCATTGACAAGTAATTCTGTCAAGGAAAATGCAGAGTTATGTTTAGAAAATGTAACCATGTTCATGGAGTTAACAGCACAAATTTAGCTTTACCGTCATGAACTGAACAGAATTTTCATTCAGAAATTCTGTTGATGCCCAGTCAGTTGACAATATTTGTGACATTATGTGAGTAACAGAAGCAAAACGTAGCTAAGGCAGAGGTCCCAGATGGTTTTTGTGTTTGGTTGACAAGAAGAGGATTAGATTTAAACACATTCTGAACAAATCACAAATTATCCTTCATTGGCGGCAGTCACAACTGCGAAATTACTACCAGAACAGGTGATCTGGAGTAGTAGATAAAAAGAAAATAAATCGTATATGTTCCAGATCTAGAAACTGTACTAGAAGGGTTTTTTTTTTAGTTGTTTTTGTTTTGTGTTTTTTGTTTTTTACTAGACATAGTAATACTTGTCAACAGATGTAAGTTTGATCAGAGTACCACAAAGTTTCTTTCTATTACAGCATTGTTAACAACAACTACAACAAATTTTCTTCCAACTATTTGTTCCAGACATTTTGGGGAGTGACCAGTGAACTTTCTGAAGTGGTAACTATTAAGATCATACATGTCCTGTATGCTGTCTGATGGAAGATGCTGTCGAAAAAACTAATGTTCCTTTACTTTTAAAAATTATGTTGAGTATCAAATCAAAAATGGGTTGGATTTCGGTAATCATGCAGTATAAAAAGAATCATATTTATGGTAAGAAATTTCTTGAGTTAAAATGATTTTCTGGATTTTCTTTTGTGTTTTTCCAGTTCCTTTCGATGAAGATGACAGAGACAAGAACGTCTGGTTTCTTGATCACGACTATCTGGAGAACATGTATGGCATGTTCAAGAAAGTCAATGGTGAGCTTCTGGTTGATCAGATTTAACTGATGATTGTTCTTAACAATCTGTGATTTTGACAATTTACTGTTCGCTGCATTATTGCTGTTGGATGTTGCATATATTTTGTATTACTTATAATTTTGAAAAGCTTGAAACTGATGCTGTCATTGTGTAACAGTTAAGTTTTATTAAGTTTTTCTTTTTTGTTTTTGTTTTGTTAAGCAGTTGAATTTTTTATGGTGGTAAAATTGCTGTGCTAGCCGATTGTCACAGAAAAAGCATTACTGATCAGTCATTCCTGTTACCGAATTAAAAGAAGATACATTTACAGTCTTGATTTCTTTTTATTGTTAAAAGTTAATGTGAAGTTATGAATGCAATGAAAAATGTCAAATTGTATTTTTTGTTAGTCAAAACTAGTGTAGAGTATGTTTAGATAGATAGATAGATTGATAGATAGACAGATAGATAGATAGATAGATAGATATGTTATTTTTTTTTGTGGTAAGAAAATATTAAACGCTTATGAATATGAAGTTTGATGGTGTATACAGAAACTTTATCAAAACATGTCAAAATATGTATTCCTTAAAAAAAATTCAAAAATTCTGTAGTCATTCTGAAATCCGGTGCAATGGATATTGCTCCACATCATCAAATTGTATTTCATTTGTCATTATCCGAATGGTTTAAAACTTTCTGTAACTCCTTTCCAACAAGAAATATGAGCTGGGGAGCAGTCACAGTTTTCATAACTCATCATAAAAAATTTTTAGTTTCATTTCCTCACTTCTCCATTGACAACATATCATCCGTGTTAAAAACAAGCAAGCAGCAGAGTGGAATGTTTAAAGGCATATTGAAACTTCTGTCAGTGGGCCCATTTATTTGCTTTATATGTGGATGATGAAAATTGTGCTCATGTGTTCATTTAAAAGTAAATTTCAAGTACTGTCACTGTATTCTTGTGTAAAAAGAAATAAAATCTGTGTGTTTTAAATGTAGGACAGATATATATGAAATATTACTGGACTCCTTAAAGCTATAGTTTATTGTCAGTCAGTTTGTTTATTTTTTCATTAGAATGAATGTCATGAAATTCATATAAATTTTGTCTTGAAATTAGGTTTGTTCTTTGTTCCAGGATAAGTTATTTGAGAGTGTCTTTCCACTAGGATTACGGTATCAGAATGGTTGTTTTTCTGATGGATGATCGCTTATTGCAATCTGTTTTTGGTACTTTTGGTTAGTGGAGAACTTGATCAACATAAATATTTCCCTGCAAGAAGTAATCCGGCAGCTGTGCAAATCTCAATGCATTTTGATTTTTTTTTTTTTTTTTTTTTGCATCATCTTCAGCAAGGGAAAAGGTGGTTGGATGGTACCACACAGGACCAAAGCTGCATCACAACGACATCGCCATCAATGAGATGATCCGCAAATACTGCCCCAACTCTGTAAGTCACTTACATAATTATGTGTCCAGCTGTTGCTAGTATTAGTAAGTGAAGATGTTCTCTCATATTTTCAGGCTCAAGGCTCTTGACTTGTTAGTGGGGACATAAAACACAAATTTTTTCATGTAAATCTGCTCTCTAGTTTTGCTTTGTTCTGGTGTCACAAACTCTGTTTTTATAGAGTTTAGTGGTGGATGGCTGAATTGGTAATAGGAATGTTTGTTTTTAAAGTGTCTCTCTCCTGAGGTAAAGTGTGCAGTGATAATTATTTCCAAAAAATTAAAGGGTCAGACTCTGTGCAAAAAACGTGTTTCCAAATTTTCAGGAGGTCACAAAAATTTTTAAAATATTTTAAATATTCACACTTTATAACTGCCTGTAAATGTACTGAAAACCACACACACACACACACACACACACACACACACACACACAATTCACTGATTTATTATTTTTTTTAAAGGTGTTGGTGGTGATTGATGCCAAGCCCAAGGATCTGGGATTGCCAACAGAAGCTTACATTGCAGTGGAGGAGGTGCATGACGTAAGTTGTTTTTTTTTTCCTCAGTACTTATTCAAGCATTTGACCACGAAGAC
Organism: Conus betulinus; assembly: GCA_016801955.1. NCBI lineage: Eukaryota > Metazoa > Mollusca > Gastropoda > Neogastropoda > Conidae > Conus > Conus betulinus. The sequence continues at coordinate 561,951 of JADBJO010000272.1, read as the reverse complement.
AGCACAAATCATTGCTTGGGTTATCCTAACCATTGGTGGTAACTTACAGGCAGGGTTTGTCTGTTTGCTTACTGTTGACTTTGGAAAAGAAAAGGTTTTTTTTTTTTACCCACAGTAAAGAAGATATGTGCATTTTGAGAGGAAACTTAAGACCTGCAGATCCAATTGTATGTAATTTAAATGAAACATATTTTATCCAGAATTAAGTAGATAAATCAAAGACCGCATGTCCGGTTGTATGTAGTTTTAATGAAACATAGTTTATCCAGAATGAAGTAGTTAAATCAGTCATCACTTGAACAATACCTGTCTTCATTGCTATATCACAGCAGGCTTTTAAAAAAAAAAAAGTGATTTGTGGGTGGGTTTGTGTGTTTTTGCTTGTTTGTCGTATTGTAGTTTCAAAGTGGCGTGACTGCAGGTGGAAACTGGAAAAAGAGCAAAGGCAGAAGTACTGCACAGCCATGTTTTTGCGGCACAGTACTCCTGTCTTTGCTCTTGTTGTTGTTTTGTTGTTTTTTTTTTTTTATTAACATGAAATGTGTATAGAAATGTAGTTTGTGTGCAATTATCACATGGAAAGAAATGGAGCCTGTTTTAAGAATATCAATTGAATGAAGTTTCCAGTTTTCTTCTTCATGACTTTGTGCATTTTCAAGTCCTTTTTCTTTGTTTGTAGTCTTTTTCAGTATGGACCTGATGTGGCTTCCCAAGTGTCAGCTGGGTTTATCAACAGTATAATGGCATTTGGGTTGAGTCTTTGTGTCTCTTTAATGTTTATAAATCTCAGGTGCTAGTGCTTGCTTAAAGTTTTTTATTTAGGTTTGTTTTAATGAGAAGCATGTCTTTTAGTAGCAGTATGTCGAAGAGGGAGAAAAAAAGAAGAGAGAAAAGAGTGGGGCCTTAACTTTGTTTTGTCTTGCCACTGCTGATTGTGCTGGTGTTTGTCGCAGGATGGTTCCCCCACCACAAAGACCTTTGATCATGTTCCCAGCGACATTGGTGCTGAGGAAGCTGAGGAGGTGGGAGTGGAGCATCTTCTCCGGTAAATTGGGTTTTTTTTTTTCATGAGACTTTATGTTGCCTAAAGAAACTTAGGAAACTTTGTGGGTTTGTTAGTAATTTTATTGTTGTGTGTTTCCCTTATACACACTTTTTTTTGTCAAGTCTGTTAGATGTTTTGTGGCATAGTCTTCTTTTGCAAACATACTCATCATATTGAACATTTTTTGTGTGTTTTTTATCACCTTCATGAATATTCAGAGAGTTTCTACTATAATTTTTTTTTTTTTTTTTGATTGCATTGGTTACAAAAAAAATTACAATTTCTTTGTTAATTATTAATAGTTTTAGGAAGATATAGTTTGTCGTCTCTAGACTACAAACCTTTTTAATTTCCAGAACATCATGAAAGTGGATTTTCATTGGGGGGGGGGGGGGGGGGGGTAATTGTAATAGGTGAATGCTTGACCCTTGGCCCTTGCGGTCAGCTGGGCAAAAAACAGCATTACTTACTTGACCTTTGTCACCAGCCTGTAAGTATAAATAATGAAAGTAAGAACTCACGTGCAGTGTATATTTGATTGATGATTGTCTGCTTTTTGCTCATTCCTTCTCTCCCCTGGGTTTCTTTATATCCCTCCCTCTCAGTTCTTTGCTTCTGCCCCACAGTTACTGACTTGAATGCATGTGCACAGAGACATCAAAGACACAACAGTGGGCACACTGTCACAGCGAATCACCAGCCAGCTGATGGGGCTCAAGGGGCTGCACTCACATATAAAAGACATTCACTCCTATGTGGACAAAGTGGTGTCAGGAAAACTACCTATCAACCATCAGGTGAGTCATCTTCAGAGGCAGTATTTCTGCTTAATTAAATATTTGTTTGTGTATCATGTAGATGGTAAATTCACAGTGAAATTCAGATACAGGGTTATTATTGCACTCATGGTTGTAGCTGGTTGGTTCTCTGTTTATGAGGATTATGTTGGATATAGCTGCAAATGTATCCTTTTCAGTGGTAGATTCCAAAACTTCAAGCATGTGGATTTGTTTATTCTTTTAAACTTGACTTGTTCTTTTCTAAATGAAAATTAGTTTTTCCTCGCCTGATGAACTGGAAAGCCTCTACCTGAGGTAGGCATCTTTTGAGTGATGTTGAAAACCATGCAGTTGTCTTTGAACACCTGTATGTGACGATAACATACTAAAAAAAAAAAAATGAAAAAAAAAAAAAAAAGTAAATTCAGTTATCATCCCCCCAGTGCCATCTGTTTAATCGTTCAGTTCAAATATATGATAATGTCTAGGCCAGACTTTTACTATTTTGCTATGGAGCCTTAGCTTAATGTGTGATTTGCGAAGATTTGGTCAAGTCCTCTGCTCTGATTATCCCTAGTTTGGCATGTACAAAAGCTTGGCCTGTACGAACTGTACTTTTTAAGGCACAGGTGGAACTAAAACTAGAGGTGTGGATTATGTGGGTCTGTCCAGAACTAGTTTACAAGATTATGATTTTATACTTGTTTGCACATCCAGGAGTACAATTCATCAGCAGATCGTTTGTGTGTGAGTGTGTGTATGTGTGTGTCTGTGAGCTCTGTTAACTCATTGAGCAGTCTGTGACCACGTGCTGTGAGTAGGTAAAAATTGCAGACTGTTAAGATGAAAGAGGAGCTGGAAAAAGGAGTTGGGTCTTTTGGAAGATAGATCATTTCTGCTTGTGTTCCACTTGAAAGTGACAATGTATAATCACCAGCGTTCACATGATTCTGACCAGTTTATTTTGTTTGGAAATGGTGCAGGTGGTATACCAGCTTCAAGACATTTTCAACCTGCTGCCAGACGTGAGGTTGACAGACTTTGTGCGCTCCATGCACATCAAGACCAACGACCAGATGCTGGTTGTCTACCTGGCCTCCCTCATTCGCTCCGTCATCGCTTTGCACAACCTCATTGACAACAAGATCCAGAACCGTGATGCTGAAAAGAATGAGGGGGAAAGGACCTGAAGAAGGTATAAAGGCATGTACATGGACACTTACACATTACATTCACCACACACACACACACACACAAAAAAAAGAAAATGGTAGGTAGGCACTCGAGGTCTGACCAGCGCGTTGGGATAATGTGTGGGTCAGACATCCGCTGAGTTGTAGCCACGAGACCCTCTTCTTCAATTGTCTCATCTTTGTTGTTAATTCATTTATCCATCAGCTTCAAATCGTGCGTGGTGTGGTCTCAAAAAACTTAGCGGATGTGGTGTAGTGTATATGGACTAGTCAGCATGCAGTGACGCCTCCTTGATGAAACTGAAACTGAAAACTTACGCACTTGAGCTCTTCCTCACAAAAGAGTGCACACATAGCTGTTTTGTTCACAGAATTTTGTATTATTATGTGTATTTGGTGTAGGGCTGTTTTTCATGTGTGCTGTACAAGGCGGCAGATTTCAAGAATATGCAGTGTATGTCATGAGAAGTGGGGAGTTGCTTTTGTGATTAACCAATATGATTAGGTTGTCTTGAAAACATTGTATTATATGGAGATGCATGTACTTAATGTTCATTGATACTTGTGGCTGGCTTTGCTATTTCTTGTGTATTTTTGTGTTTTTAGATCTGACAGGTCACTTCACTTAAATTAAAAGAGATGCCCTCTCTTTAGACATATTAGAGGCTTTTTTTTATGATATGCAACAAATTCAGTAGCTGGGTGATGCCAGAAGCAGCATTTTGTTACTAAAAAAAAGGTAAAAATTTAATGGCTATTCTGGATGTTACTGTTGCGGATCAGCTCCCTGAAAACAAGTTGGAACATCTTTCATGGGCAGACAAACCTGATGGCAGACCAGAAGATGTAACTCAAACACTGTGCATTTGCACATTAGTCTGTGACCAGCTATGGAACTAAGCCAAAGAGGAAGTGCTGAACAGGTAGCAAGCAAACCAAAATGTGTGAAAAAGTTAGATAGCATATCCCTCCTTGAAAAAGAAAAAAAAAAAGAATGAAAAGAAATAGAGAAATCTGACAGTGTCAGGACAAGGAACAGTTGCCATGTGTACAAGAACTGAAAGTGGAAAGCCCATAGTAGTAGGTGCACATTCTGCAGGAATGCACTCTGATTCTCCATCAGTCATGGTGGCCATAATGATGAGAGTGTGCATACATGTACATCTGTACAGCATCACATGTGTGCAAGAATATGTGTTCCAGAAACTTTGAAAATTTCAGTTCGTTCTGGACTTTCTCATTTTTTTGTGCCTTATTGACAGATTTTGGGGTAGACACATCAGATGGTGTTATCAATATGTGTTCCAGAAACTTTTCGAAAAATTCAGTTTGTTCCAGGACTATCATTTCAGTGCCAGATTGAAAGATTTTGGGGTAAACACATTGGACGGTGTTTTCAATCAAGGCCATGAGTTGTTTGTTAGGTTTTTTTTTTTTTTTTTCTCAGTTTCAGTTTTCATTTTGGCAAATTCAGAGCTGCAGACACTTTGCAATAGTAAGTACAGTCACAATGGTGTTAATACAAATTCTTTCTTGTGTGAGTGGGGGCAGGTAAGCCTTCACAGATCTCTATTTCGTTTCTGTTTTGTATAGGAACTGATTCACAAATTTTCTCCAAAACAATTGATAACACAGAATTCTTTCAATGTGTTCGAAGGAGAAGAAAGAAGACAAGGGCGACGGAGACAGCAAGAAAGATGACAAGGGCAAGGACTCTGCTGACAAGAAGTCCGCCGCCAAGAGTAAAAAGTGAACCCGCAGACTGAAGCGCAGCAACCACAGACATGTCTGCAGCAAAGAGAGAGAGGGAGAGAAAGAAAGCGACAAACGGTGTGACATTTTTTTGTGGAAGTGTGATGTTTGAGGCAATGAGATGAGAGAGAGGTACAGATTTGTGTGCGGCACTGGGGTGATTGAGAAAACTAGCAATGAATGCGAGTATGGTCTGCAAATGGTGTGTGGCACATCTAGAGGTTCCATAGACACTGTTACTGCAAAGGGGAACTTGTTCGCTGAAAGATCAGGATCACAAGGGAACATGAGTTTAATAACTGTAGCGAATGCTTTAAAGCTGCCACTCACTCAGGAGTTGTAAGAGACATCTTCACTCCGTTTCTCTTACATAGAGACCAAATTTATAATTCTAGAATAGTATTTCAACAGAATAAATACTCTCTTTAAACAGCTTAAAAAAAAAAATTGTTAAGGTTTGTTGTGGTCTCCATGAAAGATAATTCTTTGTTTTTTTTTTTTTTTTTTAGCACATACAGGTTGTAGGAATGAAATTTGTTGCTTTTTTCAAGTGATTGTTCTCAACAGTGTGGACACACATGTGACTCATGTTCATATATGTATGAAAGTGGAAATTTTTGCTGATCTGATGTGAAGGATGAGCAAGGATGTGGCATTATGTACATACAGAGAAAAGATCCCAGTTGATACACAACATGCAGAACAACTTCTCTGTCTTGATGTAGATCGATGAGAGACACTCATGAGTTCCTTGTGAAGCTGCATTATTTTAAAAGTTAATTGTTGAGTAGCAAGTCAGATTTTTTGCCATGTAAAGAGGTTCACATTTGGGGGTGTTAAACTTTTAAAATTTACTGAAATATTAGTTCTCACAGTGGCTGGAAAAACAGATGGTACAGGTAATCAAAATGGCAATGTGCTGGTTAAAAACTCAGCACCATTTGCAGGCTAAGCCTCCTTAGACAAAAACACTGGCCCTTTTTTTCGCCTCTTTAATGTTTACTCTCCATTTCCACAACAGCCTGTCTTGAACACCTGCTTGCAAATGACCGACGTACATTGGTAAGCAGTTGTATTCTTTTGCATTGAAAGTTACAGGTTCCACGTTCATTTCTTTCTACAAATGTACTTTTATGTGCACAAGTTTATTACCATGTTTACCCTGATAATAAGGTAGCCGTAGTGGTGTATGTTAGAAGCATTAAGAAATGTTCATGTTTTCATGATCTGTTAAATACTTGTATATGAATTAATTAAAGATCTTTGACGTGACATGTGAAAAGAATTCAGATGCTGAAGATCTGCATGCTCTCTTCCTTTTTTTTTTCTCTTTCTTTTGAATTTACACTAGGAATAATTTGTCTCTTGGACTAAGCTGAACCTCCTAATGACTTGACACTATAGACCTTGAGGACTGTTGAGATGGTGATGCAGCAGTTGTGCCCATGTGCAGTTTCTTGAGACTGAATGATGATGGAACTAAATCTGGTCATTGCATTCACTGGCAGGGTTTAACTTGTAGTCTGTACAGTTGGTGTCAGACGGTCCAGACCTTTGGGAGGGTGTGATGGAAGCAGAGGCAGTGCTCTGCAGCCTCTTCTCTGTAGTTCAACTTGCAGGATCTCCACACCTGTCTGCTTACTTTGTGACGTGTTTTATTATTTAATAAAATTCAAAACTAATATCACATCTGCGTTGTCTCAAAAATAGTGATCTAGAATGTAATAAAAAGAAAAAGAAAAAAATAGAAAGGACATGGAATTATTATATTCATTTTTAAAAAAAAAAAAAAAACTTGTCCACATCTAATATGGTAAAGAACATCTCGGACGTATTAATTAAACTGACACACCTGTGAACCTGTACACCTCTGTTGTATTTCATACACCATACCTCACACCAGACTAAAAAAACCTTACTGTGTTTTGTTTTCTGACTACAATATCACAAATACTGTAAAACACTGTGATGTTGTGGGTGCGTTCACAGAAGATCTTCTTGTATTTTCAGTTACAGTCATTTTTGGTCTTGGAAAGACTGTGAATCATGGAAAAACAGCAAATCACAAAAGCCAGCAAATTTTGGATTGATAATTCTTTAACTGCTAGATTTGCAACTGAAGAAGGATTCAGATCTGTCATGTTCTCGCTGTAAATTCTAACTGTTTGAAATGCGAATCATGTTTTGATGGGAAGCTTCAATCTCCAGAAACTGTCAAAATCAAAGCAGTTTTCAAAATACTCTTTTTTTTTTTTTTTTTTTTTTTTTTCATTTTCATTTCAAGAGTTGTTAAACCTTGATGAAAAATACACTCAGATTTACAGTCCAAAGTCACTTCATTATCTCAAAAACAAGAAATTTAGACCAGGTGCAACAGTTAAATTACACACAAAAGGGGACAGAACATGAAATAATCAATGAACAATTCTCAAAACAAAATGACCTTGCACTGCACCCACATCACTCACCCTGCATAACATATATCCCAAGATCTTTGACAACCTCATGATGTTGGCATTGTATGTTTAAAAGAATTCTAAACATTTAAAATTAATCAATACAACAAACAGAGTTACAATAAACATATACTAAACATACAAAATACACACGACAAATAGATATAAGATTCTAAAAGTGACCGCACAGAGCAGGAATTCAAACACGTCAGGTTAAACACATTGTTTAAAAAAAAAAAAAGATTACCAGGCATTCAATGCATAAACACTATCATGCTTGAAAGTTTAATACTCTTGTCTCTCCCACACACACACACATTTGCATGCCCGCCTACATATATATGCACACACTCATGCATGTGCAGACACAAACACACACAGGGATCCCGCTCTGTAGTGTGTTATAAGAATATTAGGAATTTAAGAGATCACGGAATGAAAGTTCACAGGTCCAACGCAGTCTTACAGTACACTTACTTCCCACACACATACACATACTCTGACTCATAATTCACCAAATATAGCCTACTAAGAACAAAAGTCTGAATGAAAAAAAATAGTATGACAGTCTGAATGAAAAAAAAAATATGAATAAAATGTCTTCAGATTTTTCTTTTATCACCCTGAGTTGAGTACAAAGGACACTTTACATATGAATAACATCAAATTGCATGAATTATGAAAAACATTAAAAAAAAAAAAAGTTTAAACACAAACGGGATGGAAAAACAAAAGAATATCAACACACATAAAATCTGACTCCCTGTAAACCCTAAGCGGTCATTGTTCATCTTTGTAAAGCAACAGTCGCATACAATTTAGATTCTTCATTACATGAATTAATAGGATTAAATTTCTGCACAAGCACACACACAGTACACTAAACAATCCAATATCGATATCGATTAGCACATATGACTTCTTGCATATTTTTCAGATGGCATTTTTTTTGTGCTAAGAATGGCATCACTATCACAGCTTCAATATATAAGTATTTAAAAGAACACACAACATCAAAATCATATAAAAACAGATTTTATAATAATTAGAAATTGCAAAGCCTCTCTCAAAAGTAAATTCACCACATAAAATACAAAGAAATCACATACTTCATGACTACTCCATGCTAAAAATCTTTTTTAAAGAATTTAAACAATCAAGAATTTTCAAATTGACTATGCATGGTGAACATTGTTCCTGGTAAAGCCAGTATTCCAGCATTCTTTCTCTTTGCAAATGTTAAAATCAACGTTACCAAACAACATGGGCATCACTATTAAAAACAAAAAGATTGTTCACTGTCAGACCATTACATTCACCCATACACTGTTGTGACACTTTCAACAAGAATGCATTTCAGTTTCAATTACAACGCTATCAGCGAACTGTGAGCATCCCAACTGAAACAACAGTGTACAAACCCACAATGACAGAGAAATTCTGCTGCCTGAAGATCAGTCCATTTTTGTCACGGGCAAGACATTATTCCCAAATCTTTTTTAACATTGCAAGACTGATTCCTGGAAAGACACGCTTTCCATTCCAATGGGGACACACACACAAAAAAAAATGTGCCAGCAAAACTTCCTCTCAGGGAAGGCCCAATCAATTCTAGGTTGCATGTCTCGCATACTTGGTCGAAAATGCACAAACTTCAAGGAGTTTGAATGCTTGAGAACACAGGCCCCAAAGCTGCTGGGGGATTGGGGTTGGTGGCTGAAACTGAAAGTAAATATCATTTGTGAAGAGCTGTAAGAATTTAAAAATTGTACTTTGAACCATTTGACTGAAAAATCTGTACATTTTTCAATTTTTTTTTTTTTTTCATTGATGAGCCTAGTCAAAAGCCATCAATTCTTGACAGACAATTACTAAATAAAAATCTAACCAGCTGATTCTTCAGCTGAGCTTTCACAATACACAGGTAGGAAGCATCTTTCTGGCTCCTCTTCATCTGGCTCTTTTGAGAGGGGGGGGAGACTCTCAAGATGTAGCAACATGCAGTGGTCATGACGTTGCTCCGTCTTCATCATCAGCTGACGATGCTGCACACAGTTGTTCAGAAGTGGACGGTTCATGGTAGTGCTGGTTGATCTTGTCGCTGTTTCCGGTCTCCTCCAAGAACAGTTTCCTGTTCAGGACAAACAAACACTTCACTTGTTGTCAGTACTAAAATGCAATGACTTTCAAAACTTGAAGTAAAGCTGTCCTGTTTTAGTGTAGAATTTAGTACAAGCTATGCATTAGTGTAATCTGTGACTTCGTTATTTATATCTGTACAGTTCTATTTTGACTTTAATCACTTTTTTTTCTTTTTTTTTCCGATAGAAAAAATAGCATCTGATAAATAGACACAAAGCATATTTGCTTAAACAAATGGAAATTCCCTCTCATTTTGGATGCTTGGTTATAACTTGCCTGAAAACCATTTTTTTCTTCAGCATTTGTCTTGTTGATAAAAACCCTACAAAGAACCCTGCAATATTTGAAGATCCGTCTGTTTTTTCATGTTGTCTTGCAGACATCCACAAAATGAGTACTGACAACAAAAGCCCTGCTACCCATGCTATATGTGCATGAAGAGTAATGAGTAGCAGAGGTAACGCTGGACCACTCTATGAATAAAGCAGCTATTCCAGCAGTCCCTGGCTTGGTAAGATATTGGGAAGGCCCGAAAAAGTTACACTGACTTTCACAGCCTTCCACTTTAGGCATAATAACTTTGTTTAAGGCCTCTTTCTTGCCATTATGTTTTCTTCCACTACATTCTGCTTTAAAGATCGCTATACTGACACCATCCAAAGAGCTGCTTCCATGGTCCAACTCAGAATGCTGCTCGTTCGAGACGATGAGCACCCTCTGGGGTTGAGCATGTTCGCAAGAGCGCTGTATTGGAGAACCTCTTGCTAGTGGATATGTTGCTGAACAGCACTGAGTGAAGGGGAAATAACTGATTACGGCTGATGCACAGTCGTTTGAATCCAAGCTAAGTTGGGAAGGAGGTCATACGTAAACGTTTGAACTTCATGTGAATCAGAACTTACCACATGTGGAAAGGAAAAATCAGGAAGAACAAAAGGATGCCTGTTCTCCATAAGTGTCATTCTGTCAATCATGAAAAGTACAGGCAGCTTGTCCATGTCAAAGTGACATTGGTTCGTTCACTGTAGATCTGCTTGAGCTGTGATAAGCTGCAAACTTTGAGAAGGAAAGTGGCACTAACAGCAGTCTGAGAAATCTGTTGCATTTGTTGTAAATATAAAAGAAGCATAGACACTTCAAGGTGCGTCCACTGACCACACTTTTCACACTTTTCATATTACCCGTAGATCTCCAAACAGACCTTTATTTTGACACCTGTCATTTTGCCATATTACCCGTAGATCTCTGATGGAGCAAACAGACCTGTATTTGAGACATGCTTGATACCATGAATATGAAAATCCTTTTCCTGCCTCCCCACTCTTCTCAAATCTTCACACTCGTTTTCACTACATTTCTATGATCTCAAAGAATGTCTGACGGTCACAACTTTACCATAGCACCGGAAATTTCTCCCCACAAGGTCTGGTCGCATTGACCCTGTGTCAACTCCTGCAATGGACCACTTCAGGAAGCCAACAGCCAGCACCTGATGACAAGTATGTGGGAAAAAAAAAAGGTTCTGGGGTGGTTTGACTTAGACTTTATACTGGTTTGTTTTGAACAGAAGGTTGGGTGAAGGTGGAGGGGGCAGGGCTGTGTTTGTGTAGATGAGAGGTTGTTGTTTTTATCAGAAGTGATGAAGTCTCTTTTCTATCCTTTCTTCAACAATTTCCTCTCGATCATGAATTCTTTTCTTTTTTCTGCAATGCTAGTTTTATCTGCCTACCTACTATCTTTCTTGAAATACAATTTAGTAATTTTTTTGTTATATACAAATGGGATTCACATTTGGTGGGTATGGGGACAAGAGACCTGAATTCACATTTTGTGTGTAATGCACATTTTATTCAGTAGTGTAGGGAAATCACATTTGACACAAACATTCCCATCTCAAGTGCTTTGCCAAAGCCTGAAATTTGACCTGATTTTACTCAGTCTTCACACTGGATTTCAGACGTACATACTCTAAGTCACTAGCACCTCTGTCAGTGGTCAAATACGGGTTTTTTAAAAAGTGAAAACTTCCATTGTCTAATGGCTACAATAAGCAGATTCAGTGTGTCTGTGACACCACATTAAAAAAGGCAGTGCCCACCCCTCTCCTGCTGTGCCCCACCTTGCTGCTGCTGCTGCTCCCTGAGCTAAATCATCAGTATACACTTACTGCTGGGTAGACAGAAAGGGTTTCAAGTCATAAAAATCCAACCTCTAAATTGATTTGAACTCATTTCTGTCAGCTCCAAAGCCAATATTTCAACCATCTGATAATGCTGTTTTTTTTGCCCCACAAATTCAAACAATCAAAAATTAACAGCCCAAAGCAATATCTCAACCATCTGACAGTGTTGTTGTTTTTTTTTGCCCCACAAATTCAAACAATCAAAAATTATCAGCTCCAAAGCCAATATTTCAACCATCTGACAACGTTGTTTTTTGCACCACAAATTCAAACAATCAAAAATTAACTGCCCTTGGACTGAAGGTGTGATCCTGGTCATGAGTTTCCAGATGAATGGCTAATGGCTAACATCAGGTAAATATATTCACCAGCTTGATGATATTAAAGACCACATTGATCAACACACACACACACACCCCCCCCCCCCCCCCCCACCCCCCCCACACACACACACACACACACAGAGCAAACAAACCTCACTGTTTCCTTCAAAGAACATATCATCCATATTTTTGGCCATTACAAGGACCTTTTACATATTGTCATACATATTCTGAAGCCTTCCCAGGATTTTCCTTTAGATTTTCCCCGATACACAACTTTGTGTCCCACACAAGTCTGAAGAAGACACCTTGTCAAGAATGAATGCTCCAGAAAATAATGTGTAAAGAGTGCCAAGTCTTGAGTTTGTTGGTGAACTCTTGAGCGGCTGTATGCTCTGTACCTTCCAAGCTGCCACAGTGTCTTCCTCCAGACCCAGCCAGGTCTTTATCTCTCCCAGCCTCCTCTCCATCTGTCAACATGACACTCTTTAACATCTTACTCATTTCAATGTTTTCATGTTCAAAAAACACAAAAAAATCATAGGGTCAAAAACTGAATGTTTTACAGGCTATTCTGTTATGACCTTAAAACTTGTCTTGTCAATTAAAAAAAAAAAAAAGAGAGAGGAATATCAATTTTGTGTAGGCGCTGCTACACTTTCCTACCATCTTTGTTTTTCTCTCTCTCTCCTGATCTGAACAGCCATACTGCATATTTCTGCAACCTAAGTAGTTTTGTTCACACTCTTTCTTTCAAGCAAGACTGATCAAAAGCCCCCCCAAAAAGTACCTGGTCGTCTGAATTAATGATTCCAAACTTTTACAACACCATGATCCAAACTGGATTCCAAACCATTTATAAACACCTATTAAATCTTTGCTCACATATTCTCACATTCTGATCTTGAGTTTTGATTCAGTTTTGTTGAAACTTGGTAGCTGCTGATAATCAATCAGAGATGATTTCCTTTTTACCAAGTAATGTGCAGTACATTTGTGAAGAAAAAAAAATGTGACAGAATAACAGTTTTAAAAAAACTAATTCTTTTGATTCTAATAATTCAAACATAAGCACCAAACACATCACTTTCCTATTACAAAAATTTCATTCTTTCTTCTCTCCTTAACCTTAAAAAATGAGAGAAAAAGAAAATAGAAATCAATAAAAATCAAGAAAACAACTCAAAAAGCATTCAAGAATAATGACCAGCGCTTTAAGACCAGAAACAACAGCCTTTCAAGGCTTGGGACAAAGCTGTATCCAAGCACTGATCAAAAAAAACAAACACACACACAAACAAATCAAAAACTCCTCCCACCCACCTTCTGAATGGCGGCTCCCATGGAAAAGGTGCTGCTGTTTTTCTGCTTGCCTGAAACTGCTGTGCGAACCTTTTCCCTGATCGCTCGACATATGATGTACCTGTACAAAAAAAAATGGTATCTAGATACTTGGACATTATAAATGTGTACCTTTAACTCTTTCATCCCTACAACCCGGTTTTCCATTTTGCAGAAATCGTACCCTTCCTTCCTGCAGCCAGAAAACCAGGCAGCACAAAATCTCTCCTTTCCTTCCTGTAACCTGGAAAATTGGTTCTCGCGGTAAGCGCTTTGCACGAGTCCCACTATCAGTACACATCATGACCAGGTTGCATGTGGGGCAGTGTTTATGAATGGAATGGATGCCAGATGGCCTCTAGAGCACGGGAAAGTGGTTGCCGCTCTATTCTTTCTGGTTTGCTGCTACATACATGGCAGTTCTCACTTTACACTTCTTTTTTTCTGTAAATCCAGGAATGAAGGGAATACTTGTATTATAAGAATCTAGGAACAACAGGAAGTAACGTTTCATAGAAAAGTAGGAATGAAAAAGTTGAAAGTAGGCCCATTACCATGTTCTTTCAGCAAAAATTGTATCAGATTGACTTTCCTTCTGAAAAGGACAGATATTTATCTCAAAAAATTCAGAGATGATACCTGTAAACAATAAGAACAGAAATACAATACAAACTGCACTTGACAAATGTCAAGACATGAAAAAAGAAGCCCAGATTTTTGTAATGAATGTTATGAACTCTTTCGTGAAAAACACAACAAAACAAAACTACCATATGTATAATAATGTTGCTGCCATTTTCAAAATCACCTCGTATCTACAAACTGAGCAAAGAAGGTAATTCTTGTCTCTGACTGCCAAATGTAAGATAATGAGATGAGGATGTGAAGAGTTGGTTGAAGACTTTAAGGGCAAGAGAAACTGGAAACAGACAGTGACGGCAAGGGTTGAAAATGAGAGAGAGAAAGGGAGGGAAGGAGAAAGAAAATACAGAGTAGAATATTTGTACGATCTTAATCCTTTCACCGCCAGACATTCTATTTTGCATAAATCCCCATCGCCAGCCATTTTTCAAAAAAAGCTCTTATTGTATACCAGCATATATGTGAAACGCAGATATCTCTGGAACTAACAACCAATTCTCATGCTATTTTTTTGTAAATGGAGGAGATACACTGTACTTTTATTATATCATAACATGTTAGTAATGGTAAGTCAACAACAATTTCAATTTTTTAGTGATTTCAAGTGCAAAAAAAAGATGCAAAATAAAAAAAGAATGTTATGTTTCTTCTAAGCGTAAAAAATAAAGAAAGAATGCCAACAAACTCTCAACAAGGGAGGAAAAATACTCCACTCACAACTGAAGACCATAAAGTATGGTATTTCCAACAGAAAAGTGCATGAAACAGCCACAAATACAACTACTCCAATAGCAGGGAACACACACACACACACACACACACACACACACACACACACACACACACACATTCTTATGCCTAACTGGTACACATGTAAGAAAGAAAAAGGGAACACACACACACACACAAACACACACACACACACACACACACACACACACACACACACACACACACACACATACACACACACACACATCCCTTTCACTCTCAACAGTAATATATATATATATTTTTTTTTTTATGAACACAAAGTCATTCATGTGCCTGTTGGTCTCTGAACCCTTGTCATTCAGTTGATCACCCACTCATTCACTGTACACCCACTCGAAACACGTCTTTGCTACTCGCCTTTCACGTGTCAGTTGGCCACGCCCCCCTTCAACCTCGACCAGCAAGAAGTGCCTAAAGTCTTAGTTGGCTCCCTCATATAGAGTTAGTGAACAGTCAATCAGTGCTGGCTGGCTCACGCAAAAACACTGGGGCACACGCGGTAGGGTAGTAAGTGGGCGTCTTATCAGCCTCTCATAACAAGTTGGCCACGATCCAACGCTTCACGCTGGAATAATTCGGTCAAGCCCTCACTATCGTTCTTTACTCCTGACTGTCTGGGTCTTCTTCATCTGTATTAGGAACAACCGACCGTCTATTCAATATTCCCAGCACTTGATCTGTGGTAAATGTACGGCAAGGTCGAGTACGTAAAGTGCTTGGTGGTGACGTCATAGTGAATGGGAAAACAATCGGAATAAAGTCAATAAAACACTGAACTGAACAGTGTTCTGACAAAGCAAATGGCTGTGAGCATGGGCCAGACCATCCCCCAACTATGACGTTTATTGCTGGCTTTTTATCTCATGAACTAGGATCGTGAGAGTATCGGGAGTTAGGTCACCCTACTCGCCAAAGTTGTCGCCAAAAGGCTGGCGGTGAAAGGGTTAATATGTTCTCGTATAACTTACAGGAATGAGAATGTATGGTAGGTTGGTTCTCTAACATTCCGAGCAAAGACAATGACCTTTTTTGAACTTGCAATTCTTACAGAACAGGGAGTACTTTACAATGGGAATGAAAAAATGCTGTATGTCAGTCTGTCTGTCTGTCCGTGGTCAAAATATGTTCCACTCGCTCCAGACAAAACTTCTGGGCCGATCTTTCTGAAAATTTGTAGGTATGTTCATTATGGGTCATGGATGATGCCCGATGTTTTATTTTACCAGAATAGCTATTACTAACAGCTATAATGGCCAAAAAGGGTTTTTCTTCTTTATGTAATATCTCTGAAAGTACTTCGCCAATTTCTATCTCAGTGACGAAATGCATTATGATGCACTTTGATTGTGACGTTTTCTTACACACGTATTTAAGATAGATCTAAACTGGGAGTACATTTATATATTGCATTGTTTTTCTCTCTGTAAGTGGACAAGTGAGGCACAGAGCAGGTCATGTACGCTTTTGCGATGAACCAGAGGAAAGACGAACACTGAAGAACAAGACAGCTCAAAATGAAGTTGAAAGGAGCAGTAAGGACAGGAAAGAGTGTGAAGAGGGGTGGCTGAACTGGTGGCAGATTGGAACAGGGCAGCGAGTTAGCAGTGAACACACTTCCATGATCACATTTAGCAATGCTTCAAGCCTCTCTACATTTTGTTGCTGCCGACAGTATCACTTGTAAACAGGACAAAGACAAGCTGAGGTACAGATGTTGGCAACAAACTCCAGGGGCCTAGCTGAGACTGCAGGAGTGGGGGCAGGGTCATGGTTCCCCCCCTCCCCCCCCCCCCCCCCCCCCCCCAATCCAATACAGAACCAGTCAAACACAACACAAACAATTATCAAATCACAGAATTTGGTCATGTACACTAAAATATTCAACATCAAAAACCAATAGTGGTCATGTACACTAAAATATTCAACCATTAGTTATCTCCCTTAACACATAAAAGGTACAATGCTTTATGGCATGTTCAGAGGAAACGTAACAAATTTTTTTCTCTATCAAGATCTTCACCGTCAAGGATTTTCAAGAACCGTGAAATCTCTGCAATAAGATCTTAAATTTCGAAACCAGTTTCAATCTGCTTTCAACAATCAACAGAGCTGATTAAAAGAAAAAAAAAAAGATTCTGCTGGTATGGATCAGACCTGCAAAAATTCTATCTATGCTTTTTGATTGTGTGAAGATATATAGCACTTGTAATCAATATGAAAAGCACTCTGAACAGCTGCTCTATATTTGTTTTGAAAAGATCTTTTCAGATGTAACCGACAATGTGCACAGTGAAAAGAATAAATTTGTAAGACTTGTTACATAAATAATGATCATGATAAAACATTTATGGCCTTAACACTTGCATAGAATCTTTGGAAAGAGAATTTTAGAAAGCCCCTTATCAGTAGTTATCATTAGGCTATGTTTGATTGTTGTGTCATGATAGAAAATTTCCAGAAAAAAAAAAAAAAAAATCCATGTCACTTAATTAAATGATTTGATTAAAGAGTAAAATCTGAAATAAGGACACACTAGTAGCAAGAATCAAAAGGTAAGCGATACTGAATAAACATGAGACTCAATGATGCAGATACCCTTTTCTCTCATGCGCACCCTTTTAAAACACCCCTACCCACCCCTTCCAATATATTAACCCCATAAAACTCTTGGAACAAGAAAAAAAAAAAATCTCACCAGATAGTCTTCTTTTTCAACAATCCGATAACTGAGCCCGTGTCATCCAGAAAGTACAGCACTTCGCCTTCATACTGGTATCCCTGTCGAATCTAGGTTAGAACACACACATGCAATGTTTGAATAACAATTAATCATGAAGATATGCATGCTTTCTCTTTCTGCTGAAACTCAAGAGTTCTCAAAACAAAAAAAACAAACAAACAAGCAAGAAGAAGAAGAAATAGAAGAAAAAGAAAAAGAAGAAAATCTAAACTGGCCAAGCCTTTCAATCTCATCCCATCACACAAATCTGCACCAACATTCCACCCTCTTCCATCTCCTTACATACCACAAATAAAAGCTTCTTGCTTTTTTTTTCTTCCTGAAATTGGAGAATTGAAGCAGGTTAAAGATCAGTTTGAACAATTTGTTTGTTTGGGAGAGGGGGTGTGTGAGGGTTGGGGGGGGGGGGGGGGGGGCATTTATTAAAAAAATTCATCAAAACAAAAAGCAACAATGTCTGACACATCAAACAATATTCACAACATTGAATTTTCTTCCAGCATATAACACAAACCACATAGGCATACCAAATAAGTTTTTTTAAACTGTTATCATGCTTTTCGTGTAAGCCCTTAATATCCGTCAGACAACCTCAGTCTACGTTCCTCATCTCACTGTCTCTGTTCTTGCCACATCGGTGTGAGAGGAAGAGGTGGGGAAATACTAGGGAGAACAGAACAAGGGAACGGAGAAAGCAAAAAAAATCATTATATTGATTTCATGCTATCTACATGTCATTACTTGTTTGATATTCATAGTCTCCTCCAAGTGGTGACATAAATCAACAACCTGCTGACAATTGCTGAAACGCTCCTAATTTCAATCTCACCTGCACCATGCGTGCTTTCTACCTCAGTCACAGGCAGGATGGAATAGTCCACTGTGGACAGTCCAAGAGCGCGGGCAATCTGCGGCACAAAACAATGTGATATTGATACTTCATTTGCTTGTTACGATGCGTTGCTTGATGCTTCATTTGCTTGTTTGTTTTGGTGGGAGGTTGCTGTTGCTGTTGCTGTCACTGTTGGGGTTTTGTTTTTTGGTGTTTTGGGTGGGGGTTTTTTTTGGTCTTGTCCTCTGACTTTACATGGTCAATGTCTAACTATTGTCCTTCTTGCACAAAACATAACTTACCTGGTATTCCAGTCCAGTCAGATATACTGATAAAAGAAGCTTTGAAATGATAATGATATCAATGAAGATTTATACAAGTGCTTATTTCTTGAATGACCAATGATCTCAAGGCATTACAAAATGGAGAAAAATACAGAAATACAAAGATGTGTTAAAAAAAAAAAAAAAAAAAAAAAAACAAAAAAAAAAAAACAACATCAATTCCACTGTCTATCCATTTCCTATCTTAACAGTTTGCTCCTCCCTTTTCTTGCCTCTGTCTATTGCATCCTCCCTCTGCATCCTTAAATACCCTTGGTAATCTTATAACATTAACATGTTGTTCATTAATTTTTTGCTACAGCTCATTAAAGCCAGGCTGGTTGGTACACTCAGAAGGCCAGGTTTCATTAAATATAAGAATGTCAGTCTGGATGCAATGTTATGATTTAGTGTGCTGAAATACACTGTTATATTGTCATATGCTGCACTGAACTGAGTCTTTGCCTATACTGAAATCAGTTGGATGGTACTGCAAGTATGATTGTGAAAGTATGCAAACACTGTACGTGGATACTTACAAACATACATGCTTATCTTAGAGAGCAAAACAAAAGCTAAAATTCAGCAATCGAAGTCACACATACCATACAAAGGATACCATCAACAGTCACAAACAGAGCATTTGATTCACAATTTTTATAGAAAACACAGAGCATGTTGATTTACCTCAATGCCTATATGGGGAGGCACAGTGCAAAGTTCACTGTCAGAAGCAGGGTCAAGGTCAGGAGCTGTCCAGGTAATGAACTGTAGCTGATTGCTGGAAACAACACACCATACTGTATTGCTTCATTTGTAGGTTACAGTCTGACAACGTGCTGATTGCTGGAAACAACACACCATACTGTATTACTTATTTGTAGGTTACAGTCTGACAAGCTAATATGTGCTGACTGCTGGAAACAACACACATACTGTATTACTTCATTTGTAGGTTACAGTCTGACAAGCTTGTATGCTATAATTCCTAGGTCTTCTAGGCATTATGAACAATGCTGAACAGAATTCACTCACTTTGTAAGTCTGAGACTATGAATCCAATTTTCAAGGTGGATTCAACTGAAATGATTATCTGTCAGCATGTACGTATGTACGTGAAAGCATGCACACAACCAATACAACTCAGCATTACCCTTGAACTCTTGACAGGAATCACTAACCATCAGCAAGAGTTTTTTCCCCTTTCTTCTTCATCAACATAATATCATGACATGGTCAGGTATTTTAAGCTACTGTAATTCATGAACAGTACACCTCTGAAACAGGGGTATAACAACATTCCTTTAGACTATAACAGTTGATTGCATTTAACTCAACACTGAAGAAGCTGAACACTTTTGGGTTACTCACAGTTCGGATTTGTTTACAAGAAGCCCATCAGAATCAACCAATCACTTTGTGCAAAGCAAAACTTTTGCCGCTTGGGTAACTTTACTTGACTGCAGAAAATGCCTACATCAGTTGAATATTCATTCATAACAACAAAGAAATTGCCCCCCCTCTCTCTGCCTCCACCACCACCAACCCACCCAACCCTCTCCATATCCACACACACACACACACCTTACTAACTGTACACTGACATCTTATCCACTACACACTGACCAGTAAGGAGGCAGAAGGAAACAGAGAAACACAGTTACTTGCAAAGTGAGACGACTGCAGGCAGAAATCTGAACAAATCTTTAGACATTATTTTAAGTACTGTATCCACCGAACATGAACAAATGAATCACAAGACAAAACATGACACGTTCTGACCACTTAGGTCTTCTTCAGGCAAGACAAACAACACTCAGGACAACACATGAACAAAAACTTCTTCAGATTTGTTCAAAGAGAAACAGATGTGCAGCGGACTCCCCCCTGACCCCTCACCTCGGCAGGTGTGACTGAGGTCCTCCACGTGCTGGTGGTCAGGGGACAGGATTTCAAAGATGGCTGTGTACCCCGTCACTGCCAGAAACTTCAGCAACCTGTGAGACAGAAACAAGCGCAAACATGTTCTCACACTCCCTGGGTAATACGTTGTCATGGTGAGTGACTGAATATATATATACTGGTTTCACATTCAGTAAAAACACATCACCTGAATTGGTTTCACAAAGAGGTGACTGCAGGCGGAAATCAAAACAAATTCTAAGAATAATTCTTTCGGAGTCTACCCACAACAAGGACAAACAAGTTACAAGATAAAACATAACGCACTTTGTCCGTCCATTTCTTGGAAGACTCACTAAGAATCATTCTTAAAATTTACATCAGCTAAGATAATGCTGGCTCACAGATGAAACAATTTTGCCAAGAAGCTGAAAGATACTGAAATGAAAAGAAGAAAAACAAATGGCATCAATCTGAGATGTATCATCGTGGCATATAAAAAAACAAACAAACCTGATATCTGGATTCAAACTCAAGACTCTGCAGGCAAGACTTCAAACACCAGGGGCCCTGCTTGCTATTGCTTTTAAGCAGTCACGTGACCCCATGAACAGAAATCAAACGAGGCATCATCATTAAACATCCACACTGTTCCATTACATTTCAGCCATGTATCTGACATTGTCATTTTGCCTTGGTTTCAGTCTGGTTCATTGCTTTTTCTATTTTCTGCTTGCCCCGCTGAGATACAGCGTGCTAGGCTGTGTCAAGAAAAATAACACACGCATCTCCTTTGATTCGACAATGACTGGTAACAACCTGTGAATGAAGTGCAGGTTTGAGCGGCAACCTTTGATCTCATGCTTCACTGAATTCTACAGGGTCCACACAAGTGGCTGCTATTTTTGCACTTTTTGAAGGTTGACTGAACTTGATGCTTATTTACAGGGTACTTTGAACATCACGATGCACACACAGCATGTCACAGAGCTCTAAGCATAAAAACACAAGTTGGAATGCAAAAACTGTATCATCATTTGTTCGTCCTATGTACATGGTCCTTCGTCTAGAAATTCACCTTCTGATCTCCTGATCACTCAAATATTCTGAGTTACTTCCATCTATGCAAATACTGTGAGGGATTAAACCAAAATGAGGAGAAAAATCAAACAAGTCGGTTTACCTTTCTTTTTCAGATGGATCCATTGCTTCAAGAATGTCCATGATGACTTCACATATCTCACTGGCAATTCGGAACCTATCACCATGGTAACGCTTTATATCCTCTGAAACAAGAGGCAGTTGACAGCCGTTGATAAGACTGAAGCTTTGCTTTACTAACATCTGTGATATTACACACACACACACACACACACACACACACACACACACACACACACACACACACTGGCACGCACACACACACACACACACACACACACACACACACACACGCACGCACGCACGCACGCACACACACACACACACACACACACACACACACACACACACACACATACACACACACACACATCAAAATCTGCAATCAAAATGCTGTTTGCTCACCTCTGGATCTAAACAGCATGTGCACGTTTTTGGATCCCGCACAGATCAGCAACCGTCCACACAGTTCCAAACAGCTCAGGTGAGCAGCTTCTCCATTGGCTTTGGCTGTGGCCACAATCCGTGATGCTGACTCCATCGGCTGAGAACAAAACAAACATATTACATTTACATTTACAATTTTCGCTTTAAATACCCACCATGATCTAACATGCTGGAGACAGTGGGGATTTTATGCTTTTACACTTTCAACTACCCACCATGATCTAAACATGCTTTGGGCATTTAAATCTGGGACAGTGGGTATGCAGCTCTCTACTGAGGCAGTGGGGCACAACAATATGTTCTGAGAGAGTGGGTACACAACAATCTGCCCCTGGGAGAGTGGGTATACAACAATCAATGGGTATGCCCCTGGGAGAGTGGGTATACAACAATCTGTCCCTGGGAGAGTGGGTATACAACAATCTGCCCCTGGGAGAGTGGGTATACAACAATCTGCCCCTGGGAGAGTGGGTACACAACAATCTGCTCCGTACTATACTGTGCTCCGTTATAATTAAAAACAAAATGATTTTTTTTTTAATCTTAAAAAAAAAAACCTTTAAGACTGGAATGGCAGTATGTTACCATCTCTGACTGGGACAGAGGGAATACAGCCTCCTGGGACAGGGACAGTATACAACCTTTCATGATTGGCAAAATGGGTAGATTATCCTTCATGATAAGGTCAGGGGCTATGAGCTCTCTACAATTGGGACAGAGGATATAAAACCTTCTACAATTAAGAAAGAGGGTGCACAACCCTCTTTCATTGCAACAAAGAGCATGCATCTATGACTGAACACTTGATTTAAAAAAAAAAAAGAAAGAATACTGGGGAAAAGGGTACACAACTCACAACAACTGGGATACTAGGTATGAAACTCTCAATATTTGGGACAGTGTATGCAGCCCTCTATAATTGGAATAGTGAGCACATATTGCCCTCTACTACTGGAGCAGCAGGAGCATCGCCTTATATGAATTAGGACAGTGAGTTTATAACCAATATTTCACTATCGATAATGATTTTTTTTATGGTGAAACTTATGCTAATGATGCTAAACTTCAAATATAGGTTCCATACTAAGCTCTCATGAATGGATGACAGAACAAATACAATACAAAAATACATCAAGACTGGAAAGAAACTGTCAACACAAATGAAGACAGCTTTAATTTACAAGATCAATTAATGTCCATACATCTGTTTTGTGAGTAAGGTGCATAAGAGAAAAAAAACAAAAAAAAAGGAAAAGAAACAGAATATATATATGCAAAGGTATGTGCAAAGATGTGAACAAGTGCGCATGTATTACATTCCTTGCAATCAAATATGACAAGAACACATGTACACTCACAAGAGCACATGATGAAAAAGAAAATCACACCAACAACTCACTTTCAGCTCAAAGTGCCCACCAACCTTTGTAAAATAGCGCTGCCATGTGTGATTATCTCCCCTGTCCCTGTCATCATCATCTCCCAGACCACCGGTAAATTTCTTCAGTCCGTAAAGCACCAACCGTGATCCTCGGTGCTCTCCCTTGTCAATACGCAGAAAGCAGCAGTTACCGCGGGCAACCTGAACAAATACATCCACTGTCACTGGTTCATCAGTTACATGTTGGACTGGTGTAGTATAAGGATGTACATGAAACACTGTCCTGTAATTGTGTTACACAGCCCATACTGTGTCAAATTCAACCTCATTAATGCGTACCTAGAGCGTAAAATTTATCATTACTAACTGTGTACATGGTTAAAAGTATGATACACGGTGGATAAATCAGTCTCTTGTCTGTGTACACTGGATCGGCACAAGCATCACTAAACACCACCAAAGGGATACAGTGTTGAAAGAGTCTCCACCGGTAGGTTGCCCGATGGCGACCTGTGGTGATCACCTTCTGTGGAATGCTGGTGTTAGAGAACTGTGACACAATAATCCAGGGACTAGCTGTTAACAGAAGGTCAGATTTAGCAGAGTGAGACTACAAAAAGCAATTAAATGGACACCGAAGTTCAGACAGAATATAAAGAAAGAAAGCCCATTATGAATACTCTGGTTGAGAAGTGCGTGAAATTCCTTTGCCCTGTCTCTTGGGACTGGACCTCAAAGTTCTTATCTTCTAGAAGCACCCACGACTTTGCCACAGTTTTACTGCAGCAGCAGCAGCACAAACTGAAATGTTACAACAGAAATTGAACTTCAGCAATTTGACAAAGACAGGAACTGGCATTATGCATAGACTAGGGAATAATCAGACTGGGAAGCTTTGCAACAATCAAAACTATTTCAAGGTTTTGCCTTAAACTGACCTTTTGTCATTCATCAAAATCAAGATCACATTCTCTTTTTCATAACACAGCGGTACACGATTCTTTGGATAAATTACCCTTTGTCTGATCAGCTGATATTTATCGTAGACAGCGTCGTCAGGCCCGCGGCAGAAGACTTTGACATCCAGTAGTTCACCTGAAGGGCACTCCTTGGGCAGAATTCCCACTGGCACAGGAAAACTGACAATCTTCAGGTTTTTGTTTTGCTGGGCCCACTCCAACCACCTGCACAGGGAAACACCACTAAGAGATGAAAATGGAAAAGGTGAATCCATCCTACATTTGCAACTAAAAATGTTCTGCAAAAATGACTAAAACAAGAACCAATTACTTGTTACACATTCTATCTTAGTGAAACAGAAAGGAATATGATTACGCCTTAAAAATTACAAATACACTGTAATGTAGTTCACCTGGAACTTTTATTTTCAGAGTTGCTGACTCTTTAACAGTTTATTTTAAAGGGTATAGATCCACGCAACAACTCAAACTTGTTAGAGAATTAACCAAAACTTGTTACCGCAGACTGTTTAGAGTCTGACTGCCTGCCCTGTGACCAAAACATATTTTCTTTTCGTCTCAGCAACTTACTTTGTATCTGCTGCTACTGAGTTTAATCAAACCCACTTGCTGTCTTGATTTTCTAGCCAGGAATATTCCTCAGCTACATTGTTTTTAAGGATTTCTCATGATGTACATTTGTTTGTCTGTTTTTCTTAAAACTTGATGATATCCCAGTAGATGATTATTT
This sequence comes from Conus betulinus, assembly GCA_016801955.1. NCBI lineage: Eukaryota > Metazoa > Mollusca > Gastropoda > Neogastropoda > Conidae > Conus > Conus betulinus. The sequence goes on along the minus strand of JADBJO010000272.1, from coordinate 536,826 downwards.
GATGATGGCATCATTGCCTGATGATGAACCTGTTACATAGAACTGAAATTACTTGCTTTCCCTACGTTTTTTTGATGTAAACATACTCGTATAGAGTCAATACTTTAGAAACAACTATATCCATTATTGATTATACACACAGAGACACAATGCAGTCTCTAATATTCTATTGAGAATGGCACATTTCTAACTGCATGTTCTCAGTTTTGGTCCAAGGACTTGCTTCAGCTGTAAAAATGCAGGCAATGTGTCAAAATGGGGAAAAGACATTTTGTTGCATGCTTCTTCCTTCAGGCTGACTTTCAGAAATGCATTTGTCCATTTCATTGTCAACAGACCATCAAATTCACTGAACAGAAAGCTCTGACCCAAAGTGGAAATAACTCTTAAAGACGATAGGATGCACTTTTTTAGTATTGTTTTTTTACATCCTCCACACAAAAAGAACAGCATATCACTCTTGCGGAGAACAGTTTTGTCATCAGTGAGATGCAAACAGTTTTTTTTTTTTCTATCGTTGACTACAAAGAGAGTAACTTTTTTGTGTGAAGGTGACATCTAGCTGCACTGATTGATAAGAAATGACAGAAGAGCTTCATAATTCAGTGAGTAACAATTAAAAAATATGGAAAGCAAATTGTGGTCCAATAATGTAAGCATTATATGCCCATATCTCCAAATCAATGCTTACCACTGCACCACTTCCCCTGATGTAGATGCAGACACAAGGCACACAGCACAAATATTAAGAAACATTTGACTTTGGGATCAGAAGTTGCCTCATCTATATGTTACCTGCAATAGACATATTTCCCCACCTCATTAAATCTAAACTGTACCCAGTCCATAGGTACAACATTTCCTTTCTCAGTTCCTCACGTCTTGTCATCTGTAAAAAGCTGTTGTTCAGCTTTAAAAAAAAAAAAGTGTGTACTGTATGTGTATATAATAAAACCTTTTAGTAGTGGGAGAAAAACAAGTGCAGGCTAACAATTCTTCCCTCATTACATTAATGACGTGGCAGATATTCTCAGGGAAAAAAGGAGTGGGGGTGGTGGGGGGTGTTTAAGATTGAAAAAAAAAAAGAAAAAGTCAGGGGAATTTATGTTCACTAGCAGCCAATGGAGAACATTGTAACCCATCTTGAAGACAGAACTGAATATTCATATTGCCTGTTGCTAGGCTTTTTGTGTTCTGGGATCAGACTCGTCAGGAAGGCACAGCTGATTATGTCTGTGGTTCTGTGGCATCAAATAGAGATATACCATGGTCTACAATTCCATAGTATCCTCACCAGCATGGGTTCAAAAGCAGAACCCCCAAAGCAACAAAGTGTGGGTAAAAAAAAAAAAAAAAAAAAAAAGTGCTGAAAAACTAAACTCCTGCAAAAAATACAAGTCTAAGCTTGAGGATCCATTTAAGGACGCAAAAAAAAGATCAAAAAGTGTCAACAGTCAGAGTGGTCAGCTCAACTGTTAAATAACCCAAGCATTTCAAGCAGCTCAAAATTGTGCAAAACAGAATTTACTTACATCTCTTCCGAGATACAATTTCTCACTGATTGACCAAACAATAATGTAATCATTGAACAATTTGAATTGAGGGAGAAAAAAAAGCGCAAGCTAACAATTGTTTGATTCTTAATGTCAACTGATCTGGCAAAGATTCAAAGAAAAAAAAAACAGGAAGAGAAAGGGTTGGAATGATAAAGAAAATTTTAAAAAAATGAAAGAAACATATTTTAATTAAAAGATCCTTTTTTAAAAGCATATATGGAGACTATCATGTTATGATCCAAATCAAAGAGAGAACTGTTCATATCACCTACTCCTAGGCCTTTCATCCACTGGATTAGATTCATCAAGGAAGCACTGTTGATGTCTGTCTTCAGGTCAAAGTGAAGAACATATACTAGGATCTAGGCTAATCACCAGCTAAAATGTCTGTCTACTTTCACTATAAGAATGTAAAACTAAACAATTACTGGACACTCATCTGTGCCTGTAATCATATGTGCTTCACTTTGAGCTGAACACAGAGTTGTCTGTTTGGCATCAAATAGAGATATACCACAGTCTACAATCCATGGTATTCTCATCACCTGGGGTTCAAAAATGGAATCAAACAGTACCCAATGCAGTCAGTGAAGGGTAGAAAGTAAAACAAGCAGAAAGTGTGGTAAAGAAATAAGTTGCTGAAAAACTAAAATCATGCATGAAATATAAGGATAAATCTTTGAGCCTATGCTTGAGGATCCATTTAAGGATGCAAGGGAGATCAAAAAGTGTCAACAATCAGAGTGGTCAGCTCAACTGTTAAATAACCAAGCATTTCAAGCAGTTAAGAATAAGGCAATGCCACATCTGCTGCTATTTCATGCACACATATAATGTGTGTGTGTGTGTGTGTGTGTTGTGTGTGTGTGTGTGTGTGTGTGTGTGTGTGTGTGTGTGTGTGTGTGTGTACATTGTATGGTGAGCATTGCATTAAATTTTCTCAAGTGGGTTTGTTTTGTTTAGTTTGCTCATGGTCAGGTTCTTTATTTTATGGAAGCAGAATGCTTTGAGTTTGCCAAATGGAAAGAAAATGCAATCTTATCATAATTATATACACATATTCTCTAATTCCTGATTAATATAGTAACAGTACCATGATTCTCACAGCTGGCTTTCTGTTGATGGCACCTAAACCAACTCAGAAACGGGGAGAATGGCTGTCTTACATTGATATCAGGAAAGAAGATGTTGCCAAATTACAATTTCGCATTTCACCGAGACAAACAACACAGTTTTAGGATAAATCTGGTGAATTAAAATCACACACACACACACACACACACACACACACACACACACACACACACACACACACACACACTCACACACACACACACACACACACACACACTAAAATCGAAACTAGGCACAAAATGTGTGGGATACGTATCACTGCATCGGACAAATGCAGTGCGTCAGTAAAAACTTACCTGCCCGCTTGTTCTTTTCCCGTGTCACGGATCACAGCTAAACTCTTCATAAACTCCTCAACCTCTGTTTTCACAGCAACATCACGAATCTTGTCCCCAATCGCTGAAACAACATCTTCGAAAATTTGAAGCTTCCGTATTATCCGCCATTTTGTAGGTTCACTTCAGGACCAAAATGGTTGTAGAAACACAACTCTGTCTTGTCGAGAGTTCCCCGAGTGTCACAAGAATAAAATTTCAATAATTTTTTTTCTTCCTAAAACTTCCTGTATTTTTTCCCTTTTTCGGTCACTAATAGTTAAACATAAAATGAAAATAAATATCTAATCCTAACTACTGAACTGTCAAACGTTTGGTTTAAGCATAGATATGTAGTGTGGGGCCACTATCTAACGACGCCACTTAACGACGAAAAGTAAATCGAACCCAAAGTTCAGTGTCAACTGCCCACAAACACTATAACCATTCTCAGAGCTGTTTGAATCCTTCGCCAGATCAGCGAATGATGAAACTGGCAGTGGATCACTCCCGATCAATTTCTTCACATAGCGCAATATCCGTTTCCACTCGAGCAGAAATTTTTACTTCTGAGGTGGTGAGATTTACGTCATATTAGCGTGAGTGGCGTGACTGCAGGTGGAAAGTGAAAGGAGAGCAAAGACAGAATTCCTGCGCTGCCAAAAGTATAAAACATACAAAAACAAACAAAAGTAAACACATTACAAAACAAACACAACGCCTTTCGATCTGTTTGGCTAGACAATACACACATCGATATTCCTACAAGAAATAGTGAAGATAAGATATTCAAACAATATTCCAGAACAAACTTGAAAAATATGTATATTTACTAACAGAGTAATCAATTTTGGGGATGAATTAACAACTAACATCAAACGCGCACCTAGTATAAATATATTTAAGAGCCTCATAGATAAACATGAGTAAATAACTAAAAATAAAACATGAATTCAATGGATAAAGAAGACTGAGCTAGTCAACGACTGGACCAACACACACACACACACACACACCACACACCTACCTTACGAGCCCTTCCTAGAACAAAGCAGTTGTCTCATTAGGTCCTGCTGACCTTCCCTTGGAGAACAAGAAAACGAACGAAAGTATTAGAGGAAAAGGATTTCGTCTCATATTCTTTCCCTCCAATACGCAAGTCTGTTCTTTGACGTCATTATGTGTTTGAACTGAAGTGTATCTTCATGTTTACTCCCCACTGCATCCGGAAATTATAATGGCATTTGAGCCCAGGTTTTTTTTTTTTTTTTTTTTTTTTTTTTTTGCTTGTCCTGCATCAGCCTGTGACCCCCTTCAAACTTATCAGGTGGAATCCAGTGTTTGTAACTTGAGGTCTTTTTCTAAAGAGTAATTTTTAGTTCTTGTGAACTTTTATCCCTGGATACTGGGCCCCCGTGAGGCTGTGTCATTTATATTTCCGCCTTTTAAGACAAGTTCTCGTCTTCTTCTTCTTTCTTTCTTTCTTTTAGTGTCTATAATCATCATGTTGATTATTCTGACACTTTTGTTTGTATGACCAATTGTTATCCCGCCATTAAGGCAGCCATTCTCCAGCTTCGGGGAAGGTGCATGCTATGTGTTACGTGTCATCCATACCAACGGCCAAACTGGCCTTCTCATCCGAAAGTTGGTGATGGGATTTCACGTGTGTGCAAGATGTGCGTGCGATCACACACGGAATCTCGGTTTATAGTCTCAGTCGAAGGGCTGTATGGGGAATGGAGTCAGAACCAATGTTAACTCCGAGGGAAAAATCCCCCTGTACCGAAACGGCCCAGCGGAGACGCGACCCCCTCCCCCCGCCCCCCCCCCCCCCCCCCCCCCCCCCCCACACATTCCTATGCACATAAAAGACGAACATAGGCTGTTAGCTAAGATCTCTTATAAACGACTTTCAGAAATCCATCTGACAAAAAAAAAGGAAAGAAAAGAAAACTGAAGGCGGCCATTGATGGCAAATACCGTTCAGACAAAAGGTAAACATGTTTAAGAAAAGCACATCTTTGAGGATGGAGAGAGAGAGAGAGAGAGAGAGAGAGAGAGAGAGAGAGGGGGGGGGGGGGGGCATCGATGGGGAAATAACCGCTAGGGAGACAAAGATTAAAATGTTCAAGAAAAGCAAGTTCTTGAGGAGAGAGAGAGAGAGAGAGAGAGAGAGAGAGAGAGAGAGAGAGAGAGAGAGAGAGAGAGAGAGAGAGACAATAAGGAAAAATAAGGCTAGTATAGACAAGGATTAAAATGTTCAAGACAAGCAAGCCCCTGATGACAGAGAGAAGGGTTCATCAATGGAATAGTGTTTGATAGAAAAAAAAAACCACATTAAAATGCTAGAGAAAAATGTCTTTGAGACAGACAGACAGACAGACAGACAGACAGACAACAGAGAGAGAGAGAGAGAGAGAGAGAGAGTGTGTGTGTGTGTGTGTGTGTGTGTGTGTGTGTGTGTGTGTGTGTGTGTGTGTGTGTGTGTGTGTGTTGTTGTTGTTTGTTGTTGTTGTTGTTTTATTTTACGTCTTTCCACATTACGTGATATTAGACGGGAAAAAAATCGGGGCCGGAGAGAATAAACTATAACACAAAACATAGAAAATCCACTTAATCAAAGATAAAAAAAAAAAAAAACGCATATAACTCTTCTGTCTCATCTCACCACTGACTGCTATCTATTATAAGTATTTGCCAATTGGACTTTTAGCTAAGTGTAAAAAGAAAAGATATGTTTCACTTGCTGACAGGAAAACATTTTGAATAGGCTGTGCAGGCGTATTTGGGATGAATTTTTTCATTAAGTTACACAAAAGAATGTGATCAGTTGATATGCTATGACCACATATACAATGTATATTTTTGATATACTTTGTTTTAAAAACAATCCAGTTTCCATCTACAGATCAAGGAACTTATCTGCCGTCTACGATACATATTTTGATCGTAATTACTTAACTTTTCATGAATATTTTTCATTTCATCGTGTAAACCAAAACACCCAGTTTCTCTCTTCTATCAAATGAAAATTAGAAAATTGTACTTTTTCTGCCAAAGTATAGCACTCTTGCACTGACATAGATAAATTTTTAAAAAATGCGAATCTGCAGATCGTTTTGCTCCTTTCTTTGCTAGAACATCAACCTTTTCATTATAATATAACCCACAGTGGGAAGGCACCCAAAGAAATGTTACTTCAGTGTCTCTAACTGAGAGGAGATGGTCTAAGTTATTTATTTCAGTGATCATCTCAGGTCGAACTTTTAATTTAAAATTCTTCATTGCAGTAAGGATTGACTTAGAATCTACACATAAAACAACTTTAAACAAAATTTTGAGGGTAATCAACAACAAACTTTAAGGCCATCATTATAGCAGTTAACTCCGCAGTAAAAATAGATTTGTTTTTTTTTTTCGAGATAATAGGACTTTTCTTTGTTAAGGCCTGGGATAATGTATTCTGCACCTGCATGTTCATTGATTAATGATCCATCAGTGTATATCTTAAAATGGTGGGGTAGTGATCATGCAAATGCATTTTCATATTGGATGATAACAAATTAGTATTTTCAGCCTTTGTTAAATCTGTATGCTCAATATCAAAATGTGCTCGTACTAGTTTCCAGGGAGGGATAGGAGACACAACAGATCTTTTTGCAATAGATGTTAGTTTGATATCTGAGGATTCTAAAATCGAGGAAGTATATGTTCTTAGAGTCGTTTGAGATGATATATTTTTAGCCCTTTTGGGAAAATCAGTGTCTGATTTAATATTTATTTCAGGGCTATATTGTTGTCTATAGTAGAACTTCTTATAACAAATTTGGTGCATGCAAGATTCCTGTATTCTTCCAGTGGTAATATTCCAGCAGCACTGTATGCTTTTGTACAAGAGGCATGTACTGGTAGTCCCATGGCTATCTATCTTATACGCTTTGGAATCAATACTTTGAAGTTTTTTCAGTAAATATTTGGGTGCACTGAAGACACACCTCTTGTGCATACGTTAATTTTGATCTAACCAGTGCAGTAGAAAGGTGCAAAAGAGTAACTGTGTCCTGAGCCCAAGCATGCTTGCTAATAATCTTTAATAGATTTAAAGTTTTTCGAGCTTTTGTTAGAACATGCTCTATATGAAAATTCCATGACAACTTTGATGTTAAATTTACACCAAGGAATTTAACTATTTTTGTATATTTGATGGGTATGCCTTTGACTTTGAAATAAAGGCATATTAACTGGATCAGATCCAGTATTAAATAACATCATGTGTTTTTTTTTCAGTTGATATTTGCAAACCATTTTCAGTCATATAATCAGAAAATGTATTTAGTTCTTTCTGATATAACTTTTTAATATAGTTTTGTGATCTGACAGATGTACTTTTTTTTAATGTCACTTTCATCCATATGCATATGTCATCTGCATATTGGACTAGTTCTCTATTTTCAGCAATTTTTGTGGGTAAATCGTACATTAGAATACTAAAAAGTAAAGGGGCAATAACAGACCCCCTGAGGAATACCCATGTGTAATTTTCTTCTTGTAGAGTAGGAGTTCCCTACCTTCGTTCTAATATATCTATTTTCTAAGAAGTTTTTAAAAAATCATAAATGTTTCCTGACAATCCAATCTCTTTAAGTTTATAAAGCAAACGAGAGTGCCATACTTGATCGTAAGCTTTAGTGATATCAAAAAAGTTGCTAGTAAACATTTTCTCCTGGAAAACTGATGTTTAATTTGAGAGTGGTAAGTTTTACCAAGTGTTCAATAGCACTTCTACCCTTTCGAAAACCTGCTTGGTTTGTTGGGATAACTTTGTTCTTTTCACAAAAGTAGTTTAGTCTATTTAAAACAATTGTTTCATAAAGTTTACAGATATGAGAAGTTAATGAAATAGGCCTGTAACTATCTATACTTTCTTTCAGTTTACCTTCCTTGTAAATCGGTACTATTACTGATTCTTTCCATATTGTGGCAAATGACCTGAGCTCCAGCATTTTTTAAATACTAAGTAAAATGCTTATCCATTTGTCTGGAAAATGCTTAATCATTTCGTTTGAAATGGCGTCAATCCCAACAGCTGTCTTTTTGTTTGGGAGAGAATCTATGGCGTCTTTCACCTCTTGAAATGTAACTGGGGCATTTGATTTCGCTCGTGTCATTATCAGATGCATCATTAAGACATGGGTACATTCTTTATCCTCTCTGAATTTTCTTTGGTTTTCAGACAACCCATCTAACTTGCTTACTTTAGCAAACTAGTCGACAAACGCTTCTGCTTTGTCTGTGGATGATGGTAACTTGTTATTATCAAGAATGATAGGATATATTCTGGGAGTTTGATTCCATTTTTCATCGTTTTGATCTCTTTCCATACCTTTCTACTATCTTTATGATCGAATGTGTTTCTTTTGCAAAAATTATCCCAATAATCCTTTTTGGCTTGTTCCATAACTTTGTTACTATGTACATTTGAGTGTTTCATTTCCTTAATTTTTTCATCTACCATTTTCCTGTCTTGACTTTTCTTAATGTGCACGTATTCCTTGAATAAACCGTTTTTTTCTCATTAACTGCCTTATCGCAATCTTCAGTCCACCAAACATTACCGAGATGTTTACCCCCTTTAGAACCCTGATTCTTCAGTTTAGGAATACATAAGCCAGACACTTTCAGAACAGAAGTACAAAACGTGTCATACATTGTATCAATATCATCGTCTGGGGACAAGTTTATCTCTAGGTCTTTAAGTGTGTGTGTGTGTGTGTGTGTGTGTGTGTGTGTGTGTGTGTGTGTGTGTGTGTGTGTGTGTGTGTGACTGAAGGGGAAAAGCGTTAGTATGGACAAAAATTTAAAGTGTTCAAGAAAAGCAAATCCTTGAGGAGAGAGAGAGGGAGAGAGAGAGAGAGAGGGGGGGGGAGGGGGGCGGACAATGACTGGAAATAACGCTAGTGTAAGAAAAAAGAAATTAGTGTTCAAGAAAAGCAAGTTCGTGGAGAGAGAGAGAGAGAGAGAGAGAGAGAGAGAGAGAGAGAGAGAGAGAGAGAGAGAGAGAGAGAGAGAGTAGAGAGAGAGGTATGTCCTCTAAAGTGATGGACGTGTGTTTATTTGTCCATATTCAAAATCAAAAAGGCTGTGCAAGTCTTGCGTAAATGTTAATTTGTGATTGTTCAGACTTTCTTCAGTTGGTGTTCCTGTGTGCATGTGTTAGGCAGCTTACAGGATATATGAACGAGGCAAGCTCGGAATATGCTTTTGGGGTGATGTTTGTTATGTATGCACTGTGTTGGCATATCTGCTATGCAGTTTGGTG
>JADBJO010000272.1:500000-520000 GCA_016801955.1 Conus betulinus | reverse complement strand
CGTGTGTGTGTGTGTGTGTGTGTGTGTGTGTGTGTGTGTGTGTGTGTGTGTGTGTGTGTGTTCTTCTACTTGCTATCTATTCACTTCACGTGATTTTAGACAACAACAAAACTCTAACAAACAAATGAATGAAACAAAACCCATCTGACAGATTTCTTTTAAATTGTTGAGTACACCAGTTAAAACCCCCCCCCCCCCCCCCCCCCCCCCCCCCCCCCCCCCCCCCCCCCCCCCCCCCCCCCCCCCCCCCCCCCCCTTTTTTTTTTAACTGCCGATAGGAGGAGCGGAGGAGATCTGGAAAGCGGGGAGTGGGGGTAAATGATGCGTTCCATTAAAGCTAAGCATAAATAAGGAGGGCTTCCTCTTAATGATAAAGCATGTCACATGAAACAAAAGAGTACTTAAAACTTCATGAACGGAAGGCAGGGAAAAACCATTTCATGAACCTGCAGTAGAAAAGCATACGAGGATGAAATCTTTTCTTTTTTGAAACTCAACAAACATACTATGGTATTGCACACCAGCCTTTTTTCTGGTATAGCATTCTTCTTAAAACCGAAAAGGCAGAGGAGTCAAAATTACCACTTTCCGCGGTCACTGAGGAGAAAACAATCAGGTTTCGAAATACCGGTATCTGACCAGGAGTTATATGTTTAGTGAGCTTTCTCCCCCATTGGAGATGGTCTCCCTGCTTTGGAGACTATAAGCTTGCTGAAGGTTCATTTTGAGAAGCATTTATTTATTCCCCATTCACCCACTCAAGCACATACTGTCAGTTAGGCAGAATTTGGAATTTATTGTTTTATTGTAATTTAGTCCCTTGCGGATTCATTCCAAGAACTGGCCCTCAGCACTTGTGTCTTAAGAGGTTATCTTTTTATATTTTCTACTTTTCACAAGAAAATGTAGCTTGTTTTGCTCTTTCATGATGATTTTCTTTGCTTCTTAGGTGGCACCTTTAGTTAGTTTTTTGAAAACTCAACAAACATACTATGGTATTGCACACCAGCCTTTTTCTGGTATAGCATTCTTCTTAAAACGAAAAGGCAGAGGAGTCAAATTACCACTTTCCGCGCGGTCACTGAGGAGAAACAATCAGGTTTCGAAAATACCGGTATCTGACCAGGAGTTATATATTTAGTGAGCTTTCTCCCCATTGGAGATGGTCTCCCTTTTTGGAGACTATAAGCTTGCTGAAGGTTCATTTTGAGAAGCATTTATTTATTCCCCATTCACCCACTCAAGCACATACTGTCAGTTTAGGCAGAATCATCTGTAGAAAGAAACTCGTGGAGAGCGTGGCAGCAGAGAGTCCTCAGAAGAGAAGCCCCTTTCAAGCGAGTGTTTCGGCCCTTATCTCCTGACACTCTAGGGGGGTTGGGCCATACCCGGTTCATGACTCCGGATGTCCCTCTGCTTGAGCACCGATGGATTCATCATTCTCTCCTCCTTTCGGTGAATCCTGGGAGCATCTTTTCCTTTTGTTTTTAGTAGCCACATGTTGAAGGCAAAGTGGGGAGCCAGCCCACAGAGCCCTTGGTTCTGGTCTTTCTCAATGTCCTCCGGTCTTTCCCGGACGTCCTCCGGCCTATTCCCGGAAGTCAATGGTTTACCCATGCATCAATAGAAAGAAACTCGTGGAGAGCGTGGCAGCAGAGAGTCCTCAGAAGAGAAGCCCCCTTCAAGCGAGTGTTTCGGCCCTTATCTCCTGACACCTAGGGGGGTTGGGCCACACCCGGTTCATGACTCCGGATGTCCCTCTGCTTAATGATTCGCGCACTAACCACTGAGCCACAGGGACACCTGATATTTGTAGGAAAGTTAAGCCTTATGAAGTTCACATTTGTTCCTCCTTGACCAGATCCAACTTGAACACCTCTCTGCCGCTTCTGCCATTGCTTTCAGGGCTTTGGTTTTTTTCCTCCCTGCAACTGAGCTGTTTCATGAGGCTGTATGCAGACGTTCCCACAAACCCCCTAGCTCCAATTTCTGCAGTGAGGACTTTGACCTGATAGCCTTCTCTCCTCAGGCTGTTTGCCAGATCAGCATACTTTTCAGTCTTGTAGATCTGAGCTGCCTCCATTCTGTTCTCATATGGCACCGTGAGCGATCATGATCAGCTGCTTGGTTGACTGAGAGTGTAATACTATGTCTGGTCTCATGCCACTCTTGCTGATAATCTCTGGGTGACTATTCCATTCTGGGAGGTCTGCTGTGCACTCCCAGTCATCTGCCCCGTCCAGCAGACTCTGCCTGCATGTTCCGAGTGGCACTGTTGTTCTTGGCCATGATTCGCTGCCTCCTGCCGTGAAGAATGTTGCGGGTGCTTTTGGAATCCTGATTTTCCCTTTTGTGGTGTTGGTGGTACTAGCCCAGACTACTTGTACAATCTCTTTCGAGCACTTGGTTGTGCCTCCATATGTACCTTCCTTGAGCCAGGGCTACTTTACATGAGAGCTTAGGACATGCTCCACTGTTAGTTTTTCATGGCAAAGGGGGCATGAAGGATCGTCTGTTTTTCCCCACTTCACCAGGTTTGCATTGAAGGCAGAAGGTCAATGCAGATCTGAGAATGAAGCTGATCCTGAGAGGGGCCATGTGCCAAAATGTCATTCCAAGTGAGACTTCTTTGGAGTGCATTCTCCCACGTTGTCCATTGCCCTTGCTGGCTCTGCTGGACTGCTTTTTGGGAGTCTTTGTTGGTCTTCTTCTTTTCTCATCTCCTGAATCATCATGTCTCTTTTGGCTTTTCTTTGGCCTTTGATCACCATTCAGTTTTGGTCACCCCCAGTCCTTGTCTGTTGGTCCGTGTGTGTCCTGTTATTTCTCTGATCTTGAGACTTTCTTTTGCAGAATCCATCGCCTCTTGAACTTTTTCCATTTTCTGCCTGTCTTCAGCTGGGGCTTGATTGCTTCAACCACCTTGTCTCCTGAGTCCTCCAGCATGCTTTGAAGTCTGATCTTCCCTGCTTTATATTCCTCCAGGATGGATTTCAGTGGTAGTTTCAGCTTTGCTTGGCGACAGTATAGCGCTATGTCAGTCAGACAGGGTGGGACACCAAGCCATTTCCTTGTGAACTTGTTGATTTTGGATTCCATTGCCTCCACTATGCTGGTGCAGCTTATAGTTTATAAATCAAGTAAATTGCAGACATCGCATTGGACAAATTCGAATCAAAATGGGTCCTTTACATTTCAGTCATTCGTCCACGGTGATTTGTGTGGGTAGTCAAAACGATACATATATCTTCTTGTTTCTTTCTGAAATGTCTCCAGCATTTCGTAATAAGCTGCATACTTCCATGAGAGACATTGAAGTATTTTAACTCGTGTGCATGGAGTAACAAACAAGTAAGGTAACTCTCGCTCCCGCGATGAAAAAATTACAGGCCCATAACTCCAAATGAATGATGCTTACGATAAATGACAACACTGAGCATACGGAACGAATAAGGTGACAAGATCTCACATCAGATAAACGACAGTCACATCAAATAAACCTCCCCCTTGCAATGAATATCTTATATAAATCTAGTCTGAAGTTTTCCGAAGGGCTGGTTTTAGTATCAAATCAAATCTAGTTTTCATGAATATCTGATGAAGGTATCAGGTTTGACTCCACTATACCTCGAAATATACTGACAATTCCCAGTTCAGATTTAGTTCAACAAATATCCTATGCTTGTTTCAAACGTGAAGTCAACTCTACGCCAAAAATGCATTGATCATCCTGTGTCATTAATATGTTTTCATTGTATTCGCGGGTGTTTACCCATCTCCTCTCTCTCTCTCTCCATTTTTTTTGTTCATTGGTTTCTGTTTTTCAAAGGTACCCGTGCATTGGTTGTCGCATTTTTGCATGCATATTGCTTGATTTTGCTTCTCATCATGCATATTTTTTTCTTGCCTAGAGAGCTGGATGTAGAAAGGTATTTATGTTCAATCCATTACCCTCTCTTAAAAATAAAACTCGTTCGTTCGTTAGCTCTCTCTCTCTCTCTCTCTCTCTGTCCATCCACCCCCCTCTCTGTGTTTGTAAATGCTTGCCTGCGTACACACGTTATATACATCGTGTGTATGCATGTGTGTGCGTGAGTGCAATGTGTATTTGTGCGAGTCAGTGTGTACAAAACTTATTCCTGTACGAATCTGAGCATACGCTGATTCAAGTAAGTACACACACTTCTTTCCTGTCTCACCCTATTTTCCTCCGAGTGACTTTACTCAGGTCTCACTCACATTGCCTTCTCTACACACAACCACACCAAGGCTGTGCTGTGGCAGCACCAGCATCAGCAGTCCACAGGGCACAGTCATTATCAAGTCGTCATGAGGAATCCCACCAGAGCAGACACTGCACTGTTGACAAGTCCTGACTTTAGTGTTCAGTGATGCTTTTTCTGATCCAACGGACATAGGAAACCAAACTATGGGCCCAAAGCCTTGCTTTGACGGCAGTTATCGCTTAGTTGCAGAACTATCGAGAGTGAGCGTATCTCTCAAAAGGCGACACGAAACCTTGATTGTCCGTCAAGCGACAGTCCCCATGATCTGCACGAACACATACATGTATTAGTTCTCTTTTCAGGATCCTCTTCACCACCGTCGGACCGGTCTCCACAATCATTAGGATGAGTATCCCTGACCCCACCGCTCCGCATCTCCACCTTCCATCCCTTTCGGTTTGTTGTCGTTATTATACTGTTGGAGGTGGTTGTCGTTCCTGTTATTCTTTTTGCTTGTTTCTGTGTTTTTGTCTCTCGTCAGCTGTAACATTTGTGACTATTTCTCTCTCTCTCTCTCTCTTGATGCACGCGCACGCGTTTGTTTTATGTGCGCGTGTGTGTGTGCATGTGAGTGTGTGTGCGTGCACGCGCGTGTGTGTGTGTTTAAAAGACATTGTACGGAACATCAACGGCCATTCACACACCTCCCTTTATCCTGCTCTGAACATCAGTCATTTACATGTCATTTATATCGTGTTCAACGTTTGCAGTCCTGACCCCTTATTGGGGGAATGAGGAATATCACATGAACAAATCTGTACAGCAACGACATTCATCCTTTTCGTCAACTGTTTGCAGAGCTGAATTACTCTACATTGTTCACTGGTCATTTAAAGTGAATTACTCATTTTGCAATGTTGAATGATCCTGCATTAACCATCGTGTTAACTGTTTGTAGTGCTGAGTAAGCCGGCAATGACCATCAGTTATTTAGAGCGAGTTAACTGTTTGTAATGCTGGCTTACCCTACAATGACCATCAGTTATTTAGAGTGAGTTAACTGTTTGTAATGCTGGCTTACCCTACAATGACCATCAGTTATTTAGAGCGGGTTAACTGTTTGTAATGCTGGCTTACCCAACAGTGACCATCAGTTATTTAGAGCAAGTTAATCACCAGTCATTTTCAATGAGTGAACCGTTTGCTGGGCGATCAGACTTAAGGTGAGTTGACCATTTGCATGGCTGATTTACCATGTAATCAATCACAAGTAATTTGCAGTGGGTTAACTATTTGCAGGGCTGGCTTACCCTACACCGATTACCAGTTGTTTACAAGTTATCCTTTTGCAGTGTTGAACAACCTTACACTGACTGTGAGTTATTCACAGTCAGTTTATTGTCTGCAATGTTGAGTTAGACTCTTCATATGCCTGTAGTCATTCATAGTTAGTTAACATTACACCATGTCGAATTACCCCAGGCTTATCAGCATTAGTCATTTTAAGTGCTGAATTACCCTGTCATTACACCATGTTGAATTACCCCCAGGCTTATCAGCATTAGTCATTTTAAGTGCTGAATTACCCTGTTATGACCGCCATTGTCAGCAATCGGCTTACTGTTTGAGGTGCTGAATTACCCTGTTATGACCGCCATTGTCAGCAATCGGTTTACTGTTTGAGGTGCTGAATTATTATCCTGTTATGACCGCCATTGTCAGCAATCGGTTTACTGTTTGAGAGGTGCTGAATTACCCCGTTATGACCGCCATTGTCAGCAATCGGTTTACTGCTTGAGGTGCTGAATTCCCCCGTTATGACCGCCATTGTCAGCAATCGGTTTTACTGCTTGAGGTGCTGAATTACCCTGTTATGACCGCCATTGTCAGCAATCGGTTTACTGCTGCTTGAGGTGCTGAATTACCCTGTATGACCGCCATTGTCAGCCATCGGTTTACTGCTTGAGGTGCTGAATTACCCTGTTATGACCGCCATTGTCAGCAATCAGTTTACTGCTTGAAGTGCTGAATTACCCTGTTATGACCGCCATTGTCAGCAATCAGTTTACTGCTTGAAGTGCTGAATTACCCTGTTATGACCGCCATTGTCAGCAATCAGTTTTACTGCTTGAAGTACTCAATTACCCTGTTATGACCGCCATTGTCAGCAATCAGTTTACTGTTTGAAGGGCTCAATTATCGTGAATTGACCATCAGTTACATAACAGCCAGTTTCTTCTTTGCAGTGCTGAATTACCCAATTGTGATCACCAGTTATTAGCAATCAGTTTACTGTTTAAGGGCTCGATTATCTTGAACTGACCATCGGTTATATACAGTTTTTCTTTGCAGTGCTGGATTACCCTGTCATGACCACCAGTTATTTGCAATCAGTTTACTGTTTGAAATGAATGCTCAATTATCCTGAATTGACCATCAGTTACATAGTCAGTTTCTTCTTTGCAGTGCTGAATTACCCTGTCGTGACCACCAGTTATTTGCAATCAGTTTACTGTTTGAAGTGCTCAATTATCCTCAATTGTCCATCAGTTACATACAGTCAGTTTCTTTCTTCTTTGCAGTGCTGAATTACCTAGCTGTGACCACCAGTTATTATTAGCAATCAGTTTACTGTTTGAAGTGCTCAATTCTCCTAAATTGACCATCAGTTACATACAGTCAGTCAGTTTCTTCTTTGCAGTGCTGAATAACCCAGCTGTGACCACCAGTATTGTAGAGTCCTTTACTTGTTTGCAGTTCCGACTTACCCCACAATTGATTGCCAGCCATTCAGAATGAATCATGTTCAATGTTGAACAGCTGATTATTGACAGTCAGTCACTTTTTTGCATGGCTGATTTTTGTTTCGTTTTGTTCATATATTGACCACCACTTATTTACTATGACTAAACTAAACTGTTTGCAATGCCTAATTATCCAACACTGACCACTATTTACCAGTCATTCATAAAGGCTATCAGTTTGCATTACTAATGACCTTACATAGACCATCATTTACCAGACTTTAACTAAATTTAACAGTTTGTGACATTGAATTACCTGACATTAACCACCAGCCATTCACAGCAAGTTAGCTGTACATGACAGCTGGTTATGTGGAGAGCAGCAGACTAGTTGTCATATCAGTGTATCATACAACAGAAGTGTGATGTGCTTATACCGACTTGTCTTGAATTGGGATTTTAATGCACTTGCTCATCTAAAGAACTTTAATTCATGCATTCCTTTCATTGATTAACAAACAAAAGAAAAGAATATTCTTCATACACATTTTATTACAAGCAGTACAGCACAAGATATGCAGTAGGACTGTTGATGTTTTCTTTGTTTGCTGGTTTTTTTTTTTTTTTTTTTTTTTTTACATAGCCATAGATTGGTACTTAAATGAAAGGCTTGTTTAAACTGAAGAACATAACAGAATAATTTCTTTTTATGTTGCAGTGTTAATATTGTAGTGCTAGACATCATGTAACATACTGTGTTCTCTAGTTCTCTTGCAAGCTGAAGTGAGCCAGAAATATCCACACCAGTAAAAACACGAAATATCTCTCTCTCTGTGTCACACACACACACACACACACACACACACACACACACACATAGAGAATAAGTCCACAGAAACAATATGGACAGAACATGTATATTTATTTTTTCGCTAATTCTGAGTGGGTATTTACAAATAAACCTAATAAAATGCATATGACAACAGTCACATGTTTATTCCAATGTGTTCCAAGTACTTGTGTGCATGCAGACATACGCATATGGCGAATCAGTTCAGGTGGGATGCTGGGAAAATGTGATTAATGAGAAATGAGAAATACAAGGTACATCAATAAAGCGGCAAAATGTTTTGCAAGATAAAACAAGACATTGCATTGTGTTCCCAACATCCCACCTAAATTCTTGCATCTCCATACAACTGAGAATGACTTTTTACACATGAGAATATATTATTAAAAAAAACCCAGTAACAATGGAACAAGAACAGGAACAAGACAAAATCAAAATATAAAACAAAAAAAAGCATTCTCACAAATAAAGTTTCAGGTCGAGAGCTGGAGATGTTTAGCATCTTCATGTCATAAGAAAATAAAAGGAAAAGTACAGTGAACATATCTATCATTCTCTCATCATTAAAACAACAATAAACAAAATGGAGAGGATAACCTGAGTTCACATTCAACCACATTGAAGTATAAGCTTTACCAGGATTCTTTTTTTTTTTGTCCAAAAGACTTAAACAAATTTGGATTGTCTTTTTCTGTTTTAACTTTTGTTGACACAGATCATCAGTTCTTTTCCTTTCATTATCCTGTCCTTTACAGCAATAACTCCTTCCCACGTTACCAGCCAAATTACATGAAAAAAAGATCAACAGTCACATCCACACACTGATATAAAGACGCCTAACCTTGTCTTCTTTACCATTCTGTTTTCAGTGACTGTAATCTTTAAGTTTAACAAAACAAGATCTGAACACAGGATACTACCTTCATGTCTATCTCTTCAATTTGTAAGTTCAACTGGAGAAATTGTGCCCCCAAAACACCTTCACACTGGAAACAGATCTTGACTGCTTCTCAATTTCTCAACTGCTACAAATCATTCTTCTTTTCAAGTACTGCTAAAAAGGGACAGATGTTGTGTAGTAAGTGAAGGTGTAGAGGAATATGAAACTGTTGTAAGACATTGTGATAAAAGGAGGGAAGGAGAGAGAGATCATAGTTGGTCTGCCTTTCATTTACCCTTGTTTTGCACAGGGAGGTACAGCTTGAACTCTGCAGGCAACTCATCTTCTGAGTACAGTCTGTCAGAGAAGTACACTCGACGGATGCGACAGTTGGCATGGATCTGAAACACAAATAGACATCTCTTGGCACTGTGCTACCCAAACATCTTGAGCAGGTTTTGTGAGTTGATGACACGGCACGTGTGTGTGTGTGTGTGTGTGTGTGTGTGAGTGTATACATGCATGTTCAAGCTTTTGAGTAGATACGCTGGTTTTTTTTGAGTCAATGAAAGAATTAAAGATGAAAGATATGAGAACTGAACACACACCTGACCTATTTACCCTGAATTTGCAATTAGTGTACTTTTCAACACAAGTAAATGTTTGTTTTTTTTTTCTGTATAGAATGTGTACAAATCTTAAAATTCCTTGCAATAGCAGAGGTGAGCACAATTCATGTCCTTCCACCATGCCCCCCCCCCCCCCCCTTCATTTTAGGGCCAGGACCACGCCAGGCGTAATTTCTCACACACAGAGTAAAGTAAGAGTCATAGCGCTTTGCTCACTGCTCACCATGACACCACCATGGTTAAACCCCATAAGTGAAATTACTGCTCAAGAACTTCATCTCTAGATTTCTTTCCTCTGACTTCTTTTTTTACATTTGCTTTCTATTTATTTTTTTCTTAAGCCCAAATTTTTGTCAAACATGTATACAAAATACAGTGAAATCATACAGGTAAACAGGGTCTATAAGAACTAGTGTGCTACAAAGAGGGAGAAAAAAAACAATATATGTGGTAAAAGTGTATTTAAATCAGACTGAACTGTTCCAATATCACAAACGTTTTAAAGATTCTATTCCTCACAAAAATCAGAAGAATCTAAGACTCTATTCTTTCAAAAAAATGACAAGAGTCCAACTGCGTTTGCAAGTTTCACTTCACTAACACACATCCTCTTCTACATTACCGCTTTGGTCAATTTTTCCTCTGGCATTGCTGCTTATGTTTCTTTTATTCCTGAGATCCGGTGGTAAGGGACAGACTTATTGCTAGCAAAAATAGTAGCATGGTAGACTGATCACTAGTTTAAAAAGAGATAACTCTTCCCCAGTGTCATTACCCCTGCTTTTTTTCCCCCTTAGAACAAGTTATCAGAACTATATGACTATGACAAAGATGCATACTGAAAATGTAATAAACCTGTAAATGAAGCATTCTCATCCAAGATGTTTGTTACTCTCTGAAGAAATCCTTTTGTGTCACAAACTGGACGTTAAATTGTTTAGACTGAGGACACTATTCCTGTAAGTTAGCCCCTGGTAAAATATATCCTTTTTTCCCCAAAGATATACTGATGGTATGTGATGGTGCAGGCTGCCTCAGGATATGTAAGAGTGTTGTACTTCTTACATTCAAAAATGTGTACATTGTTACCTTTCCTGTTAGTAAATAAGAGCAGTTCAGTTCACTGAAAGTTCAAATGAAAAAGAAATCTGTATGACTTTTCCTCACTTCTTGAATAATATGTTTGTGATTCACTGTAACTGTTCTTGAATAACAGTAGGAAAGCAACCTAATATACTCCAATATTATAAATGAATATATGGTTTTCTGAATACTCTTTGTATTATTCATGGATTGCATAGTAAAGACCACAAACACTCAATAAGCATATCGCAAATTTCTGGTTTATTTTTATAAAACCATTATCGAGCTTAAAACAAACCATAGGCCCACTAAATGACTGCATGAAGCAAAGAATTTTATCCTGAAACTAATAATTTCTAATTCTCACTTTACTTAAATTTTCACTCACAGCTTTAAAACCTTGTATGCTTATTCCCTGTACACAAGCCTACCAGGACTAAAAGAAGAATGGTAACAATGAGCATCATGCGAAATAAGAACCTAGGTAGACCTTAAAAAACAACAGCAAAAGAGCTCAAGCTGACACTAGCGTGAATAAAGATACCCAATAATACCCCTTCCCTCCTTCACCTTTTCAAATTAATCTTTGCTTTCAATAAAGTATGTTATTGAAGAAGATACAGACAAACATATACAGACATGTATACCAAGTGGCAAAATGTGCTACATTCAATGAAGAGTAGAATGTACAGGGAGACAGAGAAAAAAAAGAGTAAATGTATAATTATAAGACAGTGAGTGAACAGAGAAAACAAAGAGAGCGAGAGAGAGAGAGAGAGAGAGAGAGAGAGAGAGAGAGAAAGCCAACAAAAAATTTATCTGTTCTGTCCTCACTTGGACTCGCAGAGTCTCGATGTAGTTTGTGCCATAGGCTCGGCGGGTGAAGTCTGACAAGTTGAACTGAATCTGGTTCCAGCCGTCATCCAGTCTCATGGGCATTGTGCAGATGAAGGGCTTGACACGAGTTGTGCTCTGGTAGTTGCTGGCCCGGAATCGTCTCCTTACGTTCTTGTCATCCAAGACCTGCACATCGTCAACATCTATGAAATAAGTATGCTACATGATAGTGTGATGTTTTTTTCATGATGGAGTGGGTGTGGGTTGTCTGTGGTGTGACGCAGCATGGGGCGCTTTTCTCTACCTGTGTGTGTGTGTGTGTGTGTGTGTGTGTGTGTGTGTGTGTGTGTGTGAGAGAGAGAGAGAGGGAGAGAGAGAGCATGTGTGTGTGTGTGTGTGTGTGTGTGTGTGTGTGTGTGTGTGTGTGTGTGTGTGTGTGTGTGTGTCCCGTGTGTGTGTTTGCATGCACGTGTGTGTATGTATGTGTATGTGTGCATGTGTGTTTGTGTATATATGTATGTGTGTTTGTGTATATATGTGTACACACATGCAAGCATGCTGGAGTGTCCCTCTATGTGCATACATTAAACAAGAAAACTGACATACTCAAAAGCAAGGATGCGTTATGAGTTTTGTTCGAGTAACTTTACAGGCACATAACGCAAGAATGACTGCATTTTTCTTTTTTTTTTTTTTTTTTTTTTCCCCTTTATCGAAAATTCTTTTTCTTGCTCAGGCAGCAGCGAGCTTCATTTCTTTGTAAAGATTCAACATGAAACATCAGAACAAAATTAACTGAAACAAGCTAATTTCAGTGTGAGCACATGCTATTGATAACAAAAGCAGCAGGAACAGCAACAACACCAACAACATCTACAAAAGCACTATTCTACAGCAGTCCTTACCTGCACTTCAAATGT
This sequence comes from Conus betulinus, assembly GCA_016801955.1. Taxonomy (NCBI): domain Eukaryota; kingdom Metazoa; phylum Mollusca; class Gastropoda; order Neogastropoda; family Conidae; genus Conus; species Conus betulinus. The sequence continues at coordinate 507,831 of JADBJO010000272.1, read as the reverse complement.
AAAATATTTCTTCAAGTTCTTGATGATCATAACTAGGAAAGGCAGCTTGATGCCCAGAGTCTTCTTGGGGTCTGCTGGGCAGGTGATGAACGTCGTACTGAAAGAAAGAAAAAAAAAGCAGGGGGATTCATTAAAACAGTCAAGCACAGCAACAACATAAACACATACAAACAGTAATCTAAAAAGAAAGGAAAATCATGTTCTCTATTCTGGTAACAGTTTCTCGCGCCCTGTTCAGTATTTGTCATGAACAAAAATGTGGATGCTTACATACTGAATTCTATGAAGTTGTTAATTAACAATGTGTAGGAGTACCTGAACCGCAATCTTCACCACTGGAAGCTAGAACTTATGTGATCTGATATAGCTCAGACTAGCAAGAATTTCATATTCAAATGTTTTGGCTTAAGTGCACAGTCAGGAACAGACTTTTGGTTCTTTGTGATTCATATTTCTGGCACCAGGTCTCCTCTGGAGAAGACAGTGGCCATACTTCTTTAAAACTGAACAGTGAGGTTTGAGTATCTCTCACACACACACACACACACACACACACACACACACACACACACACACACACTACATACACACACATATATGAATGAGCTTAGGCACCTCATTTGAAGGGGAGGGGGCAAGTGTAAGAGATCTCCACTTTGTACAGTGAAAGGAAAAGGCAATGAAGTTGTCTGAATAAAGGCATTGAATCCAACTGTATATATATAATAAAAGTACACTGTAATAAACGTCTTCTGGTAAAAACACTGCAGTAAATGACTTTTGGATAACAAAATACCCCAGCTATACTTGTTTGAATGTTGTTTCTCTAGTAGAAAATGGTGTTTTGAACTTTTTTGACGATGTGCTTTGACATTTTTTGATGATGTCCAACTGGGACATGATGAGCTAATTTCTGTGAATGTGTTTGTTTACCTAACAGATACAAGCCTGCTTGCAAGCTTGCAACATGCATGCATCTTCCTTTCAAAATGCTGCTGAGCTTCAGATCCGTTTGAGGCATCTGAGTTGAATGACCTCTATTGCTGATTTAAATATGTGGTAATCATGAAAAAGATGGGCCTAGTTTGAATTACTTCATGTATAGAGACATGTACCTGTCAAGAAAGAAAAAGATTTGTAACCACTCATTTACTGAATGACACTCTAACATACTAAAACTAACAATAACACGACAGGCAAAACAAATAAACAAAAAGAACCAACACCAGCACCAAAGAAAAAAAAATTATCCCAAACAAAAAAGACTTACAACACCCAATCAGTCAGATAACTGCAATGCATTTCCATCTAAAACTTTTGATTTGTTTTGTTGCAGCATCATCAGACTGTGTTTAATGCTGACAGAGACTCATTGCAATGGTCTGACACTGTCTGATCAAAGAGCACCTGACAGGCATACCCAGCTGAAGTTCCACAAACTGCTTTTCTAAGCAAAAACTGCACCAAGAGGTGCTTGACCAAAATCAGAAGCTCTGATGCTAAGAGCAATAATAAAAATAAGCTTGTACAGAAACTGAATCTGAAAAAATGAATTACTAAAAATATACCAGCATTTCTGTTCAAAGAATGAACTGTCCTCTACAATGTCCAGGACCACACAGATTTTTGTTTACATGTGAGTACACAGTTATGACTATTTCTATTTATGTTGCACAATTTTTGTGCACAAAAACAACCCCGTTTCTCCTTCCCCTTTCCCCTTCACCTCTCTCCTCTCCTAACGTATCCCCCACCCCAGATCTTTTAAAAATCAGATTTTAATTAAGCCATTATAAATTGTTTGTTTTTTTTCTCCATAAATTTGGTAAAGCATGGTGAAAGAAAGACAGTGCACAAAAACCTGTCGGTTGACAAACTATGAACAGAACATGTATGAACTGTAAACAATATCTACCATGAATTCAATAATCATGAATTATTGATAACTTCCGCCTCAAGCATCATCAAATCATTCCACCTTCGCAGCGGGAGTTAAAAACAAATTCTCCATCACACACACACGCACACACACCCACACACAAATGAAACTAGGATAAGTTATACTGTGAGCAGAGTTTCACATCTAGTATCAATACAGCATTCACATAAATACTGAAACTTGAAATAGTGCATGGGAAAAAACCAACACATCAAATGGCGTAAATGTTTGCAAGGCTTAGGGCTTGAAACAAAACTGCCAAAGTTGCAGCTGTATTTTGGGTTAGAGTTACACTTTGTTCCATGTCAGAGAGGATTGATTTGCTCATTCAGCCCATCAGTAAAAGCCACTAGTTTTCTGGCGCCAAAATGTAACTTGATTCTTGACACAAATAGAGCAAAAGCATTTGTACGTAAACATTTTACTTGACCATCCTCCTCTTTTCTTTGTATTTTCTTTTTCTTTTCTTTTTTTCTTTTTGTTTCCTTTCTTAACCATCCCCTCCTCCCAAGAAGTTTTAATTGGGGGCATGAAACCCTTGGAATTTACTTACGTGTCTCAAAAGCCTACTTGATGAGAAACCCTGCTAATACAGTGTCTGCATCTGTCTTATTGATTTTGCAGAACATTTAGGATTCTCACCTGACATTCGTCCCCACGATTTCTAAGACTAGTGACTGGATGTCGTTGTCTGTGATACGTTTGATATGACCATTGCGGACCTGCACAACAAGTAAATGAATATAATGAATAAGTAAATCAAATCAAATTAAAAGTAAACAACACATAACTAAATAAACAAATTAATGAAATAGAATATAAAAAACCGAGTTTGGTTTTGTAATCTTTGAATTTGATATTAATGTTTCAGGTATACCTTTTCAAACTTAAATTTGAATTGAATTTGATCAAACAGCCATTGCTTAACTTTTCAGTTTTTAACTTCTGTTCAGTGATGATACCAGGTGCAATTTAAAAAACAACAACAACAACATTCTGTTAAGTACTCTATATATTAAAAACAAACAAACAAACAAAACCTGCGCAGGTAGCAAGCGATACAATATGAAAATAAAATTTAGGGAAAACCATAAAACCTTTCCAACACTTCTGACTATAAACCTGGGCAGCCTCTTCTGCCTGGCCAATTTGGGCTGGTCTGCATGAATAACAGAGGTACTACTCTTAATTAAACTCTGTTTTGTCACAAATTATTCCACCAAAAGGCAAAGAATGTCAGTTGGTTATTGTGTCACATGATTGTACAACATTAAAATATCACATAATATGCTGTACTTTGTGCTTGTGAAAGTGTGACAAACTTTAAACATTATTGTACTTTTGAGGTTGAATGGATGGGTAAATTCACTTTCACCCTAAAATCTTGTAAAATTATTCCATCAAGATAAAAAAAAAAAACAACAAAAAAAACTTTCATGACTTAACGTAAAAATTGCTTTGCATCATATCAAAACCCAAAGTAATTACATTATTACACATTTTCTGACTGTTGATGTTTTGATAAACTCAAACATTCTTATATTTATTCTCTGTGTTTGAAATGTAAGCAGCAGACACAGTTTAAACCTGTGACTTAAAATCATTGACCCTCTGGCCCTAATACAGCAACTGGTTGTGTAACCTTCCCAACCTGGAATGTTCTGGTTGTTCATTTGAAAAATCAGGACTGCTTTACTTAAACTGTTATACCTCTGGGTTGGGGCTTTTAAAGGGCACACATATACAGACACATTTTTTCCACTCTATGTTATTTTCAACTTGTTTGCATTATCCACTGATATATAGTTCCCTGATAAACTAGTGTTAAAGAGATTATTCGTTACTTCATTATTACTTCTTATTCTGATGGTTTGCACTATGATAAAATGGAAAATAAGACCAAACTTTATCTTACTGAAATATACTTTCTGCTTCTAATATATTCTGATAGTTCGCACTATGATAAAATACAAATGCAACCAAACTTTATCTCACTGAAATATATTTTCTGCTTCTAATATATCAACAGAGATTTATATACCTTTTTTTTTTCTTTTTCATCATTTCAGAGATATTCACTGAAATCTTCATTCAGATTTCATCTAATCTTTGGTCAAGTATGAAGTTAAGGCATTTGCTCTTGGTGTTATGGTGTGATACAATATGAAAATAAAATTTACGGAAAACCATAAAACCTTTCCAACACTTCTGACTATAAACCTGGACAGCCTCTTCTGCCTGGCCAATATATATATGGACATATGCATTTAAATGTAATGGACTTATGTATTTAAATGCACTCAACCAGGGGTTGGGTGTTGTGCAGAAAGAATTATGATATATTATAGGAAAAAAAAAATTTCAACCACATCAAATTTGCAAACTGTTATTTGCACAGTTTTTGTGTTAAACTTAAGTAAATTAGTTCTGTTCTCCAAGCAATGCTTGGATACAGGTTTGTTGCACTGTGCAGAGGCACCTAAAGTTGGGAATTAATAACAATGGCATGCATCCTCTAGTTACATTTCATGGAGACATCTGTGATATATTTTATACAGGGTATCTCCTCCCCTCTTACAACCCACTACCATCACTCCAGGAGTGAGACTTTCAAATCAAAGCAATTGAAAGAGTGAGCGAGACTTTTAAAATGAAACCCTGGCCAGTACCAACAACTTCTTTAGAACTGAATAAGACACACAAAACTAGTCCATCAAAACCCAACTTGGAAGGCAGTGTGATGTCACAATATTTTCCGTTCTCAATGATTTTATCACACATGATAGTCTACAGGACAGATGTGAAATATATAAATATATAGTAATAATATATATACATAACATTATCACTTCACATCAAGAGCAGTGATATTGTTTCATTGCTCAGCATCTGGATTTGATACAATAAGTTACATAAATTGCCTGCTTGAGGTGATCCTTTAGAGATATTCACAAATTTTCATAACATGCATTTTATCACTGAAAAAAAACCCATAAACAAACAGCAACAAAAACACACCACAACTTGAACAAGGTCATACATATTATCACATTACCAAATTAGAGAAAAATTCACTTTGATAACATAGGACTCATGTAATGCTCTAGGATTTCCTCTTTGTTGTTGCTTGTTGGTTGGAATTCCCCAGCTGAACACTTTGGCTTCCAACAAGTGTTGCACCCTCATTTAACTTCAAATGTCAAGTCATCAAGTACATTTCACAGATAAGGACTGAAGTACACTTCTTTAACACCTCACCAAACAGAGGGAATCAAACTCTGTCATAAGAGAATTAAACTTCTCTTCAGAAGAAAAAAGGCTGTTAGGCTAGGATTAGGAGCTTTCCTAATGGTCAACAACAATCCTCATAAAACTGCAATGAGAAAAAAGTGGGGCAGGGTGTGTAAGTATGTATGTGTGTGTGTGTGTGTGTGGGGGGGGGGGGGGGGGGGGGGATGGAGGGGGGGGGGGGGGGGGGGGGGGGGGATCTAACACTCTTATAAATGATTAACCCATTAACTGCCCATCCACACCATTCAATAATTACAGTCCTATTTTTCAAGACTGACTCTACATTTTGTTTCCAAATCAGTTAATAAAGAAGAAATGAGTTAAGACAATTATCTAGTTCTCTGCCCTGCCTCCTGCAGACACCATTTCTATGTGCTTCAATTGTAGCTACAATTTTTTTTTCTCCCTATAGCATCAAGTATGCCTGGCAAAAAAAACAGTAACTTAATTTACAGATATATAGATGACAATCCATTTAACATTACTGTGGCTGGTTTAGCAACACTAACAACTTAGACAGCAGCATCCATTCCACTGTACAGATCATGTGATTTAAACAGATTCAAACGTTAGAGGCAATGAGTTTGGTTACCAAGATGCAGTCAGCAGATATCAATGTGCAGTTCAGTCTTTTAAATCTTCTCTGGAGTGTGACAAGAACAGTCAGTTATGAGATCAACAACACATCGGATATCTTTTACTTGATTTCTTTTAAAAACAAATGCTCACTATTTGGACTTGCTGTGTTATTTGTTTTTTGTCTTTTTGTTTAGTTTGATGGTGATGGTGGCTGTGGTACTGATGGTTTAATCAACTAATTTAATTTAAAAAAAACCCTGATTCATTATTTGATTTGGCACTTGTAAAATGTTAATAGTACATTAGTAGTGAACATGTTTCTCACAGAAGTTGCCAGTGAAAAGTTTAATGTAGCACCTTGGTACAAAGTTTTAGGTCACATTCTGAAAGTACTATTTAACTTTTGATTGATCTGATTTCATGACAGACAAACATTCAAGTCTACATAACGAGATGCAGTCAAGTCACATTTTAATAGATTATAGCCTAGCCAGTTACAGAGGACAGATCTGCACTGTTGATGGGATGAAGAGGTCAAATTTAAAGAGAGATAGTTCACATGGTTTTCCCTCATTCACCAAAAAAAGCTGGATAAAAGCGCAGTTTAGCCCTCTGTACATTCAGGGCAAGTTATTCACTGACTTCATTGATGTTCTGCCTGAGGGTGTGACTCCAAATCAGGATTTTCCTCTGAAAACTTAAATAACCAATCACTGCAAACACTATATTTCAATAGACCTGTCTCAAAGATGAAGATTATGATGGACTGGTGCTCATTTCCTTTTCGAACCTACATGCTTGGTTCTCACAGAACGTGAGCTCATGCACATGTACCAAATGCTGTGTATATGCAACAACTGGGGATAAGGGGGGATACTTTCTCTTTTGCTGTTCATGCATACAAAATAACTGGAGAGGGCGGGGTGGGGATCACATGTTCCAATATGGCGACAACACAGGAAGCGCTTCCTTAGCAACCATGATGGAGCAGACAACGTGGATAAAGTTTCAAACTCGTTATTGTCCGGTCACTTAGTCGGGAAAAAAAAAAATCGCCGTTTAAGCTTTTCTACACCTGTGCGCCGGTGAATTCACGAAACAAATCTGCTGAAAACGGATGACATTCTTCCTCGGTCTGACTCGTTTTCAAACTAATTTGTTTCGCACGTGTCAAACTGTTTTATTACAGGAAATTCGACAAACCATTGCACTGTTAACATCGATGGACTTGAAGCAATGATTTATACACAATACAGGCAAACGCAGGGTACAATATAATTACTACTATGTCATGTTATCACTCCATCACATCAAATACTCAACACTCACTGACAAGTTGTGATTATTCCTTTTGTGCAATGTGAACAAAGACTAGGAAAATTATCAAAGATGGCGGAAAACCGCTTAAAAGCGGAAAGAATAAAAAGAGCCAGCATATACATTTCTATTTTTTGCACGCTTTCTTATAAAGCATCAACACTTAAATTTAAGGCACACATCTTAACTCGCAAACCGTCACTAGGGTGCAAACGAAAATGGCCGACGTACATCATGGGTATAAATTTCTGACGAAAACTTACCTTCTTGTCCCAAATCTGCAATGGCTTGCTGCCGATACTGTAGAGTATCGACAAGAACCCGCTCTGGAACGTATTCTTAAACATTTTCCTCGATCACTGACTCAGTACAAACTGAGCATAAGTTTCACACAACTCGACGACCAACACAGACCTACACCCTCAGACCCGAAGTAGTCAAGTGAAGACGTTGTTATGCGGCTATTTCACACTGTCGCTATGGGCTTTTCCCTTCAGCGCAGCGATTCATGTTGCTACGGACTTCGGAAAAGGTTCATTTTTCAGTATGTTTCGTTACAAAAACTTTTTTTTTTACACAAAATATAACGGAAAACCAGAGGTTAATTTTTCGATTTTCGTTACCATAAAAAAAAAAATATTTTTGCTTTACACAAAATATAACTCATATTCTATTCTAACCAGAGAAGTAATTTTTACGATTAAC
>JADBJO010000272.1:492500-495000 GCA_016801955.1 Conus betulinus | reverse complement strand
CTGAATAAGAAGTTCTGTTGCTCTTCTTTCGTCCTCCTCACTTATTGTGTATGATAACTTCTTTTCTTTCTTTTCTCTTTCTTTTCTTTATTGTTGTTGTTGTTGTTGTTGTTGTTGTCGTCGTCGTCGTCGTTCTTGTTGTTGTTGTTGTTGTTGTTTGACTGTGATTTCGGTGAACGAGAACAAGTTTTGTTGCACCTTTTCCCCACCCCCTTTCTCAAACCCAGTTTCCACCCCCTTCGCCTTTCTGACACAGCTTACCCCCAGTCTCCTTTCTCAACCATTTGAGGCAGTTTCAAAGAGAGATAACTACCGGCGGAAATTGAAAAGGTCAAATTTTTTTTGGAATCTCGAGTAAAAATCCGCCAGTTAACAGGCACAAACATATTACAAGACAAAAGACGACACGTTTCGACCTCATAGGTCTTCTTCAGGCAAGATACACAACATCAGGACAATAAAAATGATGATGATGATAACGTCGAACGAGCCATCACTTATCTTCGTAAAAGGTCGAAAATGAACGCGTCGTGTTTTTGTCTTGTCATTTACGTTTGCCAATGTTAGCCCAAAGCGTGATGCAGGTATGATCGACACATCGCTTCTTCAGCTCGCAACTTTCACACGCATGTATGGGTGTTCCATCTACATGTATGTGCACACAAAGCATCAACACGCTGCAGAAAATAACAAGATGCAAAGCATATAAACGCACTCCCAGTTTAGATCTATCTTGAACACGTGTAAAAAAAAAAAATCACAATCAAACTTGCGTCATGAATTTGAAAAAAAATACGTCACACTCAAAAAATGAGTCATAATGTATTTCGTCACTGAGTTAAGAACTATGAAGAAGAAAAAACAGTTTGGGCCATTATAGCCGTTAGTAACGGCTACTCTGGTAAAAATAAAAACATTGGGCATCATCCATGACCCATGATGAAGATACCTACACATTTTCAGAAAGATCGGCCCAGAAGTCTTCTAGCGAGTGGAACACATTTTGACCACGGACAGACAAACAGACAGCATTTCTTCGTTCCCATTGTAAAGTACTCCTTGTTCTATTAGAACCAGGAATACAAAAAGGGGGCGACTGGAAATCATTCATCGTTAGATCTAGTTGCAAAGTGAGGCGTCTGCAGACTGAAGAGGATGAAGACAAGTGATTGCTCGCCCATTCATTTTCCATGTCCTAAATGTTTTGCATCTGCCTGAAGAAGACTTAAGAGGTCGAAACGCGTCGTGTTTTGTCTTGTGATTCGTTTGTCCGCTTTTTTTTTTTTTTTTTTTTTTTTTTTTTTTTTTTATTGCGGTGCGCTGTTACTAACATTTAGAATTCATTCTTCCTCAGTTCCACTTCTGAGATGACCCTTTGGTTAACTAAAACAGACACAAGGAATCAAAGATAATTGACTATGACCACCATTATACCCCTGCCCTCGAAATAACATTGCTGAACGACAATAGTTATGTATTTCCATTCAAGGCGAGATAAGTTCCTTCCCCACCCCACCCCACCCCACCCCACCCATACCCCCCACGCCCATCCCACCCCCTCCTTTCCGCTTGTGAACTAGAACGTACAAACACTTCAATACAGATGATGTTGCAGAGCACCATAGAGAGACGGATTATGTGTACAAGGTGGACAGGATAAGATATCGTGGTGGTCTTCCCACACCATGCTTACAGTTCAAACTAGATCCGCTTCATTGATGTAAATCCTTGGACAACAGACCAGGTAGATCACTTGATTCACTTCGTCTCCTTAAGACAGATCTCTATGGATAAACTATCATGTAAATATCCAATGAGAATCACCAGCATCTATTTTCACTTTGATTCAAAGTCCCGAGGTCCAGGTTTCCACATTTTATTGAAACTGCAAGCAGATGCACAACAAAAGTTGTCAGTCAAGGCTGAAATCAATCAACAACAAACAAACAAAGAAACAAAAAGAAGAAGAAAACAAAAAACCATGGTTAGAGGCAGAACTATTTTGGTCTCCTCAAGCGTCAGTAAATTCAAGCAAACTGGGTTTGCACAAATGGGTACCGAACCTCATAAACCACTAGAAATGCAGTGATTGACTGGTGATAGCCTATATCTTGGCACAGGTTCAAGAGAGCATGTTCAAAAAACAAACAAACAAAACTTTTGTTGCAGTGTTCATTTTGTGGCGTCCTTCTTTGAAAAAAAAATGTCAATGAATTTTCATGAATTTGAACGTCTTGGACCTTATAAACTCTGGAAGCTCAGATATTACATTGACCACCGTGGAGATAATGTGTCTATCCATGCAGACCATTGTTTCTCGTGAAACTTTGAAGGACTTCAGTGCAGCTCCTTCAAACAGCCCATTGCAGCAGATTAAGAACATAAACATATTTATATAAGAAATTTTATGAAATGGAGTCAACAAGATGGTTTGAAGTTGTGTAGAGTAATGCATTTCCTTAAAAAAATCATCCCGGACGCAGTAATACAGAGTCAAAAA
>JADBJO010000272.1:485000-487500 GCA_016801955.1 Conus betulinus | reverse complement strand
GTAGGTACTTATACATCTCATAAACTAGCATGGATGGGATGGTTAGTTCCGATGTGATTATTAGGTCATGACAAAATCGTTGAGAGTTCTGACTGACTGACCGGAACCAATTTATTATCAGGTTAACTCATGGTTGTACTGACATTTAAGAAAACATCATGAACAGAATGTCAACGTTTTTCATTTCAAAGAAAAGGAACATAATTCAAACGCACACACACACACACACACACACACACACACACACACACACACACACACACACACACACACACACACTCTAGCACACGTACACACATGCACTCTCACAACCACACACCACACACACACACACACACACACACACACACACACACACACACACACACACACACACACACACACACACACACACACACACACAGACAGAGAGAGAGAGAGAGAGAGAGAGAGAGAGAGAGAGAGAGAGAGAGAGAGAGAGAAATTCTGCTATATTATATACAGTAGTGTATCCCTTTGCACCTTTGCCACAATCTCTCTTTCCCTCTTCAAACACCAAAGCAATAAACACATAGACGGAATATTTCTACACACACACACACACACACACACACACACACACACACATCACACACACACACACACACACATACTAAGGGCCCATATATACTGGTATCCAGAAACATCAATTCTGTGTGACCACATGTATATCCAATACATGGGAGTCAAGGATCATCAAAGTATGGAACTGGCTGACATATTACTCGTAAGAGTCGAACAGCTTATGGGTGTATATGGATTGGGGAGGGGGAGAAGAGAGAGAAGAGAGGGAGGGGGGATGAAAAAGCCTTGCTGTACGTGCAAATTAGACGCCAAACCATACTGATATGGTGTATGCCTACAACATTTCAAAAAATTCGCGAATTGGAAAAAAAAAAAAAAAAAAACTGTCGGAGGGGGTGAGGGTGGGGGTGGGGGAGGCAGTGTGGAGGGGGTGGAGCGGTGGAGGAGTTAAAAATATCTTCCAAGTGGATGACATTAAATAAGATAAACAGCCAACATCGCCAGACTCCTACCATTCTCATAACTGGGATCGGAGACACCAGACATAGTCAGCGAAAGGTTAAAGGACTGATCTTATCATGAAGAAGCTGAAAGTGAGTTCTTGTGCTAGTACAGTCAAATAAGAAATGAGGGTATATCGGGAGTCTGACCACATGCACAAGCAGGTGCCAGTTTTAAATACCTACCTAACCAACCATTAACCCGCAGCCTATGTACAAGGTTACGATTTGGGATTGGCCCTGGAGGATTACAACATTTTCTGGTTGGTTTTAGTCATATCCCATCTGTGCTTCCGGATGAATCTTCAAAGCATTGTTCCTGTCTTATATTCCAGATTGAACTTGTGAGAATGTGAACAGCTTTAGATGAAGAAAGAAGGATATCACAATTCAAAACATCAGATTTATTTCTTGCAGCTTCCTTTGCATAAAGGTCAGCGAAGTCTTTGCCACGTAAACTGGGGTGTCTTGGAACCCATAACAAAGTTATATTGATACCCCGGGTTAACTGATGAATGAGAAATAAGATCTGACATACCAAGTCTGAACGACTAGACTTTAATTGACAATGTAGAGCCGTAAGCACTGATTTTGAGTCCGATAATATAAGTATTTGTCTATGTATAACAGACATGTCAGTGTAAAATCAAGTGCTTTCAAAATAGCAAATAACTCTGCTGTAAATATAGAACATCCTTTCGTAATATGGAATTTCTTTCTAATGCTAAGCGCTGGTATTACAAAGGAAGCCCCCAACATCGGAAGAATCTAAAACAGAACCATCCGTGAGAATGTGTAGATAGGAATCGTATTTCCTAAATCTATCAAGTCTTTGGCATAGGATGATAGCAACAGAGGATTTTTTTTTTTTTAATAAGATCTACGTAAGTGTAGATGATTTCAGCCTGCTCTAGCAACCACGAAGGGTATGAACAACATGTAACAGCGCAATACCATCAAGAGACAGGTTACAATTCTGAAAGAATGGGGAAAACATAATCACCCAGGGACATGTACACCGCTTTGTTACGGATCTCTCTTGAAATATACGTACTTCCATCCAGTTCAGTCATTATTGAATTTGGGATGGTTCTAGCTCTCACTGTAAAATTACAGGCGCAACTTAGCCTGTGTTCATTTAAGGGTAACACACACCAGCCTCCTTGTACGTCAAAGAGAGGTGTTTAAACTCTCGGCTCATTAGAGCTTTAATTGACAGTTGAGACAACTGTATCGGGAATTTTTGGAGAAATAAGCATCAAATTGTTCAGTAGTTGATTTTAATCAAGTATTATCATTATCAAATTATCCATTGCTTTCAGAACGAATTTTGGATTTTGTTTGGAAGGTAATAACTCTCCATAGCATTTTTCCCTTGCGCTCACTTTAGGGCTTTTTTTTTTTTTTTCAAGAAATTTTATTTTTGTTTCTTCAAAAGATCTCTCAGATAACACGCT
>JADBJO010000272.1:312500-480000 GCA_016801955.1 Conus betulinus | reverse complement strand
GTGCAGCTTGTGCACCATAGAAGTGGACAATTGTTCTCTCAGTCAAAGGCGGCTTTAGCATAGTCCATGATAATAACGTAAGCGTAGATGTCACGCATTGACGCTCAGGTGGAACTGTAGATGATCGCTTTGTTTCGTACTATTTCACTGACTTAGGTGTCTTCCGCAGTTTGCAAAATTAACCTTATCTTCGCTGATTATTTTCGAGAAGTTTTATCGAATGATATGGTGTAAACGGTGTTTCTATGAACACACACACACACACACGGATCCATGCACACACACACACACATGCGTGTACGTCCATATAGGCTACACAGGCATACACACATATATGAATACACACGCACATGCATGCATGCAGGAACATGCATATGCATGCACAAGCATACACATCACACATTAACGCATACGAATGCTCATGCATGCACACACAGGCGTGCGCATGCACACATAGACAGCGGGTTTGACGACTGCGCGGGTCATCCGATATCTCGTACGAGACCCTCCTCTTCAATCTTTTTATCCTAGTCATTACTGCGTTTACTCATCAGCTATAAATCCTGCGCAGTGTGGTCTCTGAATTTAACAGATGTGGTGTAGCGTAAACGGACTGGTCCGCACGCAATGACCGCTTCGATGAAACAGAAACTGAAACTTTAGATGTAAGGGAGACCACTCACATTCACAGTTACATCTCTGAAAATGTCGCATGGAAACAAGCCTTGTGGTGAAAGACTTGATGCCTAGAACTTTCCCGATCCAGCAGAAGTTGTTCGAACATCATGTAAGAAATGGCTCAGCTTGGTGTGTGGTTAACCCGGGTTTTTTTTTTTGGATTTATTTGAGTCTGAAGCAGAAGCATCGTAGTGGATGCAAAGTTCGGAACAAGTTGCTTTGGAGTTCAGTTTGTAGTTTTGAACAAAAAGCAGCCGGCGACATATGCTGCAATAATTGCATCATTTAGTGGATTACCAATTTAGTACTGACGACAGGTACAGTGGATGAAATTTTGACACCAGTTGCTTTTGAGTTAACGAATGTGTTATTAAATTCATTAGTAAAAGAACCTACAATTGTTTCGCCTAGTGAACATTGCAAGTTCATACTTGGCATAAATGTTTATACTGGCATTCTGATGTTAAGACAGCACTTGCTGGCCTCAAGGTGAGGGATTTGCCGTTGTTGTTGTTTAATTTTTTTAAATTTTTATTTTATTTTATTTATTTGTTTTTGTTGATGGCATTCAGTGTATGCTGTTTTACTAGCCTCCAATGTTCTTCTTCTTCTTCCACCGAGTGCCCACAATCAACAGTCTACTTTAGAACCCCCTCCCCCCGCCCTCCCTTCTCCCCCCCTCCCCCTCCCCTATTGAGCAACCAACTTTTCAGTGTTTGAATTTTTGTTTGATTTTTAAATTACATGTTACTGTAAGAAAATAGAAATTGGTGATAAATACCAAAGATAGTACAAAAAAAAGGGTTATACCAGAAAAAAAGTCAAAGAGCTGAACGTTCACTCTGCCGCTGTGTGAGGCAGTGTTGCGCACAGCCCAATATCTGCTTACGTCACTTCCCCTTTTCAGGTTTAGGTATTCCCCGTTAGAGAAAAGCTGGTGAATTGTAAAGGCAGTGCATAGTGTGCAGCTTCTAACTGCAACCATTCCCATGATAATAGTATTCAGGTGAACAAAGCTGATAGACTCCTTGTCTTATCAGAAGATCTTATGATCACTTGGATGCAGAATCCATGAAGCTTTTTTTTTGTCAAGCTCTTTCATCCACATTGGTTCCATCCACATTTGGTTCAGAGTTTAGAGTTTGGAAACGTTGTGTGGGCTCCACATCTAGAAAAAGATTTTTTTTTAACTGTTGAGGGAGTTCAAAGGCGAGCAACAAAAGTTATTCCAGGACTGAAAGGTTTGAGTTATGAGGAAAGGCTAGAAAGATGAAAACTACCCAGCATGTCTTACAGAAGGATAAGAGATCTTATACAAGTGTATAAGTATACACATGGACTGTACGTGTTGGAAAACTCCTGTTTGAGAAAGAGGTTAGGACAATCACCAGGGGACATAGCTTTAAGCTAAAAAAAACACACACAGATGCAGCACAAGTGTTCGACAAAACTTCTTCTCTCAATGTGTGGGGGAGGTTTGGAACCACCTTCCTTCAAATGTTGCTGAAGCACCTTCCTTGATCAGTTGTAAAAACAGACAGGACTGTGTCATGTAACAGTACATATATAGTTTAGATATGCCTCCCACCTTCAGTTCCTGATCAAAAGATAAATAGATTTTAGCAAAAAGTTGCAGATAGCTTTACTGGTCAAAAGACCAGCAGAAGATTATAAGAAGGAAAGAACTGAGACCTGAAAAGAATCGGCGACAGGCCTGAAGGTCTACCTGCATTTGGAGCTGACCATACTATACTATTATATAATATAAGTGAATGCCTGGTAACTTCTTTTAAAACAATACATTCAAAATGACATTTTTCAGTTCCTGCTCTGTGCGGTCACTTTTAAGATCTTAAAGCTATTTGTCTTATGTATGTTGTATGTTTACTATATGTTTATTGTAACTATGTGTATTGTTTATCTTTAATGTTTAGTATTCTTTTAACATATACAATGCTAATGTCATGATGTTGTCAAAGACTTTGGGATACATGCATGCAGGTTACGTGATGTGAATGCAATGCGAGTTCATGTTGTAGAGAATTGTTCATTGATTACTTTATGTACCCACCCTTGTTCCCTGTATTTTAACTGTTGCAACTGGTACAAATTTTTCATTTTTGAGATAATAAAGTGATGTTGACTTTTACTTGACTTGTGTGATCAGTTTTGATAATGGCACCATTTTAAAGTATTTGTGAAACTATTTGAAAGTTACGAAAAATGAGGTCACTGATAAAATGAGCACTAATACTGTAATAGTCTGTGAGTTTGATGTTGCTGTAGTGGTCCCCAAAGATGATATTGTCAAAATTTAATTAAACAACATTATTATTGTTAATTTGTGGATGTAGCAGTTTGTGGTTTTCTGTTGCAAGCAAATTAAAGTAGTCAATAACACAGATACTGTCTCTTTTCTCTCCCATTTAACTATGTGCATCTGCTTTGTGAGCCACGGTTCTGCAGCCTAGCAGGAAGGTGGTGAGCACATTTGACCTTCTGCCCCTGCCATGCAGCGCGAAACGGTTGGCTTCAGCCACCATTAGTAGTATCTATAGCAAGCCTTGCACAGTGACTATTCTCCCCTTTTACTTTTTCTGGTTATACTGAATGAATTGGTTTTTTTACCAAAGGCTTATTCATTCTCACAGGATAAAATTTAATAATGATACTGATAATTGACTGAAACATAGTGTTAACTGTTTTGACATTATGGTAATTTTGCAGACTTTTACAAATCTATTACATCATCTCTTACTGACGTAATAAGCAAGTGAAACATCTGCTGCCTTCCCAGTTTCCAGCATAAACCAAAATGGCCTAAGTGGTATTACACAAATCATAGCTCTGTTCACCAGTGTTTTTTGAGAAGTTATTATTTCAGGAAAGCAATATTAACCAAGATCAGAGTTCAAGAAACATTCTATTACCACTAGCTGAAAAATTTCAGTCATTTAAAAAAAAAATGAGAGAATGAGATTAATGCTATTGCTATGTCAGTTAGTTTGATATTATTATGCGTGTGCCTTAAGTCCATCAGATTTCACACTTTGCTAAAGTGATAATTCGTCTGCCATTGTCTGTTTCTTTCCCATGTTGTATTGTAAAACTCTTTTGTCACAAGCTGTTTCTCTAAAACTCTTGATGGTTTCCTTTCAGTGTGTCCACATTGTAAGGAAACATAGATACTTCTTTTTCTTTTTGTTTCTTTGTCATTATGTTTTTGCATGCATATGATTAAATTGGACTTTTCCACAAAACTTCCTTAGTTACCTTGGTGCCTTAGATTCTTTTTCAGTATGCAAAGTGCTTGATATCTTGTTCAAAAGTTTATCACTCAGGCCACAACTTAACATGAAATTTTAAGTGAGTAAGTTTGCCAAACTGGTGGTAAGCTGTGCTGTTGGCTTTAGTCTGTTGTAATGAAAACAGATGACAGTGGCTACTGATTAAAACGACACCTTGTAAGCTTTAGTGATGGCCAATGATACTAAACTCGGAAAGCAGAGTAAAAAATAGATGCTGACTTTGTTGTTGTTGTACCTTTGTATCTTTTTGTAGAAATGGTTACTGTGTCTTAAGCTCAAAATGGAGCAGCCTGCTTAGTCATCAGTATTACTTAATGTGTTATAGCAGTTCAGAGGCAGTTCATCCTTGGTTGGTTTGTGTATCTTATGCATCCCATTTGAATATTACATATAACGCTGTCATACTATTTGCTAATTTTCACCAGTAATGAAACTGTATGTGGCTTGAAGCAGGATAAGGTGTCCATTTTATGAATTTGAAGATGTGTTTTTCACACTGTTATTTCAGCGTTCTGCGGAAAGGTACTCATTTCAGGTTAAAGTTTTAGGCTAGTATAAAGATGCCCTTAAACTGCACAGGAACTTGGCTCACTTGAAACCAATTATAAGGAACAACCTGTTATTTTCTCCAAACTCAGTTAGGCTAGTAAACTCAGCCATTTCAACTCACAGTGAATGCCAGTTTATAAAAATTCAGGCTTCACCTGCCATTTAATCAGCTTGATCAGAATTAAGCTAGTGCACTATTTCAGCTGTGGACATCATTTTGTGCTTTTGGATGTGCGAAGGTTTTCATGTCAGATCCACTGTAGATGAAATGTGCACAACAGGAGATGGGTGGAGAGCAGCTGAATTCAAAATCAGTCTGGTAGCTCATTGACCAGTGAAGATATGCAACCACGTAACGACAAAATGGGACACAAAAAACGTCCTCAGACACAGGCCAGCTTCAAATTACGGGATGGACAGCAACCAATCAGGACTTTCGACAGTGAGTACTTTCTTTTTTTTTTTTTTTAGCAAAACAAAACAAAAAACCCCTAAGAAAAAACATCCAAACAGTCATTATAAAGATAAGACTACATGTACTGTACACATGTCCACTCACTTGCAGAACTTTGCACATGCGCTCGCACAGACGCAACACACACTCACTCAAGTACACGGAGCTGACAAACCTTTCATTCCTAGATCTGTTTGCCTTCTTGATAAAGTACACTTTTGAGGGCCTCATTCCACTATTCCACTTTTTTAATTTATTTATTTATTTTTTTTTACATTACAACAAAATCTAGAGATGGCAAAAGTAAACTTTTGAAGGAGCTGCTTCCGTGATCTCACTGAGCTTCTGAGAATGCACCTGGCTCGTTTGATAGAGCAAGTGTTCACTGCCATTGAATGTGCTCATAATAGCGCTGTACTGCTGTTGTTCCGCCTGGCAGCTGTGTTATCCAAAGGCACTGAAGAAAGGGAATTCATAATGTAACTGATGATCGATTTTGGCAAGTGTACTGTTGTTATAGTCCCGGTATGACAATGGGAAGGAGATGATGTGAAGAATGTGAATGTGAATTTCCTAAGTTGCTGTCAGTGTGAAAGGGCCATGGCATATCCTTTCAGAGCAATCTTTTCAATCAAAGGTCATATTTTTTCAGCTTACCTCATTATGCAAGGGTCTAAAGGGTATACAAGTCTGCATCCCAGTTTTCTCCCCCTATCAGATAGATTTTTTTTTTCTCTTTTAGATTTTTAAAAAGAAACTGGCCTCCCCTTCACCTTCACCCATATTCCACCTGCTGGAATGAAGTGATCTGGTCTTGATTTTCTATATCTCTGTGTGTGCCTGTATGTTAGTATAACCCAGAGGTAATCAGTCAAATTATTTCCTCGGTAGTAAATTAGTGCACACCATATGTGCAAGTGGATATGTGTGTGTGTGTGTGTGTGTGTGTGTGTGTGTGTGTGTGTGTGTGAGGGAAAGAGGGAGAGAGAGACAGGAAGACATCATTTCTTTCTCTATATGCAGAGTCACACTGCTTTATACTAATTTGACATGATAAGAAAACCAGCCAGAAATTTCTGACTGTATATAATCTCTGCAAAGCAACCATTATACATAGTAGCCTCCAACCTCATATTTGTGCGTGAGCACATTTCACTATAATAACTTAACAGAAGACTTTCCATCATCTGTCAAGTCATAGCCATGAGACCCTCTTCTTAAATTCTCTCAGCTTTACATCATGGTCATTGTGGAGCATAAATGGACTAGTCCGCATGCAGTGACGCCTCATTGATGAACCTGAAACAGAAACTCTTCCAACATACCTGTGTGTGTGAGTGAGAGAGATATTTTTTCAACCCTTTCCTTTCTGCAGGGTCAGACATCCAGTCACTGGATCTGCCGGCTCAGGCGCAGTGCAGAAGGCGGTGGCAGTGCCCCGCAGTGTTCCTCCCCACCTGCTGATGGTCTCCATACTGGAACAGGTGTGTCTCAGCTATGTCCGGGACACCAACAAGGCTGAGCAGCTCTTCAAAGGTCAGGCTTGGTTTGCTTGTGCTATGACTTGATTCTTTGTCTTTGGCTGATACTTTGTGTGTGTGGTGTGTGTGTGTGTGTGTGTGTGTGTGTGTGTGTGTGTGTGTTGTGTGTGTGTGTGTGTGTGTGTGTGTGTGTGTGTGTGTGTGTGTGTGTGTGTGGTGTGTGTGTGTGTGTGTGTGTGTGTGTGTGTGTGTGTGTGTGTGTGCAATGCTAACAATCTACACTTAAGAGTGATCATGCAAAGCTTTACTATTTGCTCAGATCACAGTTGTTATGTGTGTTGAAATTGTCTTTTTAATTAAATACTACATATTAATCTAATATTTACCAATTGATTTGATTGCCAGATTTTTGTTTGTTTGTTGTTTGAAAAGGATTTAAAGTCACATCTGAATGTTACTGTATTTTCAGTTACCCCTTTTATTTCAAACTTCTCATAACTCTTCAGTTTACATTTTCTTTTACAATATTTTAGAATAATAACAGCACCAAAAACACTTTTTTTTTCGTACCTTTTTGGTTTTTTTTTCTTAAAACGGAGGTGCATGTAGCAAAGTCTGTTCATTTTTTGTAGTTGACATATTTTTCAGTACTGTGTGACCAACTGAGCAAGCTGAAGATCATCTCTCCGTTGAGTTTCATGGACGAGACGAGGAGTCTGCGTCTGCAGCATCGCATGCTTTTCCAGAGCATCATGCGCAAAAGTTTGCAGGAAATTACGAAGGTCAGGGACCAAGAGTGTTTGTCTGGTTTTTCATACCCTGGTCAGTCCCTGTAGTGACATGACAGACCTGGAAATCTGGAGAAAAAGAAAAGCTCAAACCATCACCACACACAGCTACTCCCCCTTGCTCTTTCCCCCCTCATCCATCCTCCCCCCACACAAGTTCTTTTCACAGCCAAGACATTTTAAGTAGATATATTCATATAGTTTAGTAAGGGTCTGTCTGTCTAGTTTACCTTTGTTTCACTTTGCCATGATCTCTGACCATACACACGAACGCATGCATGCTTGCACGCATGCACACACGTGCGCATGCACACACACGTGCACACACACACACACACACACACACACACACACACACACACACACACACACACACACACACACACACACACACACACACACACACATGCATGCACAGCACGCATGGTGCTCTTGAGCACTCGCAAGTACACACACGGGCAAGCAGATACACACATTCAAGGTCACACACACTCACACGCACACATGCACATGCAAGTAAGCACACATATACATGCAAACTTAAACATGCATACATGCACATACACTCACACACACACACACACACACACACACACACACACACACACACACACACACACACACACACACACACACACACACAAATACACATAAACATGTATACTTATCACACATGAACACACACTACTTGCACGATTATTAAAGTAGTAATCGTGTGTTTCTCTTTCTCTATCCTTTTTAATGATTCTTTTATTGATAGATTGTTGCTGATTTGTTTGCTAAAGCACTGTACAAAGTATCAGCATTCTTTGCATAGTTTTGATCTTTCTTTCCTCTTTTTTTTTCAGGATGAGAACGTTCTTGCCCTGCCATCCTTGCCAAATGTCAGGTAGGTGTGTGTGACGAGAGGGATATAAGTGGTAGGTGGGTCCTTTAGGGAAGGACTTAGAATAATTTCTCAATGAGAATTATCTTAACATTTCATGTAAGAAATTTTTATTTTGTTCCGGGTCTTGTTAAAATACTGAAGAATGGCTCTGAGATAATTTTCCTTAGGCCTGTGCTCTTGGAAGTACTTGTAACTCTGAAAGACAGAATTGAAGAGAGAAGTTCAAACATTCAACTTTCGATTGAACAACAGAAACTGACACAAGTTAAGTGCAATTTCACACATCAACTTTACTTGCTTACACATAGGTAAGTATAGGCATGTCACTTCAGTAGGCTAGATTTTAGTTCTCATTGAAGCACAACAATGACGGGACCTTTCTCACTCCTACTTTACTTGCTTGCACACTGTGCACCAGCTTAAGTTGGCATACAATGGGCCTGTCTAAGTTATACTGAATGTAAATGGTTATCATACATCCGCTTGGCTTGCATACACCTTGTGCAGTAGCCAAAGTAGCACTCATAGACAGGTTCTCACTGTTTCATCAGAAAGTGAGGGTAAGGGTCTGATGGGTTTGAGTCCAGGTGGTGAGCTAACTTAGCTTATATCGGAGAGGGTAGTTGGTCTCTCCTGTGGCTGGTGACTGCCCTGCTGGTGTAGATTGGTTGTCTGGTGTCGCCCCAGTTTACAGTGAAGCCCTGGTGTCTGGCATTCCCCTGGCTTTTGGCGTAGTCCCAGAGTAGGGTTCAGCTATACTGTGTAGCATGACCAGGCTCCCAGTTCTGCGATAAAGAGAGCTTGGTCTGTAGGTGAGACTCTGATGGCTGGTTTGTCAAGTGCACACATTTACCCTTTAATCTTTTCAGAAGAGGTGTGAGACTCACCAGCCATGTTTCTTATGAATTAAATCACATTGACTTTGGCTACACTTAGTCCAAGTACACATGTGGTGTAGACTTAAAGTCATACACTACAAATCCTTCCAACAATCACCAGCATTTACAAAATCAGAGTTTCAGTTTTTAGCCTAGCACAGGCATACTGTTTTTCTGATCAAAATTTATCATTGACTTATCATCTTAACAGATAGAATTGCATACTGGCAAAAGTCAAGGTAACACAAAGAACAGTGGTCAGATTGTTAACCAAGAATCATAACCACCGGGAGAGAGCTTTGGCCATATGATGGCAATCCAAGTCCTACACAGAATAATCATTCATCAGTTTGGTAAATGTTGCTAAGCATTTGTACAAAGTTACAATGTTAATGCACACAGCATACATAAAATTGATGCATAGATTCAAAAATGTGAAACATAGTTCCAACTCACTTTTCCTGGGAATGAACAGTGAATGAGACTTGAGGTCAAGGAGTACCAGGAGTTTACCAGGCCTTCTCTAGTCGTCCGTTTTGTCTTCCACTGTTCTCATCTACAGGCAGTCTTGAGGGGGGTCAGTAAAGTTGCGACCCTATGTGTCTGGTATATGTATTCTAAACTGCCAAATCAGGTTTCTGCTCTGGCTGACAGGTGTCAGTCAAACCAGGGGTGAGAGGGGAAGGGATCTAGTCTTGTCACCATTCACCTCAGAAATTGTTTGAACCTAATCAGCCCTGGTTAATTATACATCCGTATAGACAAAGACTGTCGCGGAGAAAAACACTGTGACATAATTTACCAGATGTCCGCGTCCATGGACGGTGGACCTGAAAGAGAGAAGGGGGGGGGGGGAGTGGTGGTGGTGGAGGCGGAGAGAGCAGCAGCAACATGCCTTTGTGTCACGGGACGGGGAGGGGGGAGGGGGTGTGTGTGTGTGAAGATAGCGCCAGGAAGGGGGGGAGGGGGAGTGAGACGGGCCATTGTTACACTTCCTGCTGTGTAGTATCGCCCAATGTGGGAATGTTGAAAGGGAACGGGAGGGGGATTGAGAAGAATGAAACGCATCACGCGTTTCCTGTGACATAATTTTTTCTTGCAACAGATAGTCGCAGTCGGGCGGCTCACACTGTTCTAAGCAAGGAAGGGGGGGGGGGGGGGGGGGGGGGGGGGTTGAGAGGGGAGAGTGGGCATAGATTTGAAATCTATTCTTTGGTTTGGGGTTTTAGTGGGACTGATCGGATGGTTTTGGCAAGTGTTTCGTTACATAGGCCCCCCGAAAAAAGATTCTCCCTCGAGAGAAGCTCCTACTTGACAATCCATCCCGATCGTGGTCCAGTAAGCTTTTGGCACCAGCTCTGGAGTCACCAAGACCCCAATGGAGCCCCGGAATACATTACTGGGCTATGGTTGGCCTGTGTCTGGATTGTCAGGCTGTCCTGGGGACGAATCGCCTCCTTGGCTCGATGACCAGTGTTGGCACAGGGGGCAGGAATCAACATATTTCTTTATGTCCTCTGCCATCCCTGGCCAATAGTACTGGTTCACTACCCATTGCAATGTCTGCCCTACAGTGATATGTCCAGGCGAACGGACATGTTGGCATTCAAGGTGATGACGTGGTTGATCAACTTGCCAAGAGTGCCACAAATAAAGAGTTGATAAGATTCTCTACCCCCCCTCACACTGATCTGAAACCCCAAGCCCAGTCTTATGTTAAATATGTCTGGCAATTGGAATGGAACAGATTACAACAGTGTGCCTTGGGTGGCCGTAAAGAAGAAAATGTCTTGTGCCGTTTGCACACAGACTACTCCTTTTACACCCACTCTTCTCTTTTAAAAGATGAAGAAATTCTGTGGCATGTATCACTCACAATGAAACATGTCCTTACAGAGTGTTAGGACTTACACAATGTCATACATAAACACTTTATAGTAGACTCCATAAAAATCATGTTCAGAGATGTCCCACTGATGTGATTTTGTAGCGTCTGAAAGAAATCAACATTTTTCATCTCATCTAAGATTTTGCGAAAGAAAAGATTTTAACGAAACTTGAGTATGTTTTTGGAAAATCTATTTTAACAAGTTGTGAGTGCATGGGTTGTTTGTTTTTTTTGTGTTCTCTTTAAACTATTTTCAGAATTGATTTCAGCTAGGTGACAGCCTTGATATGGCTCTTTGCAGTCAGCTGGGCAAATGCAATGTTACCTCTCATGCACAGATTACACACACACACCACACACACATACACACACACACACACCTACACACACACATACACACACACACACACACACACACACACACACACACACACACACACACACATGCATGCATACACAATACAAATTTACATGCACACATGCACACACACATTGACACACACATTCATGCAAACATTCACACATACTCTCACAGAGACAAAGACGAAAGTGACATTTGCAGTGTGACTTACATATTACATGTGACTTCATGTGACCTTTGTTGCGGGCAGGATTGAGCGTCTGGCCAGCACACCTGATGAAGTCATCAGCTCCCAGACTTCCCGCTACTATCATGACTTCCAGGAACTGGGCAGATTAGGGAAAGGGGGCTATGGGTCGGTGTATAAGGTGAGACAAATGACAGTAATGAAATGAAGGCATATATGTGGAGGATGATAGTGATTGCACACATGAACACTCAGAAGGAATAATCAGAGGGTTTGCCAGTGCACATGGAGCACCATGGATGCATTTAAACTATCATGCTTATTGCAAGCAACACTTGCTTCAGCTAGATTCTACCCCTCTACCCCCATCCCCCCTTGCTTCCCCCCCCCCCCATCCCCTCCTTGCCTAAGCCCCTCCCTGCACCACCTGAAAAGTGATTGAGCATCATTTTTTTTTCTGCAACTTATAAATTGTGCCAGTGTTTTGAATTCCCGAAAATGGTTTATTTTCACTCAAATTTTAAAAGGAGTTTAAAATAACTGCACTGGTCAACATGGGCAAATAATTACAAGACAAAACATGACGCATTTTGACCTCTTAGGTCTTCTTAGGCGAGATGAACAACAATGAGGACAATGAAAATAAAGAGTGAGCTATCACTTGTCAAATTTGGTGCAAGATGATAAGATCAGTGATTGCTTGTTCTTTGTTTTCGTTGTCCTGATTGTTGTTTATTTTGCCTGAATAAGATGTAAGAGGTCGAAACGTGTCGCGTTTGTTTGTCCATGTTAACAGGCAGAGTTACTTAAAAAACCCTTTTAGGATTGTTTCAATTCCTGCCTGTAGTCAACTCACTTTGAAAGAAATTTTCACTCCTCAGGCCCAAAATCACCTTGATGGGAGGATGTATGCAGTGAAGAAAATCAAATTTCGACAGAAGCACATGGAGTCGCTGTTAAAGGTTAGGTCATTCTGTATTTTTTTACCTTTTTCTTCACCTGTCTGTCTCTCTGCATGTCCAACTTTCTGTTAGAAGTGCGTACCAGTTTATTGTCTCTCTGTGTGTTAAGTGGTGTACACGCAGAACTGTGGGTCTGTTTGTTGTCTCTTTATATGTAAAGTGGTGTACAAAGAACTGTACACCTGTTTGTTGTCTCTTTTTATGTAAAGTGGTGTACAAAGAACTGTACACCTGTTTGTTGTCTGTATGTAAAGTGGTGTACACACAGAACTGTGTACCTGTTTATTGTCTCTTGTATCTACAGTGGTGTGTACACAAAATTGTATACTTGTTTGTTGTCTCTTTGTATGTAAAGTGGTGTACACGCAGAAGTGTGTACCTGTTTGTTGTCTCTTTGTATGTAAAGTAGTGTACACACAAAAGTGTGTATGTGTTTGTTGTCTCTTTGTATGTAAAGTGTTGTACACACAAAACTATGTACCTGTTTGTTGTCTCTCTGTATGTAAAGTGGTGTACACACAGAGTTGTGTATGTGTGTTTGTTGCCTCTTTGTGCGTAAAGTGGTTTACCCTGAACTGTGTGCCTGTTTGGTGCCTGTTTGTGTGTAACGTGATGTACATTCAGCAAGAAGTTCAGGAAAATGAGAAGTATTCATGTGCCATGCGTGTTGACTAATATTTGTGTGCTAAACAAATGAATTCTCAAGAAGTGTATAGGAGTGGGAGTAAATGATGTGTGAATGTGAGAAAGTTCATGAACATGGCTTGAGCGCACCTGACCCTGTTTTTCTCAACAGCTGTTATTACAATGACACAAAGCCAGATCAGAATACTCAAATGAAGTTCAACTCTTGATCTTCTGTTCACAGCAACATGTAAAGACAATCACAAACAGAGTCACAAAAATTCACATACATGAGTGAATGCACAGGCTGAAGGACTGTCAGGTACTCTGTTTCTCTTAAACTTGTTATGATATCGCTGTCACAGAGTTCAACAGGTAGTAATTGTGATCTGTAGTACATCAGTTGCTGTTTCAGTTCCATCAAGGAGATGCCACTGTGTGCGGACTAGTCCATATACGCTACACCACATCGGCTAGGTTTTGAGACCACACTGCACATGATTTAAAGCTGATTGATAAAGGAATTAATGACTGAGATGAGATGTAGTACATCAGTCAGACATGGTAAATTTGAGTTTGTAAGAATGATATTTTTCCGTTATTTTGAGATGCTAATTGTTTGATGAGTTTGTGTGGCTGTTGGTCTGCTCTTTGAACAGTGTGCTGGCTTTAAAGCCAATAATCAATCACACAACACTTTATGGGACCAGTTGAAATGCAGCAATAAAAAAACAGAGTGAAAATAGCTCCTGGACTGTTTTTTTTTTTTGTCTTTCCTTAAATAGATTCTGATATAACACATTTTGCTCATCAGAAACTATGCAAAAAAAAAACTGCTTGTCATAAATTAAATATTTTGTTAAAACACTTGCCTCGACAAAATAATTTGAAAGAGAAAAAAAAGGCTCTAGATTGTGAGTGGAAAATCTGGTTGTGTATATCGGGTTATAATAATTTAGAAACTTGTGTCAAATGGACTGCATGTATGTATATCTGTTTGAAGTGTATGACCTCATCATTCCATGATCAGATCATCAGGATGCTGTAATGAGTCAGAGATCTTCACTGTTCCCTGATCATGCGCAACATGCTAGAGGTGTTGTAAAAATATTTTACATTGTCAGTCCAGGACATTAGCCTCATATGTCACTAGATATTGTCAGTTTTCTTTTTTTTTATTTTTCTTTTCCTTCAGAATCATAAATGCCGTTGAAGATTTTTTTCTTCTAAAAAAATAGGAAAAGTGATGATAAGGGTAACTCTACTATTTATAGTGATTAGTGTGATAGCAGACAATAAAGGACACTGGTAAATGTATAACCAGCACATCTGTTTTTAATCATTATTTTTACAATCATCCTTATAGTTGTAATAACTATGATTTTATTTAAAGAATAACCAGCACATTTGTTTTTAATAACTATTTTTACAATCATCATTATAGTTGTAATAATTATGATTTGTATTAAAGAATAACCAGCATGTCTGTATTTATCATTATTTTCACAATCATCATTATAGTTGTAATAATTATGATTTGTTGTACAGAATGGAAAGGATTGCCAGTTTCTTGCAGTATCTTTAAAGTTTTGAAATAAGTTCACATCTGTGAAAAAGGAAGAGAGCACTGTCAGTCAGTCACTGCCTTTGTACGTGTATTCACCCTGGCTATAATGCTGGGTGTCGCATTAACTTTAATGATTAATGTTTCAGCTGCTGAGAGAGGTGAAGGCTCTGGCCAAGTTATCTCACACGCGCATTGTGGGATACAACGCAGCCTGGATGGAATACGACAGTCCTAATGCAGCAGGTCAGAAAGGGGGGGGGGGGGGGGGGGGGGGGGGGGGGGGGTTGTTGGCAAAAGTGTGGGGAGGGTGTGTGTGTGGAATTAATGTTAACTAGAACATGATCATGATCTAGAATAGTTCTGAAACTGAAAAAATTTGATTACAGCATGTGCATATATTTTCACACATTTTTTTTTTTTCTACAGTGATTGTGTGGTGTGGATTTTTTCTCTTGCCCCGTGCATTGCATTTGTTATTTTATTTTGTATAACTTTCGGTTCAAACTTTTGTTTGCTTGTTCTATCTGTAACAGGAATTTACATTGAAATTACCCTGAGTAAATACTTTGTCTTAATACCACTGTTCTTTCCATATGACCAGTATCTTAATGGAAAGTAGACTGGGTGGGTGGGAACAGTATGTCTTGGTATTTGGTAAGCGGAGACTGGAAATGAGACTATTGGTACTTTAAAGGTCATGTAGTTTAAACCACTTGTTGCTGTGTTCATGTGTGTGTGTGTGTGTGTGTGTGTGTGTGTGTGTGTGTGAATCTGGTGGTTTGCGAATTTGTAGCTTTAAGTTTATGATGCTGTCACATCTGTACAGTTGACTCTGCTTCAAAACGAGCATCACTACAGGAGCTGGATGACAGCGATGAAGATAACAGCCCTTCCTCTACAGATGAAGATAGGTGGGGGTTAACATTTCAGCTTTGCTCAGGGCTTTTCTTCAACACAAATGAATCCACAGGTTGTTGGAATGGGAAAGAAGAAAAAAAAGAAACAAGAAAGAAGCAAAGAAGCTCTTGCTCAAAGTAATTGTACCATTTGATTCCATAACAAGAAAAGTGTACAGACATACAATTTTGTGGAATTACATGCTACACTACTTTTCCAGTATAACTGTTCTGCTCTCAGTTCATATGTATAATTATGCTTTTTCTTGGGATTGCAAAAAGATTACCGTCTCTTAAACCATTTATCTGAGGTAGAGCAGTGTGGCACTTGAATACCTTTAAGACATTTCATGCTGAATTCAAATAACAGCTCAGGCAAAAATAGTAGGAACTTTTGTCCAGTGAAAAATTATGAAGATGTTTCACTTGAAATTGAAGATTGCAGAGATACAACAGAAATACCTTTGAAAAAAAGGGTTATCTTTTATGACAGAAATTTTCATGTTTTATTGTTTGCCATGTAACACTTACTACATGAGCTGAGCCATTGTACCCAAGAACTGCAAGAAACTGTTATTCAACAGTTGAATAAAAGAAAAAGGAAACATTAAAAAACAAACAAAAAACAACCAAAAAAAAGTTCTTGCCCCTTTTTCCTTCTGCTGTTTATGAAAGCATGGCAGTTTAATATTGACCTGAAAATGAATATACGTTTAGACAAGATAATTTGTGTGTATGACATTGGCATGCAGAGTGATGTCTTTTGTCGTTCTTGTTGTCAGGACCTTGGTTTTTGTTTTGATTTGTTTTTTTTCATAATGTGATTTGCCTCTGTGATTTTTCAGTTCAAAACACCAGGGTAATCGGACATCTCTCCGACTCACTCCGATTCCAACAGTGTCCAGTTTGCTTTCTCTGAGGACGAGGAGAACAGCTACGCTCCAGCTGCTGCCTCTGTGCCGTTACAGCAAGGACTGGCACTCTCCGCAAAGCGCTTCAGCACCATCAAAATTTTAGAGCTCAGTGACGATGTGGCAGATTCAGATTCTGTGGTATTCGCCAGTGACCAGGATACAGGGTTGGACATTCCGGTCAATCGTTTTCAAAGCAGTGCCAGTCTGGTTAGTGAGAGTGGTGACTCCGGAGCGAAATGGGATAAACAGGTTGTGCCTCAGACTTCGAACAATATGCCGCTGGTGCCAGTCTTGGAACGAAACAAGCTACTGCACAGAAATGTTAGCTTCTCAGGTGTTAGGACAGGGTCAGTGTACATGGACAATTTTGGGGATGAGGAGAAGGTGGAGGAGGGGGGTGACGGGTCTGTGCAAAACAGAGCATGCATTTCAGCGCAGTATCAGCTTTGATGCTGCCTCCAGCCCCAAGAAGTACCTGGTTCCCGTGGGCGACATGGCTGAAGTGCAGGAAAACTTCCAGTTCAAGGTGCGATGGTGACGTTCCTTGTGCACTATGTGATAGGAAGTCTGGCACAGAGGCTGTATTAGGATTGGATATTCGAGTTACATATGTGCTGTGTGTGTGTGTATGTGTGTGAGTGTGTATGTTTGTGTGTGTGAGTGTATGTATGTGTGCATGGATGTGTACGCATATGTGTGTGTGTGTGTGTGTGTGTGTGTGTGTGTGTGTGTGTGTGTGTGTGTGCGCTATATTTTAAGACTAAACTGCCAGTATGCTGATTTCAGTGTTTGTGCAAGATTTTTACAGTAAAATGTACATAAAATGATCAAGATGGCTGTGTAATATGTAGTGTATTATACTGTATATGCAGGAGCATGAAAGTAGTTTTCCATAATCTTAGACACTGAATATTTTTGTTTAATAAAAGGTAATAATGAAAAAAAGTATGTGTGAGTGAGTGTGTGTTTGTGTGTGTGTGTGTGTGTGTGTGTGTGTGTATGTGTGTGTGTGTGTGTGTGTGTGTGTGTGTGTGTGTGTGCAAACAATATCTGATTAGGTGATGTCCTTTGTTAGTTGTGTCCATTGTGTGCAGAATTCTTAATCAGTGATTTTTTTTTAGTGCAGAATATTTAATTTGCGATGTCCTGTGTGTGCAGAATACATAATTAGTTATGTCCTTTGCATGCATAATACTTAATTAGCGATGTCCTTTGTATGCATAATACTTAATTAGTGATGTCCCTTTGGTGCTGAATACTTAATTAGTGGTGCCCTTTGTGTGCAGAATACTTAATTAGTGATGTCATTTGTGTGCAGAATACTTAATTAGTGACATCCTTTGTATGCATAATAATTAATTAGTTACGTCCCTTGGGTGCAGAATACTTAATTAGAGACGCCCGTTGTGTGCAGAATACTTGATTAGTGATATCCTTGTGTGCAGAATACTTAATTAGTGACACACACTGTGTGCAGAATACTTAATTAGTGACATCCTTTGTGTACAGAATACTTAATTAGTGACGTCCTTTGTGTGCAGAATACTTAATTAGTGAATATCCTTTGTGTGCAGAATACTTAATTGGTGACGTCCATTGTGTGCAAAATACTTAATTAGTGATGTCCATTGTGTGCAAAATACTTAATTAGTAATGTCCATGTGTGCAGAATACTTAATTAGTGGTGTCCATTGTGTGCAGAATACTTAATTAGTGATGTCCATTTTGCGCAGAATACTTAATTAGTGATGTCCATTGTGTGCAGAATACTTGATTAGTGATGTCCATTGTGTGCGGAATACTTGATTAGTGATGTCCTTTGTGTGCAGAATACTTAATTAGTGATGTCTATTGTGTGCAGAACACTTAATTAGTGATGTCCTGTGTGTGCAGAATACTTAATAAGTGATGTCCATTGTGTGCAGAATACTTAATTAGTAATGTCCATTGTGTGCAGAACACCATCACATTGTACATTCAGATGAAACTGTGCTCCACAACTCTTCAGGACTGGATGGTTGAGCGCAACGGCAGGTTGCAGTCTGACCAAGGTAGGGATGTGATCTGTGAGCAAGTAATTCATGGGAAAAAATGGAACTGGAGAACGAAGGATGAAATGTTTTGGACTACAGTAGGTTGGTAGTAATAATGAGTGGTTTTTTTGTTCATTTGATACAATGTTGGATTTCTTATAAGAGGGCAGTTCAAATTAGCTAAAAGAATCTACATGGAATGTGTTTGTGGTAAAAATGATATCAGAACTTGAACTGTGTTATCTGTTTATTTGTGTGTGTGTGTGTGTGTGTGCATGTGCACTTTCACGCTTGTGTATGTGTATTTTTGTGGATGTTGTATTGTTTCAGAGCTGCTAGCAACATCCTCAGAGATCATGCGAGTGTTCCATGAGATCTTGGAGGGAGTGGACTACATTCACTCTCATGGCATGATTCACAGAGATCTGAAGGTTAGTTCCGACGTGAAAATTTTCATGTATGGATTTTCACTGTGCTCAAGATCGGGAGTGGGCTATGCTTTTGTTTTCAACCATGTCTGTCTGCGAAATAATTTGAGAGCAAATGGAAGCTGATCTTCAATAGTATTTACAAAAATCAACTTGTAATTTTGAGATATCTAGGTGTGGATCTGGCAAAATGCTACAGGCAGATCATTTATGAAGAAGTGAAAAAGAAGGTGATGCAAATGTGTACTAGGTTTATGTCCTATTCTATGATGTGTTTATGTGTGTGTGTGTGTGTGTGTGTGTGTGTGTGAATTGTTTGTTTGTTATATATGGGAATGAAAATTGTCATACTTCCTGGGAAACTGACAATTTGTCAAAATTTAACAGAAAGCGGTAAATAGTCAAAATTTTGTTGAGAAGGTTCCATAGTAAATAATGGCATAGATTGGTACTTTCTTGTCTTAAGTCATATGTATTTGCATCAGGCTAAGACAGTTGAAAAAAAACCCCATCCAGTCAGATCAAAATAAAGAGGTAAATGAGAGCTCCCACTGTTATGTTTTTCATCTCCACATACTGTGCCTTCAGTCACTGTAGTTTAAACCATGGCTCCCCTTCCCCTTGCTTCTTCGCCTGGCTTCACCCCCACTTCCACCCTCCCTTGACCTTCGTCCCCATCCGGTTTGGAAGAAGAAAGAATGAATGGCAAGGAACTATCTGACATTCTCATTTACTGGAGTGTTGATCAGCACTGTTTAAAGTTCAGAGTTGAGTGAATGCAGACAGGAGATAGAAAAAAAAGGGAAATAAAGCATTGTAATGATTCACCAGATAAATAGAATGAAAGAGTGGCAATGCAGCACACTTGTTCTATTTATCTGATGGGTTTTTAACTTGTTGTTTCCCAGTGATTGCGCTGTAGATTTTACTGACCAGTTCTGCCCATGAGTTTCTCTGTCTATTAAGAAGTCTGCTTGGGTCAGTGTAAGAATTGTTAGTAGCCATCTGTCATTTCAAACAAAAAAAAAGCAGAAATAATTACGAATGTTTGAAAAACCTAGCAGACGAATTACTAGCTGCCCTGAAAAACCTAGCAGACGAATTACTAGCTGCCCATTATGCTAGTGAATTCATGGAATAGACTTGGATGCAGAGAGGAAGAGAGCAGGATACACCTGGAGAGAACTGGAAAGGGCAACCCAGGACAGGGTGCGCTGGCGGATTGTTGTTGATGGCCTTTGCTCCAGTGGGAGCTGATGGCTTGAACTGAGCTGAACTATGCTAGTGGCATGTAGGACAGCGACAAAGGTCGGCCTTATTTCCCGAAAGTAGAGATACTTAAAACATTTGAAAAATCTGGCAGATGAATTACTAACTGCCCAGTATGCTAATGGTGTGTAGTGCAGCAACAAAGGTCGTCTTCATTTCCCGAAAGTAGAGAAAAACCTAGCAGATGAATTACTAACTGCCCAGTATGCTAATGCTGTGTAGGTCAGCAACAAAGTCCTCCACACTGTTGTCTCGTTTGCACGGTGCCCCTGATGAGTGTCAAGACCTTTCACTTCTCACTCTGCTGTTCATAGCCGGCTGCTCTCAGCAGTTTGTGGGTCTGGTGTTCTCTTTCTGATGTGTGGTGAAGGGTAGCTCAGGTGGTGGTGTCCTGCTGTGTTCAGATGGCATGCCCAACCCATCCCCAGTGCTCCCTCATCATGATGGTGATCATACTGTCTTGCGTGCAGTGGATGAGCTGCTGTTGGTCAAAGACGGTGTTGGGCCAGAATATTCATAGCATTCTTTGGTGATTCTTCAAGTGGACAGGTGAATGCTTGGAAAGCTCACTGTTGTTCTCCAGATCCTGGCTGTAAAGCACGATGGGAAGGATGCGGCTGTGGTAAATCTCAGTTTGTTGTTGATGCTGTGTTGGAATGACCTCTACTCTACTTATTCAGTGTTCTGAAAGTGTGTCTGACCTTGCTTAGCATTTTTTTTTAAATGTCATTGCCTGCTTCTCCATGTTATCTAACATTGTTGCCCAAGTTGAGAAATTCATCAAGAGCTGATATAATTTTTTTATCCAGATGGATTTGTGAGGAGTCCTGGCACATGGTAACACGGTAAAGAGCTGTGAGAAGCAGCCAGTTTTCCTATTTTCTTCAGTCAGTTGACTGTTAACACACATAAATGAATCCCTAAACCTCAGACACCATAGGATAGTCGTATAGACATAATGTGGGTTTGAAAAATGCTTGCAAGGTTCGTACAGTCCTTAAAAGTCCTTCATTTTGAGGGCATACTTTTTAAGGGCCTTAAAAGTCGTTAAAAATCAGGCTTTTGCTGAAAGATCTTTAAAAAGTCCTTAAATTTTGTCACTGCCTATGATTTTGAATAGAGTCTGTAAAATCCTGAGTTTGTTTAAAAAAAAAAAAAGGCTTGAAATTGAATTTTAAACAAAAGAAAAAAGAAGTTTGAGTTAAGATCGACAATCTCACCGATGCGTCGTGTGCTATAGGTCAAAACACCAGAGTTACCGCCTTCATAGCACATGCGAGTATGTGAATGAATGTTGTTCCACCATTTTGAAATTGAGAAGTCAGCATGCTGGCAAAGTGTTTGTTTATCATGGTTTGGCAGGAAAAAGATGAGTACAAAGAATGGCTGCAGGCAGACCCAGGTGGAGACAGAAGCAAGGCCTTTTGCAGCATTTGCAAGAAGATCATAGACATTAGTACAATGGGAGAATTGGCTGTAAATAGCCATAGAAAAGGAAAAAAATCACTGCGACCTGATGAAGGCTTCATATCCTGCAGTTCATGTTTTGAGTTTGTTTTTTTTTTTTTTAATTCTACAATGAGCAACCGCCCATTATTTCTAGCAGTTCACCATCCTGCAGTTCATCAACCAACAGAACTGCTCCAGCTCGGATATCAGTGAACAGCATGAGCCATATTAAATAGAGGCAATGAAATCTGAAATGCTGAGGATTTTAAAAGTAGTGATAAGTCAATACAGCTTTCATTCGTGTGAAAGCAGTTCAAATCTGTTCTAGCGAATGTCCTCGGACTGTGCAGTTGCCAAACAGTTTCAGTGTGGAGAAAGAAAAACTTGCATCTCTCAGTGTTTTGATGTTTATGCCCCCAGTGTTGTGACGTGTAGAATTTTAGTTATAGAGGCATTTTACCCTCAGTGACTTCAAACAAACATGTATGACAAGAACTGAAATTCTTATGGACGTCAGGCAAACAAACATTTTTGTCAACTGCAAGATTGGAGAATCTGTTGTGTACAGTGAACATTTTCAAACATTTTTGTCAATTGATCACAAGAAGTGAGAATCCTACTTTGCTCTGCTGTAGTGTAACAAACAAAGATTTGTGCCTATACTTACATTGACAATAACAGCTGAGATTCCTAAAATCTATGCTCGCAGAGGATCCATGATGTGAGTATTGAAGAGTAACAGCAAATGATTTAATTTGTGTCTGAATTTCATTATTATTTTACTTAAAATTATCTGTGAAGTCAGTCCTTAAATTAGAAAAAAAGGTGCTTCAAAAGTCCTTAAAAAGTCCTTAATTTTTTTGTATGTAAATCTGTATGAACCCTGGCTTGAATGTAAGGAGAGAAAAGATATTCTTGTACACATGTGTGCACATGCACACAAACACACACACACACACACACACACACACACACACACACACACACACACACACACACACACACACACACTCACACACACACACACACACACACACACACACACACACACTCACTCATGCATGCAGGCACACACAGAAGGACAAAAGTGTTGATCGTAACTGTCTTATTACTTCGTAGAGGAATACAACCCTCATCTGAATCTGCTGTTCCTGTCAGAAACAACCCAGTGGGTGATCACTACCATGTACTGGATTTCTGTAGACGTTTTTACTTTCTAAAGTGATATTTCACTGCACTTAGTATTTTCCTTTTTGTTGGAGGGAAAGGGACAGAGAGGAGGTATGAAGCTTAATCAACAAATGTTTGTTGCATTGTCTTTCCAGCCCAGGAATATTTTCCTGCAAGGGGATATGGGACAGGTTAAAATTGGGGACTTTGGGTTGGCCAAGGAGTACCTCCTGAGTAAAGGGGACACCCTGATCTCTCCCTCACCTGTGACAGAGGAAGGTAAGCATGGGAAGGGCATGCTTGCTTGAGTATGTTCTTATGGTGGGGTTGGGGGGGGGGGATGCATAAGGTTTGCATGAACGCATATTTTTACATGTGTTTCAGAAGCGTCTGAATAGGAAATTGTGTTGATATTAAGGTCAGGCATTTGCCAAGTCTTGTCCACGTCTCACCTCCCCCACTACTCCATCCCTAGACAACTCCCCTCCTCTCCCTCCCCCCCCCCCCCTCCCCCCCCCTGCGTCCTTTTCCCCAGTGATTTTTTTCCTGTTGATTCATTTATCAATTTCATGACTGATTTTTTTTTGTAAATTTGTGTATTCATTTGTTTTTAGCACCTGATCCCTGTGCCCTTATGGGATTAACAAATATGATGCAGCATATATGAATAGGGTGCATGATTCCTGGCTTTCAGAACTGAGGGCAGATGTGTGTGTGTGTGTGTGTGTGTGTGTGTGTGTGTGTGTGTGTGTGAATTTTGTAATATCTGCACTTGCTTTTGAACAAGTCTTTTAGTCTGTAAATGCTTGTACCTGTGTTTTAAATGTTTAGGCATGCATGAGCATGTGTGCCCAGGTGTATGCATGTGTGCCACATTCATCAGCATGTGCTAGTTCTCTTGCTAGTGTTTACTGTTCAGGGTCATGTCCAGGCTCATTCAGTTTCTATCCTGGTATCAGCGGGGGGAAAAATCAGGCTTAGGCCACTGAGAGAGGAGACCCTTGAGTTCTTTTGAGTCCCTGCAGCTGGGTTCAGTGGTGCAAAGTCTGATTCAACACTCGCAGAACATTACCTACCAAGTCCATTTCTGACCACAGTCATTGCTAAGTTGTGGACCCTGACCGAGTAATGGATCCATGGGAGTCCGTTATGTGTATGACCATGTGCGCGAATGCCTTCAGTGTGTGTAGATGTGCTTTTATTTTTAGAAGCTATTTTTGTGCAGTGATGTGGGATTCTTCTTCTTCACCGTGTTTCAGGGCACTTTTCCTTCAGCGGAGACCACACACTGGGGGTGGGCACCAAGACTTATGCTGCCCCAGAGCAGATGAAAGGCACGGTGTACGGCACCAAGGTTGGTAGCAGCTGTCAGTTTGGTGTGATGTGTCAATATGCATTTTTACATGTATACATGTGGTCTCTCTGTTTGTTGCAGAGCTGGCAGACTGGTTGTTTTCTATTCTGTGCATTAGTGCACCATCTTTGCAGTGTATTTCAGTCACAGTTCCATGTTGTGTGCCCACATGGAGCCATGTGACTGTGGTCCTTCTCCAGAGGAGAGTTAGTAATGCTGTTGAGACACAACATATTCATTCGTGCTGTTGTATGAATTCTGCTAGCAACTGTCTAATAATAAATCATGATTTCCCTCAGATCACTGGATAGATTTAGACATTGTCGAGTTGACTGAATAAAAAAAAGAAATATCTAGTCCATGAATACACGGGTGTAAATTGGTGCCATACTGATTGTTGAGTTGACTGAATAAAAAAAGAAATATCAAGTCCATGAATACACACGGGTGTAAATTGGTGCCATACCGATTGTTTTGAATCAGACTGAGCCTTATGGCTGCCACACAGTTTGTTTCAAGTAACACCATTCACATTTGATTGGATTGAAAAGTGTTGTACTGTTTTCTTCTTCTTTTTTTTTCTTCTGTTTAGAGTTATTTTTTAACTTTTTTTTTTGGTTTGTTTGTCTGCTTATTTTTTTTGTTTTCTTATTTTGCCTGAACTGAGAGTCCTGGTGAATGGATTACATACAAATGCTTGTGTGTTGTTGCTCAGTGTGGATCTTACTTCTAGTAGTCATATTAGTTGTACAGCACAACATTTGAAACATTGGCTGGGCACTCTGTTCACTGTTAGCAATACATTTTTCTTTATGATATCAACTGCTCCACGTGCAGTGCCAGTGCTGAGGACCCAACAGAACAGACTTGGATGTATCTGCATAAGGGCAGCTGGAATTCACAGAATGAGTGGGAGTAGTGTCACAAGGAGGGGGTAGGAAATGGGGTGTTGGGGAAGGGGGACAGGCAGAACAGCAAAACAAAAAATGCAGTCAGACAAAAAGAATAGTGTCACAGCATGCTGAAAGTTCTCAGAATACACATGTGCACTAATGGAAGTATTGGAGTTACTTGTGTCTATATTGTAAGCAGATGTACTATATAACATGGATGTTGTGATTGGACATGAGAACATACAGAAGTACATAAGTTTAACAAAGAGTTTGTCATACTGTCTGTATTTTCAGTGTGATTTGTTTCCCACAGTGTGACATGTACAGCCTGGGAATCATACTGTTTGAGATGTGCCACTTGTTCAAGACAGACATGGAACGTCTCAAAACCATTGAAGATGCTCGCCAGGGTAGAATGCCCGAGCAGTTCAGACTTCATTGCCCCAACAGGTAAACTGTCCACAATCAGAAAATTGTTCTTGTTTTATTACTTACTTACAAAAGAAGAAGAGGAGAGAAAAACTTTTTTCTGTCATGAATCTGTTCCCTGTCGACCAGCCCGAGATGCTGGATGGCAGTCTGCCTACACCACACTGAAAATCCAGGCTGCCTGAGGTCAGCATTGTAGCGGTTTACTCTTCATTGTATGGAATCTTGTGGAATTCACTGTGTGATCTTTCATCTGCCAGCCTGCCTTCTTAAGTCACTGCTTGCTGGATGACAGTTTGCCTATACTGTACCATAATATCAGGCCGCCTCAAGGTTAGGTCTGTTGTGGTTTATAGTTTTGTTGTATTAGGCCAAGTGGAATCACTGTCTGTTGCCGGTCTCCATGTCGTTGTGGTTTACAGTTTGCTCTATTAGGCTAGGTGGAATCACTGTCTGTCAGTCTCCATGTCGTTCTGGTTTACAGTTTGCTGTATTAGGCTAAGTGGAATCACTGTGTTGTTGGTCTCCATGTCATTGTGGTTTACAGTTTGCTGTATTAGGCTAAGTGGAATCACTGTCTGTCAGTCTCCATGTCGTTGTGGTTTACAGTTTGCTGTATTAGGCTAAGTGGAATCACTGTGTGTTGTTGGTCTCCATGTCGTTGTGGTTTACAGTTTGCTGTATTAGGCTAAGTGGAATCTGTGTGTGTTGTTGGTCTCCATGTTGTTGTGGTTTACAGTTTGCTGTATTAGGCTAAGTGGAATCTGTGTGTGTTGTTGGTCTCCCATGTTGTTGTGGTTTACAGTTTGCTGTATTAGGCTAAGTGGAATCACTGTGTGTTGTTGGTCTCCATGTCGTCGTTGTGGTTTACAGTTTGCTGTATTAGGCTAAGTGGAATCACTGTGTGTTGTTGTTGTTATCCATTTCTTCTCCAGCTCATTAATTTTGCAGCAGTTTAATGTATTTGCAGATAAATTCTGGTGACATTCTTCAGCTTGAGTATATGAATGCAGACTTAATTTCTTCTCCTCTGGCAAGAGCATGAAAACTGCTTGAAAATAAAACCCAAAAAATATAACATTTTCACTCAACAACGCACTGCATTAGTGGAAATCTAAAGTCACATAACTAAGTGTTCTGTTTCCTTAAGTGCTGTTCATTTAATTTAAAACAGATACTGATTAGTATTGGCATCAGATAATATTCATGCTGTTACCATTGTTATCATTGTTGTTTCGTCCAGTTCCAGTTTTTAGTGTTTTACAGGGCCTCATCATTATGTTTGTTGAATGAAAAAGCGCATTGGTTGCCTAGACATATGGTTTCTATGCCGTTACTCACAACCTTTATTCACTATATGTCTGCAGTTCAACTAACGAAATAGTTCCATTCTATATGCAACCAAGATATGCTTACTTATTATTCGGCTTCCCACCGCTTGCCTGAAAACTTCAGGCCAGTGATCTTTCTCTTACCAGGCACCTGCTCTGTGGAATGATCTGCCTTCTTCTGTGTAACATGGACTCTTTAGAGACTTTTAAAACCTCCCTAAATACACATCTTTTCCATCGGACTGATTAACGATATCCACTTATCTCTGTGCGTGTGTTTGCTGGTGTTGACGCACTTATGTGTCTTTCTGCGTGTGTGAGTTTTTCAGGTGTGTGTATGTGTATGCGTGTGTGTGTGTGTGTGTGCGCGAGCGCGCGCCTGCGCGAACATGTGTGTGTGTGTGTGTGTGTGTGTGTGTGCTTTGAATTAGCATTAGTATTTTATCATATTTTTTTTGTAATATGTGTGCTTTGGGCTCTTGTGAGGTAAAGTGCTCAATAAATATCCTTTTACATTACATTAGATTAATTGTTTGGATTGGATGGTAGCTGATGCGACTTTAACATACTGGTTAGTTCATTGATGTCAGCATACTGACATAATCATATGACATAGCACACAAACCATCTATTCACTCAGGCACGTGTTTGTGTGTGTGTATGCATGCGTTTATGTGTGCAGGTGAGGCATACACTGTTTGTGATTCTAAACTGAATTCAGTGATTCGTGAAATAGAAAATGGACAAGCGAGAGAAGCCATAAAGTATGTAATGGTTTTTTAGATGAAAATGTGAGGAACAGATTGTTTGGATAGGAAGAGGAAAGAAGTTGGGTAATTGCAGGTTTTTTTTGTAATATTGCTGTTAACTTTAGCTTTCATGCCAGTTTGACTTTGGGACATTTTTCATTCAGTCAGTTTAGGATGTTATGCACATGTAGTTGACATGAAAATCCTTATTTAAAAAAAACATTAAGGACTTTCATGGAGTTGAAAAAAAACATGTTCAAAAGTTGGTCAGTTTTGCTATTTCACTTATACCAAGGACAACTTTCAAGTTATTTGTGGTTCAACTGTATGCTACAGTGTGCACCTGTGAGCATCATATCATCCTAAGTAAGGACCCACAGAAAGCAGTTTGATATGTCTTTACAATAATTTTTGTCGTTCAAGAAGTCCCGAAGTGGATCATCATTAATCCATGCATGCACAAGTGCACATGAACATGATTTTCTTCTTTTCGAATGTACAGGTATATCCATATGACAAGTCAGTCTAACTTTTTCCTCATTTTGCCATGCGTATAAGGCAGTTGTTCCTATCAGCTGTGCCGGCATGAATAGTGGTTAGTCTGAGAAAAATTATCGTTTTTATCCTGCTGCTATT
Organism: Conus betulinus; assembly: GCA_016801955.1. Lineage (NCBI taxonomy): Eukaryota > Metazoa > Mollusca > Gastropoda > Neogastropoda > Conidae > Conus > Conus betulinus. The sequence continues at coordinate 451,835 of JADBJO010000272.1, read as the reverse complement.
AAATGGATCCGGTCATGTCTTGTTGGAAGTTTTTAACTCATAGATCATGGATAAAAAAAGGTTTTCAATGTAATATTGTTGCTAAAAAAGGAATGTTGGACATTTTTGTGCTGCAGTCAAAATCATAAATTTTTGTTACGCCACAGCATTTTAATGTTAGCTACACTGTATTCAATGCCATAGTGAGTGTGAAGTTAATGTTGTACTCTTCCATCGATGTTTAACAATAGACTTAGATTAAGAGGCTTAAAATAATGTGTAAAGAAAATAAGATCACGTTTTGGCAAAGGAGAGAATTTGTTGCAGGCTGTTCGTTGGAAAGTACTAAAGGAATGGAGATATTGACCACTCATTGCATGGTGTACAGGTAGAAGCAGTAACTGGTTGCAGGCTGTCCCTTGAGAAAGAACTAAGAAATGGAGATATTGACCACTCATTGCATGGTTGTACAGGTAGAAGCAGTGCAACGTTTGACCAGTGAAATACCAGCAGACAGGCCATCAACCCAGGACCTTTTGAGTAGTCAGCTGTTTTTGTCATCTGAACAGGCAAGTTGTTTGAATATATTATCAGAAAAAAAGGTTATGATCAAATCATACTTTAAAGCAAGTACATAACCTGGGAAGTTAAAATCACTTGGAGGTTTTAGGTCGAATGAAGTGATGATTGGAAAAGTGTGCGCTAGCTAGATAACAAAAACAGTGTTGTGAATATTTCTTTTTTATTTAGGATCTTATGAAGGGTGTGTGTGTGTGTTGCATTTTGTCTCTGAAATTCGAAATAGAAAACTGTTCCTGAATGATGATTAATGAAAGAAAAATGCTTTAAGAATAGAATTCAGTGTAGAATACTGCAGGACTTGGCATTTATTTTGTAATAGTACAGTGCCCTGAAGGATGCAGGCGTGCTGTTGAATGTTTTTTATTTATGCTCAGAAACATTTTTTATTCAGTGCTAATGTAGCATAGTGTTTGAGATGAATTTAGGTGGTAATTATGTATGCGCAAGTCACCTGCTGGATCTACTGCTCAGAAACCGATCTTGCACTGTGCGGATGTGATGTAGGGTGATGAAGAATAATGTATTGGTGATGAATCGTCACCTTGTCAGACATAACAGAATGATATATTGGTGATGAATTTCCTTCCCTACCTCTGACGTTCCTTATGCTTTGTGCACAAACAGGTAATCCACAGCCTGCAGAAGACAGTGGCAGCACGTGATGCAGAGTCGCTCAGTTGCAAAAAACAACTTCATGACATGGAAAGACAACTGCAAGAGAAGGACAAACAGTTGGTGCAGATGCAAGAACGTGTGGACAATCCTTTTAATATACCAAGGCTTTAAGAATTGATGCATCTTAGAAGAATGCATCGAATACTACTGAAAGCATTGTATAGCGCACAGAATAGACATTTATTGTCTTAAGTTGTGAAAGTCTGTACCTTATCCTATGCATTTAGATAGTTTTTACAAGGACAGACAGAGTTACTTTCTGTCAACCCAGTTTTGAGTTGCATTTTATTGGTTTTTGGAAGCATTTCTCAAGCGTGTTCCATGATATAACGTTAAGATCCAGGGTTTGTATCATGTGTGTGTCCCTGCCTTACCTGAAAAGAGTGTGAAACGGTGTGAGAAACGAAGATGGTTGTTGCTTTGGGGACTCAATGTTTTGCAGAATGCTCAGAGAGACTGAAATACTCCGGTTTGAGGTGTTAGGTTTGAACAAAATGGCTTTCTGGATCATCCGCTGACCCAGTCTTCCATGAAGTGATGGTATGCATTCCAGGAAAGAACTCTTGTGATGTTTGAATGGTGTACCGTTTCTATGTACAGATGGAATGCACTCTTTGTTCAATGATTTTAGCAGTATTGCAGATCATGTTTGTGGTTTAGTTTGAAAACACAGCGTGATAGTTTGCATTTGTGAATTAACTGAAACAGATACATTCCAGTTGTGTTTGGGTTTGTATAGTTTTACTGATAGAAGTGGACTTGCATGTGTATTTGAAAAGGGCATAGCTGACCACTGAAGGACAATCGTGGTCAGTGATTTTAAGCTTTGAAGATGTTTGCGTCTTTGTGGTTCAGGGAAATGACCTCGGAGGACTTTGAAGAATGCGTTTGAAACCCCTGAGGACTAATGTTACCCAGCAAATGATGATTTGATCTTGGTCTTTTTTACTGTTGTTGTACCATGCTTGCTTATTTCATTGTGTCTGTGTTTTCTTTATACCAGTGTGTCAGCGGATGCAAGGATTTGAAAGCGTGTTACTCAAAGTATGGATGTGTGTGTGTGTGTGTGTGTGTGCTCATATGGATGGTTGTTATCATTCTTCAGTTGGACTATGTTTTCACTCAAAGTTTATCAAATGAAAGTGTGCAAGAGTAAATTCGATGTCTTCACCTTCCATGTCTCCAGGTGACACGAGTCCCGGTTCTGCCACACACACACACACCCACTTATGTCCTGTAGCTTCTCAGCACAGGAGCCATCTGTGTCAGATTTTCAAAAGGCAATCCACCAGAGGAGACACCAACTGCTGTCAAGTCACTTGGTGTTCACTGAACCTGCTTGGTGCACCTGTTGTTTCTGTACCAGTGTGTTGAATGAGTGTGGTGATGTGGTTGCACATGTCTAGATTTGTCACACAATGGCTATCCTGTTTGAAAGAGGGAACCATATTTTGAATGAAATCCTTGCTATAACTGAACTGTATACAAGGAACTTTGAGCTGAGTAATGTAAAATCCCTGGTGTAAATGACGTTTTTGCAAGGGAACCATACTGCATGACATGAAATCCATGTACGATTGACATATGTACTAGGAGGCCATGTTGCATAATATAAAATTCTTTTGATAACTTGGAAGCCTCTCTCTCTCTACAGCATTTGTTGGTTTGCATGCTTGTCACATTGGTAAGAAAGATTGTGGGTGTGTATAAAAGTGATGGTGGTGATGGGAAGGCAGGGAGCGGGAGGAAAGCAAGGTGGGGGTTTGTTTTATTCTGCCTCGCATGTCCCATGCCATTGGTGGCAAACAGATTTTTCTTTTTTTTTCCCTTTTCTAATATCCAAATGAATTCTGAGATTTCTTCTTGCAGTTTTTCATGAGTGATTCTGCATACCTGAAGGCAGCAAATGATGTGATGAACTGCATTCTGTTCGTCCCAGGCTTGAAATATTTGGTTCAAAACACCTCAGAGTTACGGTATCAGTGTTTGTGTATGTAAATCACAATGCTGGATACTCAAATATTTGATAAAAACAATTCATCATTTGCATGAATATGTGTGCCTATGTTTTTCTTTATACTGGATACATGTGTATGACATGTGTCTGTTGAATGAATATGTGTGCCTTTGGTTTTTTTTAATACTGGATACATGTATGTGTCTGTTGTTTAGCAGCAAGACCTGGTTTTTAACATGAAAGGTTTTTTTGAAAAGAACGCTCAGTAAATCACTGCCAAACCCAAATCTTAACTGCATATTCATTTAAGAAATTAGTGGGCTTTTCAATATTAGTCACAGGTCTAACAAACTGAGGCTTTGACCTGCAAAGTTAATTGGGGCTACCACATGTGTTTAACACCGTAACTCCCAGGGTAGATTTTCCACATTCCCTGTGCCAGTGGTCCACAGAGAGCAACTGAACTCAGGCTGCCTTGGGGCAACCCACCAGAGGAGGCATTGCATTGCTATGCAAGTCATTCAGTGGTGTTCAGCAGTATCCGCTATATCCACACAGGGACTACAGAACATCAAAACCAGAGGAGGCATTGCAATGCTACCAAATCATTCAGTGGTGTTTAGCAGTGTCCGCTATTATCCACACAGGGCTACAGAACATCACATCAGAGGAGACATTGCATTGTTACCAAGTCATTCAGTGGTGTTCAGCAGTGTCCGCTATTATCCACACAAGGCTACAGAACATCACCTAACAGTAGTACTAATTCCTTTACTGATGACAATGAATGGACTTGTTGCAAAACAAGTTATGAGTGACTGCCCCCCCCCCCCCCCCCTTTCAAGGGAGACAATGACTATAACTTGTCTGCACTAAAGACTAACAAGAACCGAGTGCCCCCCCCTCCAAGGGAGACAATTACTTTACCAGCCGTGTCAGCCAATAGTGGCTGATGGGATTTCTTTCCCTTGCAGCTGCATCAGCCAAGGCTGGCTGACAGTACATTCTGCCATGTCAGCCACTATCGGTTGACGGGAACAGAAAAAATTCCTACACTTTTCTTGAAATAGTCTAAAGGAAATAAGCTCAGTAACTAGTCTTGGGGATGTCGTAGCAAGTTGTAGATCCTACTTTTAGTGCTCTATCGTGAACTTGGCTGACCCCTGCAGCTTTGAAATAAAGGAACTGGCAGCGCTGGGCTCTCCTGCTAAGCACGCGCGCGGCAGATGTTTCCTGTGCCAGAAAAAATGTTGGTCAGGCGAAGGGGTGGTAGTGATTTCTCGCTCAATGAAGCGCTTGAAATCATATTACAAAGTGGATCTGGTGATGAGCGGAGTGCTAGAGAGATAGGAAACTATGAAAGAGAAAAGGAAAGTGAATTGTTTGGAGAAGCAGCCATCCCTTCATCTCTTCTGATTTGGTGTTGTAAAGGAACTGAATAGAATGTAAACAAAGAATTTTTTTCACTTGTCAGATATGTTTTTCAACGCAAGTTGTGTGTACACATTGAAAGTAAATGATTTGAAATTATTACATTCGATTAGTTGAGTTGTTTGTTCTTTCCTATGACACCTAACACGACACTGTCAGTTGTTGTCTAGCTACTGTAAAAATAAATAAAAATGGCGAAATATGCACGTCGGCAGGGACCAAGTGTCATGCGCGAGTGTGCGGCAGCAGGGAATCGTGCCCTGCGTGCTGCCCTCAGCTAGATAGTATTAAACTTGTCAGCACTAAAGACTTAACAAGAACTTGCCACAGGAATGGACAGAGATGGGAGGCAGCTGAGGTTTTTGTAATTTTCTTTTTTCTAAGCTTTGCGAAATTCAAGGAATTTCCTGGGTATATTGACAAAGACTCTTTCTGCAGTCTTGTTTTTCAAGTTGCATGAAACATCAAAATAATTAAGCTTGAAGCACAGTGCGAGAGAGAGAGGCAGCAGACGCACACACATGCACACAGAAGAGAACAGTAGATAAACAATGGAAGCATAATCATTAGGGAAACAAACTTTATCTCTCTCCTGCTTTGGAGAACGGTTTAACTTTAAGAGAGAGAGAGAGCGCCTCTGTGTGTGTGTGTGTGTGTGCGCATGTAAAAGAATGTGTGCCTATGAGAGACAGAGAGACAGTGTGTGTGTGTTTGGAAAATGGGAACAGAAGAAATGGATGTTGAGAAGCAGTAAAAGAAGTTTGGCGAAATGGGGGGGGGAGACAAAGCATGTGCACTTGAAAGTGTCCCTTGATGGGTGCTTTGCTGCAAAAACTGAACGAAACATTCATTGATGTAAGAATGACATATTGGGCTGGTATATCCATCTCATTCAATTTACTCTTGGTATAGCATCTGCATACCCCTTTTTCATTTCATCGATCACAATATTTAAATGCCCTTTTAAAAATTAAAAGCATCAGGTGTAGCTTCAGATCATGTGTTCTATCTTCCACATTCAAAACCAGCATAGTGCTAATATTCACTTCAAACCAAAATTTGAGAATTAGATCATAGTGTGGTGTTTTCTGTTTCTGAGTAAGTGTTGCATGCCATACTTACATGCGCTGCATTTGAACATTCTATATATGTACATGTACACATGCATACACATCCACAGATGACCACATAATGCAACACACTATATAATCAAGTATATAATTCCCACTTTCTACGATTTTTTTTTTTGTGCCTGTGTGTGCGTGCATGAGAAATTCGGATGAAAAAAAGAAAACACAGATGGCAGTGGCCAAAGGCCAATCAATTTGATTTGACAAACTACCATGATTAAATATTTCATTTCTTTAGACAAATCATCAAGGTGATAATGTGAAAATGCATTTCTGCCTTCATGATTGATCATGGTTAATCGCGCGCGCACACACACACACACACACACACACACACACTGAACAGTAAAAAGAAGACAATGTTACTTAGATTGGAAACCCCGTCATGTCCCTTCAGTTCTCATAGTATCTCCAGCTCAATAAGCGTCATGTTGTTCTCTCCATGGAATACTTCACTCTTCACAGATTCATGGTCAACTCCATATTCAGCACATAACTTCCAACATGTTTTGCTATTTCAGTTCACAGGCAAGAGTAATTCAAATTCAAAATCACACTCGATGGATAAAGTAAGCGTATCATCTCCCAGAGGAGTTCTCCTTTGTTGAGGGTTCTCTATCCTGTGGAAGCTCCCACTCCAGGGGCTTGTCAAATCCCATCAACTGGATGTAGGCCTCGCTGTCGACAAACGCCTGGGGGTCAAAAAACAGTGGGATCCCTTTGGCTTCGAGGAAAGTGAACATACCTGGCACATCAGGCACACGTACATCCTGAGCAGTAAACTGCATTTCTTTCCGCCGCACAAAAAAGGACCAGGTCGCTGCAGTGAAGACGCCGGTGCGTCTGTTCCAGCGAAGCTCGGTGACGTACTTCTTGGCGATGTAGTGGATGATGAACGGGTTCAGGAAGATCAAGAAGTTGATCATACCACCCAAGGCAAACTTCACTCCAGTCGGCAGTTCCTGATTGCTAAACAGCAACATGGGCTGCAGGCAAATTCCTATCACGCTGGTGGACAGAGAAAAAAAATCTTCACTCCTTTGATCATCCCTGATATGGCTCCCCTATACACAACATTCCCCTTCTCACTCAGTTCTTTGGCTGAAAGACTAGCTGACGAGGAGAAATTCCTGGTCTTAAAAAAATGTCTTCACCATGATGACGGTTACAACATGCACTCAGTAAAACATGGTCAGCAAAGGCAGAATGTGCAAGGTGTGTGCCACCTCTGCCAGTGTGTGGATTCTGTCAGGTGCTATATTTCCATCCAGTGCTTGTGAGTTGAATGGTTTTCTCTGCAGCACAAGACAGGACAGGGATCTGAGTTGCATACAGGGTAGTTGCACACAGCGTAAAGCCAGAGAAATTCGTGACGTCAGCATATTGCAGGAGACCTGAAACAGTATAGATCACCATACTCTTACAGGCTGGCTTGCAAATAAATTACTGATACTGTTCTCTCCTGATAAGTCGCTGTCACTGAAGTTGAGTCATCTGTTATGTCAACACAATTCTTTGGCCCCCGACTTCTGTACCTCAATAAATTTTCTCTACTAAACTTGACTTCGCTAAGTTGATGCCTTGCATACCTCAATACCTGTAGTGCCTTACTCTAAGCGACGCTTTCCTCCTGATAAGTCGACACAAATGTATAAGACCAGATCTTCCCAATCCTCTCCCACTGCCCAAAAGAGAGACAAACTTCAGCAGCATCTTATTCTTAGGACTTACAGCCCAAACTGTCCCAACCCCCACCCCACTCCAAGCTTTCCCTCCAGACAGCATACACTAGCCTAAGTTGTCATCCTTGGGTGATACAGGCTACCCCATGCTGATCCCTTCAGGCCTCAGATCTGCCCACTTCCCTCTGACAGTTTGGGCTGTATGGACTGAATGAACTGCTGATCCTGAGTCCTGCAGTCTAGGCATGTTTCTTTCTTTTGATGAGGGCTTTTTTCATCAAAACATATTCCTGTGTACAATACACACTAATTCTATTTTCCATCCTGATGACTGATTTTCGTCAATATTCGTTTCCAGTCCATAATCCTTCAAAACAGACATTGGATGTGTATTGTTAACCAAGAATCAGCAGTGTGTATTGTTTCAGTCTCACAATCAGCTGATTAGCCTACATCTATTATTATTTTCTCTGACCTTTCAGTCACAATGGACAGGCACTAGGGGTAGCCTGACATACACAATTGTCACTCATGAGAAGCACTTCACTATTGAATTTGCTCAGTTCTTCAGCATATTTTACTTGTTAGCAAATAAACCTAAATTCCTTTGGACAAAAAAAAGTCAGACATCTGCTAAGTTGTAGCCACAAGACCCTCTTCTTAAATTCATTCATCTTATTAATTATCCATCAGCTTTAAATCATGCGCAATGTGGTCTCAAAACTTACTGGATGTGGTGTTGGATATATGGACCAGTCAGCACACAGTGACGCCTTGTTGAAGGTGTTGGGACATGCAGTTTCACCCTGCAAAGTGCAACACCCTCCCTGTCACATGAAAGCAACGGCCATTACAGTGTGAATACCATCTCCAACGCCACACCCTGGAAGTTGTAGACTCTGCGAAATATCTTGGAGTCATTCTGCAGAACAAGATGGATTGGGACAATCATGTCAACTCCATCTGGACCAAAGTCAACCAGGTCCTAGGGTTTCTCGGATGCAATTTGAAAATCAGCTCCCCTAGAAAAAAGGCTAAAGCCTATAAAACGTTTGTTAGGCCTTTGCTGGAATATTCAGCACCCGTCTGTGACCCCTATGAGAAACTGCACAAGGTGAAGTTAGAAAAATCCAGAGTAGGGCAGCCCGCTTTGTGCTTAACCGCTACCAACGCACCACCTGCGTTACCAACATGCTGCAGACTCTAGTTGGGATGTCCCTTGAGGACAGAAGGAAAAAACCAAGGCTCTCCATGTTCTATAAAATCAAGAACAATTTAGTCAGCTGCCCGAGGTTGAAACAACAGCTCCAACCTAAGAGATTATTAAAGTCGTATCCACATGAAGACCATGTCTCCTGAGACAATGTGACAGACAACCTTGAAGAATCTGACTTTTGATCTCTGTATCAGGATCTTGACGCCCATTCTTAATAAGAATGGCACATGAGACTTCAGCAAGATGTAAATTTTTATTTTTAGAATTTCCTGCCTAAAAGAGGCTATTCAGGTAAACTGAGCATTACCATAGAAGAAAAACGAGGTGCCCTCAAGTTACGCCAACTGCATTCCCATGCGTTGCAAAAATATCCTAGGTTAATTAAAACTGAATAAAGAGACATCCTAGGTTAATTAAAACTGAATAAAGAGACATTCGGAAAGCACTGTGAAAAAAATAGTGAAGACATCCAGCTTCAGACCTGCAAGTTACATTCAGTAACGTAAATGTTGTGCTCTTTTAGATCTGTCGCAGCCAAGGAAAAGTGAAAACAAAAGGTTTGTTTGATCATGCTCTTTGACGTCACTTACACTGATAAAGACGGACAGGTCTAAAGAAATATTTCCAAGTAGATTGAAATACGTTTTAGACGTAGTCACCCCCTTTGAAGTAACTATGAGACAGAATAAAAGCCAATAATCCCACTTCCTGTGAGCAGATGCTCTTTCTGCAAAATGGTGGGGCTTGAAAGAGGTCATGTGAGCCTGCAGCAAGTGTTTTCTGGTGATGGCTCGGTTAGTTTTTTAAAATGCGTATCACGTACATGTTGGTGATGCCTATGTTGGGGCACCAGCATTTTATTGAATGGCAAAGGCTGAAACCAATCTGTGGCAATGTCAATATCTTTTCCTACTTTGGTTTTCTCTTGTACACAGCACAGCTGAAGAGCTTCGATACTAGTCATTTTCCTGCTGAGAAAAATGGTAGTAACATGTACATGTTTTTGATGGTGAACCACACACATTTTTTAGGTTAACTATCCTGTTGTGGTCTTCAGTAATGTCTCAGTTGAAAACCCATTATTTACCTAACTAGGAGTTTCAGTTAACCGTCATTTAAGGCATTTGTGGGTTATTTTATTAGAACTGTAATACGGGTTGGGGTTCATGAACAACAGGCCTACTTTTGTTCTTATCTTCGGGAACAGGTGGTTACAGGTCGATTTATTGGAGACAATGCAGCTTATGCATAAATGAGGTAGTGGAACATTGAAAAGGGTGATTACTCGTCATAACAACGCATAAAAACATATCATCAGTTCGATTTTGCATTTTTTTTTTCAGCTGCTGAAGATGTGAAAACTCAGCAGGAACAGTCACGTACATGTTGTTTTGAGCGACATTTAGTTCCCTCATGCACAGGAATAACGGTCCCACAGAAGACTAATACCTGTCTGTTGTAGGCCTTTGACTATGCAGTCTCACAATGTATGGCTGCAAGCAGTTACTCTTTAATATAAATGGAGGACAGCGGAACGTGTAAAACAGCTCATGTGCCATTCTTATTGAGAATGAGCGTTGAAACTCGCAATGGGCAGCTAACATACGTAGGCGAGTACAGAACGTGTCGATGTTCTCACTCGGTTCTTCTAGCTTTGCTTGACGAAACTTGAAAGTTTCTAAGTCAACATTTTTTTGTGGCTCAAAATGATCTGACAGCGATTTGGTGAGCGTTTCGTAGCCATCTGCGTTGTCTTGTCCTATCTAATCTTCACTAAATGTTGTGCAGATGTCGTACACTTCTTCCCCAGCTGAGTGAAGCAGTAACGCTTTCTTTCGTCCATGGTCCGTAATGATCATCGCTTTCAGCATCAGCATGAACAGCGAATTTCTCGAAGGTAGGGAGTGCAGTTGCCATAACTCGTCGCCAAAGTAATAATGAAGATCACTCGCAAACAAGAAATCGTAGCAGAGCAGACGAACCTTTACTCAGCATCTGTTTTTCACAACGGTTACCTACGATGCAACTTCTAAACAAACTGTTGCGTAACTTCCTGTTTCCATAGATACATGTTAAACACGTACGACACTACACCCCCATCCTCCCCCCCCCCCCCCCCCCAACTCCCTCCCCAGCAAACTCGATCTCAAGCAAAACCATAAAAAATGCCATCTCTTCTGGACATCTACCTTCTCAGGCTTCATCTGCCATTACAAGTGAACCCCGTGAACCCCATTTCTGTCTCCTTCCCAAAATCCACAAACCCAACAATCCCGGTCGACCGATTATTTCAGCTTTGTTCTTGTCCAACTAGCCTCATTTCTGAGTTCTTGGGTTCTTGGACTCTGTCTTTCAGCCTCTAGTTGCAGTGCTTCCAATCTACGTCAAAGATACCAACCATGCTCTCAACATGTTCGACCAGTTCATCGTTCCTGACAGTCCTCATCGTTCCTTCTTCACTGTGGATGTGACAGCTTTGTATACCAAACATACCTCACAATGAAGGCCTGCAGCTGTCAGTCACTTCCTCAAAAAAAAGCCATCTCAACATTAATATTACCACTATAGTCCGTCTTGCTAACATTAAACTCATTCTGTTTTGCTGAAAACCACTACCGACAAGTACGTGGAGTGCCCATGGGCACCAAAATGGGACTATCATATGCATGCCTTTTTGTCGGATACGTAGAAGAAAAGATATTTCACATCCTCCAAGGAAAATTTCCTGACCTCTTCAAACGTTTCATTGATGATTGTGTAGGAGCCACATCCAGTTCAAAATCTGACCTTCTACAGTTCATAACATTTGTTTCCAATTTCTACCCAGCTCTTCGCTTCACCTACCAGATTCGGAGACCCACTGTACCATTCCTGGATCTCCAACTGTCCATCTCAGCTGACTCATAACACCTGTCAACTTCTGTTTTCTACAAACCCCACAGATTCTCGTTCTTACCTGTTGTATTCATCTAGTCATCCACACCCTGCAAAAGACAACATTCCCTTCTCCCAGATCCTATGTCTCCAACGCCTGTGCAGTGATGACCAGGACTTTGAAGCAAAGGCACTGGACAAGGCATCCTTTTTCGAGACATGTGGATATCCACATACCATTGTTCAAGAGACTCTTGTTTGAGCAAACTCCGTCTCCTGGTCAGAAGCCTTGACGTCCAAACCTGATTTAGACAACAAAGACCGTATTCCATTGACACTTATCAACCACTGTGACGTGACGCTTGACAACACCATCTGATCGGCCCCACTAAAACACCAAACCAAAGAATAGATTTCAAATCTATGCCCACTCTCCCCTCTCAAACCACCCCCCACCCCCCTTTTGTCCCCTTCCCCCTCTTTGAATGGTGTGCAGCGTGGGATGTGCGTTCTAACAATAGCCCATCTCACCCCCCCACCCCCCACCCCGTGACACAAAGGCATGTTGCCGCGCTCTCCACCACCACCACCTCCACCCCCCCCCACCCCCCCTTCATACCTATGGTCCCCGTCCTCGCGGACACCTAGGCGGACGCATAAATTAACTGGGGCTCATGGACAACTCTACGGATGCATAAATTATCTCGTGCCGATTAGGTTCAAACAATTTCCGAGGCGATTGGTGACTAGACTAAATCCCTCCCCCTCTCACCCCTGATGGGTGAATGACAGTTTGCCGAAATTTGATTCGGCAAGCGAGAGATTCATATACTAGGCACACACAGGCGCAACTTCACTGACCCCTCAGGACTGCCTGTAGACAAGAGCAGAGGAAGACAAAGGGACAGAGAGGGCCTAGTCCATTCTTGGTAAACTCCTTGATCTCAAGTCATTCCCTGTTCATTCCCAGGAAAAGTGAGTTGGAACTCTGTTTTACATTTTTGAATCTATGTATTGATTTTATGTATGCTGTGTGTGTTAACATTGTAACTTTGTACAAATGCTTAGCAACATTTATCAAACTGATGAATGATTATTGTGTGTAGTAGTCTGCTTGCCATCATATGGCAAAAGCTCTCTCCCAGTGGTTATGATTCTTTGTTAACAATCTGACCACTGCTCTTTGTGTTCACCCTGACTTTTGTCAGTATGCAACTCTGTCTGTAAGATAATAATTCAATGATTATTTGATCAGGAAAACAGTATGCCTGTGCTAGGTAAAAAACTGCTACTCTGATTTATAAATACTGGTGATTATTGGAATGATTTGTAGTGTATGACTTAAAGTCTACACCACATGTGTACTTGGACTAAGCATAGCCCAAGTCAGTGTGATTTAATTCATATGAAACAAGGAAGAGTTGTATAACTAAAACTGTAACATTGTATTACTGTCTCCTACCCTTTTGTAAGCTTAACTTAGCCATTAAACAAAAGTGGAGGTTAATAGTTATAGCAGAAACTCTACCATAGAGAAAACTTTGCTGGCTGGCTGAGTCTCACACCCTCTCTGAAAGAAAGAGGAAAAGGGTAAATGTGTGCACTCGACAGACCAGCCACCAGATTCTCATCTACAGATCAAGTTCTCTTTATTGCAGAACTGGGATCCTGGTCACGCTGCACATCACAGTGAACCAGGAGCTGGGACTTCGCCAGAAACCAGGGCGACACCAGACAACAGATCTACACCAGTGGGGCAGGCACCAGCCACAGGAAAGATCAACTATTCTCTCTGAAGCAAAGCTAAGTTTGCTTACCACCTGGACTCAAACCCATCAGACCCTTACCCTCACTTTATGATGAAACAGTGAGAACCTGTCTATGAGTACCACTCTGGCTACAATACTGGGTATTTGCAAGCAGGGTGGATGTATAATAACCATATACATTCAGTGTAACTTAGACAGAATCCCTGTATGCCAACTTAAGCTTGCCGAATCCCATCAGAAGTCATGGGGGTTTTTCTGCCCCGACCGGCTCCTACCCAAAGTTGAGTTTGCTGCGGACTCAGTTGGGAAGACTGGGACCACACAGTCGAGTTTAATCCACTTAATGGATGCGTTTCTGAGAGTGTTGCTCAAATTTCCTGACCAACACTGCAGGTGTCTGTATCTCTCGGGCCTGGTTGACGCCGGGATATATTATGAGAGGAAGCGTAGAGTACAGCCTGTCATGTAGTCTCAGACCGAAATGGAAATCCGTAGCATCATCATCATCATCCTCATTCTCATCGATCAGCATTAAAAAAAAAAAAAAAAGTCTCAAGTTCTGTGGCCCTTCATGCCCTGCTCTCATGGTGACCTCAGTTTCGATGTCTTCTCCACGTCTGTGGCCTTGGTTTGGTTCGTCGTCGGGGTCACCGGTAGCGGCGAGTCCATGGGGGCTGTCGTTGGGCGGACGTGGTGGCGCCCTCCGGAGGGAGAGCTCACTCGCGCCGGCTCCGCGACTAAGCAGTTATTGTCGTCAGTAGGGGGCTTAGTAGGTGGTGTCCTGCGTATGTTAGATCAGAACAGGCACACTGAACACCACTGAAGTGACTCGGCAGCAGTGCAGTGTCTCCTCCGGTGGGTTGCCTCTTGATGACTTGACATTGACTGCTGCCTGTGGATTGCCGGTGCCGGGGCTGCGGCGGGGCCGAGTTGAATGTTTGAACTTCTCTCTTCAATTCTGTATCTCGGAGCTTAAGTACTTTTAATTAAGAGTACAAGCCTAAGGAAAATTATCTCAGAGCCATTCTTCCGTATTTTATCAATACCCGAAACAAATAAAAAATTTCTTCGATGACTAGTACCGGAAAGTTGCTCCTTCCACCACTAGTAAGAGAGAGGGTGTAGGTGAAATGTAAGATAATTCTCATGGAGAAATTATTCCAAGTCCTTCCCTTAGAGGACCCACCTACCACTCGTATCCATCTCGTCACAACCACCCCCATAATATTCCTGTCAAAAACATCCTCTTAAGCCATTTCAGAATCTTACAATCTGATCCGAAGCTGAAATCGATCTTCCCCAACCCTCCCCTCATCGCCTACAAGAGAGACAAAAAACCTCTGTTCGAAGTTGTACGTTGGGGAAACATATCGTACCCTCAACGAACGCTTTGTGGAATACCTCTGAGCCATCCAGTCGTCTCATCCAACACCAGTGGGGATTAATTTCAACTCTGATTGCCACAGCCAAACCCATATTTCCGTCACTGCTGTTTGGCAAAACCACTCCTCAGCTCCAGAGAGAAAATTCATGGAGTCCAGGATCATCTCTCGCCTTGGCACTACAATCCCAGATGAACTCAACTCCCACCTCTGACTTTTTTTTAGTTTGAATCATTCCAGCTCTTTTCCTTTCCCCCATCCTCTCCTCCACCCCTTTCTCTCTACACCACCTCCTCCAATGTTCCCATCCCACCTTATTCATATTCACACCCCATGCACACATGTAGCTTATTTATAACATCACATGTAGAGCATGATGTAGAGTAGAAAGAAACTCGTGGATAGCGTGGCAGCAGAGAGTCCTCAGAAGAGAAGCCCCCTTCAAGCAAGTGTTTCGGCCCTTATCTCCTGACACTCTAGGGGGGTTGGGCCATACCCGGTTCATGACACCGGATGTCCCTCTGTGCTGCCCCTTTTTTTCCCATCTTGGGACGAGCCATGGCTGGGATTCGAATCCATGACCCTCTGGACATGCTCATTTTCCACTTAATGGCTCGCACACTCTAACCACTTAGCCACTGGGACACCTGATATTTGTAGGAAAGTTAAGCCTTATGAAGTTCACTTTTGTTCCTCCTTGACCAGACCAAGCTTGAACACCTCTCTGCTGCTTCCGCCATTGCTTTCAGGGCTCTGCTTTTTTCCCTCCCTGCAACTGAGAGCTGTTTCATGAGGCTGTATGCAGACGTTCTTACAAACCCCTAGCTCCAATTTCTGCAGTGAGGACTTTGACCTGATAGCCTTCTCTCCTCAGTCTGTTTGCCAGATCAGCATACTTTTCAGTCTTGTAGATTTGAGCTGCCTCCATTCTGTTCTCATATGGCACCGTGAGCTCGATCATGATCAGCTGTTTGGGTTGACTGAGAGTGGACTACTATGTCTGGTCTCATGCCACTTTTGCTGATGATCTCTGGGTGACTCTTCCATTCTGGGAGGTCTGCAGTGCGCTCCCAGTCATCTGCCCCGTCCAGCAGACTCTGCCTGCATGTTCCGAGCGGCACTGTTGTCCTTGGCCATGATTTGCTGCCTCCTGCCGTGAAGAATGTTGCGGGTGCTTTTGGAATCCTGATTTTCCCTTTTGTGTTGTTGGTACTAGCCCAGACTACTTGTACAATCTCTTTGAGCACTTGGTTGTGCCTCCATGTGTACCTTCCTTGAGCCAGGGCTACTTTACATGAGCTTAGGACATGTTCCACTGTTTGTTTTTTCATGGCAGAGGGGGCATGCAGGATCGTCTGTTTTTCCCACTTTACCAGGTTTGCATTTGAGGGCTGAAGGTCATATGCAGATCTGAGAATGAAGCTGATCCTGAGAGGGGCCCATGTGCCAAATGTCATTCCAAGTGAGACTTCTTTGGAGTGCATTCTCCCACGTTGTCCATTGCCCTTGCTGGCTCTGCTGGACTGCTTTTTGGAGTCTTTTTGGTCTTCTTCTTCTTTTCTCATCTCCTGAATCATCATGTCTCGTTTTGCTTTTCCTTTGGCCTTTGACCACCATTCAGTTTTGGTCACCCCCAGTCCTTGTCTGTTGGTCTGTGTGTGTCCTGTTTCTTTCTCTGATCTTGAGACTTTCTTTTGCAGAATCCATCGCCTCTTGAACTTTCCATTTTCTGCCTGTCTTCAGCTGGGGCTTGATTGCTTCTACCACTTTGTCTCCTGAGTCCTCCAGCATGCTTTGAAGTCTGATCTTCCCTGCTTTGTATTCCTCCAGGATGGATTTCAGTGGTAGTTTCAGCTTTGCTTGGCGACAGTACAGCGCTATGTCAGTCAGACAGGGTGGGACACCAAGCCATTTCCTTGTGAACTTGTTGATTTTGGCTTCCATTGCCTCCACTATGCTGGTGCAGATGTCGTATATCATC
Source organism: Conus betulinus (assembly GCA_016801955.1). Lineage (NCBI taxonomy): Eukaryota > Metazoa > Mollusca > Gastropoda > Neogastropoda > Conidae > Conus > Conus betulinus. The sequence goes on along the minus strand of JADBJO010000272.1, from coordinate 435,177 downwards.
AGAGGCCATAGGAGCTTTGGTATCAGCATGAACTGCAGACACCAGACCTTGTATTTGCCAGGGAGCCCACACTGGTCAATGGTCTCCAAGCCTTCTTCCGACATGTTTGGTTTCTTTTGCTTTTTGTGTGTTTTTCAGCGTATCATCATACCATCTTCCAAGGCTCTTGACTGGCTCTTCTGTGACTGTTGGAATGGCCTGGTTGGCAACACTAAAGACCACAGATTCAGCCACTTTTCCTTTCCTCAGTGAGAGACTCCGTGATTTCTTTGGCTTGAACTTCATTCTGGATGAGGCAGCTATGTCGTCCAGCCTCTGCAGCACATGACGTGTCTCGTCTTCTGTGGATGAAATCACTGTAGTGTCATCTATGAAAGCCTTGAGAGGGGGCATCTTGTATCCATCGCCAAGGTCTGTTGTCTTGCGTTGCTTGTTGCTGCTTTCAAGATGACTTCCATTGCCAACACAACAGTATTGGGGAAATTGCACAGCCTATGTAATGCCCACTTCCAAGTTGATCCAATCTGTTGTGTACTCCTTGGTAGAGAACCGCATTGAGAAGCCATTGAAGTACTTCTTGAGCATGTCGCGGATGTTCTTTGGCACATGGTACATCTCAAGAGCCAACTGTATCATCTCATGGGGTACAGATCCATATGCGTTTGCCAGATCAAGCCACACTACGTCCAGGTCTCTCTTTTCTGTTTTTGCTCTTTGGATTGCGTCCCAGATCATTGTGGCGTGTTCTCCACAGCCAGCCACGCCTGGGATGCCACCTTTCTGACTTTCTGGACACATCCAAGTACTTGTTTTCCATGAGGTACTTGGTCAGCCTTGCTGCCATGACAGAGAAGAAGATTTTCCCTTCGACGTTCAGTAGTGATATTGGCCTGAACTGGCTGATGTCACTTGAGTTTTGGGGATGTACACACCATCTGCCGTCACCCACTGGCCGCTGATCTTCTGGTTTCTCCAAGCTGATCGCAGCAGCCTGTGGAGCCACTCCAGCACATTGGGACATTTCTTGCACAGCTGGTAAGGTATTCCGTTTGGCCCTGGTGATAATTTGGCTCTGGCTTTGTCGACCACCTTCTTGATTTCCCGCCAACGTTGGAGGCTTGTCATTGAACTGTTCCTCAGGGTTGGGTGGCCACACCAGGCCTTGAATGTCGAGTAGTGCTTTGCTCTGTGAGTCAGAGTATGTTTTCCTCAGATGCTGCTCAAGAATTCCTTTGTCCACACTTAGGGTCCCAAATTTTGGCTGCTCAAACAGTGTTCTGACAAACTGGAAGGGGTCTCTTAAGAAGCGCTCTTGTGTCTTCTTCTTTTTGCTCTTCGTCTTCCTCACAGATTCCGCTTTGCTGACGGCACTGTGTTTTGCTTTCAGGTCTTTCCAGAGTTTTTCCAAGCCTTGCTTTTCAGCTGGCAGTGCGGTGTTTTTTTGCTCTCAAGGTTTTTCTTTTGAACTCTGATCTTGTCCATCTCTTCTTGGCGACTGGATTTCTTTGGAGGTGTTTTTCTCTTTGGTAGTTTTGCTCCATAGGCGTCTCTACATGTGGCATACACAACGTCCCCATATGTGGCTAGTTTGTGTTCCAGGGTGCTTTTCCCTATCAGTGCATCGAGTCTTTGGACGACTTTCTGCATCCAGTTTCTCCAGTCTTCAGTTTCGTTTGCTCGTGGCAGGTTGAGTTTCAGGCGCCTGGCATCGAGGGCCTGTGCAAATTCCTCATCCGAACCAACAGCGTGGATGTCCTTGGCACTGTGGTTTAAATCCTGGCCTTGATCTTCCGACGTCTTATCTGCTGATGCAGTACGCTGCTGCTCATTCAGATGAGTCTTCACACATCCCATCTTTGTTCTGTGGATCTTCATGCCACGGGTGGTAGCGAAACGCTTTCCACAGACGCATGGATATTCCATTTGGTCCATGTTCATAGTCCGTTTGGGATTTGCAGTCGTGATTGGTAGCACACTCTCAACTGCCCCCTTCCAAGAATAAGACTCCTCATCTACCACTTTGTCTTCATTTACACACTCTCAAGCGCCCCCTTCCAAACATAAGACTCCTCTACTACTCTCTCTTTATCTCTGGTTCTCTTTGTCAGCCTCTATATCAGCCTCTCTTTTTCTCGAGGTGAAATGGGATTGGACACTGAATTTTCATTTTTTTCCATCACACACACACACACACACACACACACACACATCTTAAGGTATATACCAACCATCTTAAGGTATATACGGATGGATCATTACAAAAAACAAAGACGCTGGATCTGCTTTTGTTATTCCATCACTTAAAGTAGATAAAGCATATTCAATAGGAAAAAATTCGATCTATCTTAGTCGCCGAAATGATAGCTATACCAATGGCTTTGACCGCAATCAATCTTGCAAGTATTGTTATGTGTCGACTCAGTGTCAGTACTACAATCTATCAAGTTTTTCAGTTCTAATTCTGAAAACTTTATTTTAAAGGAAATATGTTATTTCATTTATATTTTGATGTGCAAGGGAACCGATTTAACTTTTTCTGGGTCCCTTCCCACTGTGGAATTTTGGGCAATGAATTCGCTGACAAATCTGCCAAAAAGGGAGCCAAAACTGAAATGAGTGCACTGCCACTTTCTGTCCCCTTGACTTTACAAGAGTGTCATCAAGTTTTAAAACAAGTGGCTTGGGACTTTTTTTGTTGTTTTTTTTTTTTTTGTTTGTTTATAGAAACAACCAGAACATCCCTTATTTGCGGGTTATGCTCGAAATAGCCATGTTCTCAGCTTTGATCAGGTTGAAGGCATTGAACACCTTGAACAGGTTCGTGATATGTATCAGTACAGAAACTTTGTATTTTATAGACTGAACGAAATATAGTGCAGGAACAATTTAAATGCGCATGTGGTAATTGGAAATGAAATGAGGCAGGGAACAGTATGTGGTAAGACAAACGTGTCGAGAACCCACGTTTTATTTTTGATTGTGTGACTCTTAAGGCATACTTACCATGTTTATTAGGCATGATAGTGACTGATGTTTTTTCTGATATTGATTTTGCTTTCAAAGTTACCTTTTGTTTAATATGTAGTCCTGTTAGATATTTACTATCATGTTATAAGTAGTAATTATTCCATATTTTGCGTGCACTTCCACACACCTAAAGACGTAAAAATGAAAGTACTACTACTACTACTACTACTACTACTACACGCGTGTGTGTGCGCACACACACACACACACACACAGGCGCGTGCGCGTGCGCAGACACGCACGGAATCACGCACACACACACACATACACCCACCCTTAAGAACGTCATCGTCAGTTTACGTATATGTTTCCAAACGTCATTTCCTATACGTATTTATGTTTTTTTTTTTTATGTCACAACCATGACCGAAACGTTGTCGATATTTGTTTTAGTTGCAAAGTGAAACGACTGCAGGCGGAAATCTAAACAAATCGTAAATAAATGTCAGCGAACCGCCCAGAGAAACGTGGACAAACGACTAAACTCAGAGATTGATGACGCGACCACCCGCGTGATCAGCAGTCAAAATGGCTTGCAGGTGGTTGCTCTGGCTGTGATCGGCTGAGCTTACTGTGTATTTGTCGCAGTTTCAGGGGAAAGTAGTGGTCGTACGGCTTAGCTGAGGGTTCATTCAACTTAGCGCATCGAGGTGAGCCTAAGACACCTTTTGTTTTTCGTCTAAACAGCCCCCCTGAGTTTAGTATTCTAAAGTTGAAGATTACCTGGGCGGTTCGCTGACATTTATTTAAGATATTTGTTCAGTTTTCCTTTTTTAAAATCTTCTGAAAATCCCAAAGACAGTTATTACTCATTTTTACTTGAAGATCTGCGGTCAAAAATCTGTTTTATTATTCGACCTGAAGCGACTTCAAAGTAGACTTAAACCCACCTTAGCCTACAGTCTACAGAATCTTCGCAATGATGAAGGCGATAGCCAAGGGAAAGAAGTGGTACGCAGGGACCGCTTCGACGAAACAGAAACTGAAACTGTTGAGTTAATTCTTTGAAAATGTTGCATGGAGACTATCCTTGTGTTAAAAGACTAGATGCCTAGAACTTTCCTGATCCAGCAGAAGTTGTTCAACATCATGTAAGAATGTGTGTGGTTAATCCGCTGTCTGTTGAGATTCATTTGATTGAGTCTGAAGCAAATTGCATCGTACCAGATCTGCCAATAAGAACGTTGTAACAAGTAACTTCCGTGTTCCGTTTGAAGTTTGAACTGAAAACAGCCGGCGCCATATGCTTCAATAATTGCACGATTTACTGGATTGCCAATTTAGTACTGACGACAGGTACAGTGAATGAAATTTTGTCACCAGTCGTTTTTGAGTTAAAGAATGTTGTTAAATTTATCGGGAAAATGACCTAAAATCATTTCGCTTAGTGAACATTGCAAGTTCATACCACACCAGGCATAAATGATTAAATCCTGGCATTCTGATGCTAAGACAGCACTTGCTGGTCTCAAGATGAGGTTTTTGTCGTTGTTGTTGTTTCATTTTATTTTATTCAAAGGAGAATGTGTACATAGTGTAAATAACAAAAGTTCAGATTTTTCCATGTACTATATTCAAACGTTGATGGGTTTTTGAACAAAAGAGAAGAGTTGCTTTCCAGGATAGGTTATATATATACATCCATGTGTAATTGCAGTGACCGAATTGATACCAAAGAATTTACAAAATTTCTGTGAGAAAGAGTTTTGCATACCTGATTATGATATGTTCATTAATAGAAACCATCAACGAGGGGTAGCTTTTATGGAAAGTTATTTAAATGCTAGAGAGTGTAATGATTTTGATGAATACGAGTATCAAGAAAGTGTTTGGTGTACATTTAATAGTGAGTGTAATGGTAAAGTGTTGATTGGTTGTGTGTATAGAAACCCCCAATAGTAATACAGAAGAAAAATAATAATAAAAACTATTTGAAATACTAAAATCTGATAAAATGTTGAAATATGACAAAATATGCATAATGGGGGATTTTAATTATCCGGATGTTTTATTGGACGGGAGGTGGTCAGGGGTTATGGGAAACAAGATCATTAGACAGGTGCATGATGCATTTTTAATCCAAAAAGTGACCAAACCAACAAGACGAAGACCAGGGCAGAACCCAACCCTAGATGATTGGATATTGGTAAATGATAATAGTTTTATTTCAGAAGTTGTTCATCTTAATCCGGTAGGGAAAAGTGACCATGATGTTTTATCATTTCAATTGAATTTGGAAAAGTTTAATGATATAGATCAAGAAGAATTTACATATAAATTGAACCAGGGGGACTATCATAAATTTAGAAATATTATAGCTGAACATGATTGGAAAGGGATATCAGACATGGATATAGAAGAAACCTGGAGGTATATCAAGAATACTATACATGAGGGAATGGATAAGTGTATTCCCAAAATAAAGAAAAATGTGAAGAGGAAATTCACTCTAGTCTGGATGAATAAAAAAGCGATATGAGAAGTATTAAAAAGAAGAAGTATAGTTTATTTAAAAGATACCTAAGTACTAAATCAGGAATACATTACATGAAGTACATACGGGAAAGAAATAAATGCTCCAAGTTGTTAAAAGTAACTAAAAGGGAATATGAAAAAAAATGGTTGCAAAAAATAGTAAAGATAATCCTAAATTATTTTGGAAGTATGTTCAAAATAGATTAAAAGTCAATACAAGTATTGGTGCCCTAAATAAACCAGATGGTCCCTTGGCAGTAAGTGATAAAGAAAAAGCGGACACATTAAATGATTTCTTTGCTAGTGTTTTTACACATGAAGATTTAACAATTATACCATTATTGGATGAATGTGTATATATCAAGTGGGATATCCTTGTCAGAGGTAAGAGTTACCCCAAAAGCAGTGAGAGATAGATTGGTCAACTTAAACCCAAATAAAGCACAAGGACCTGACCAAATCCCCTCAAAAGTTTTAAAAGAATTAGGAAATGAATTATCTGTCCCACTATGTTCATTATTCAACAAAACATTAGAATCAGGTACCTTACCCCAAGACTGGAAGACAGCTGAAGTAACAGCCCTGTTTGAAAGGGGTTAAAAGCAGATCCAGGTAACTATAGACCAGTCAGCTTGACTTGCGTAATATGTAAAGTGTTAGAAAGTATAATTAGAGATTCAATTGTAGCTCATTTTACAGATAATATATATGCTAAATGTCAGCATGGGTTCCGTAAAAAAAAACGTTCTTGTGTTGCTCAGTTGCTTGAAGTCGTAGAAGTTATGACAAAATTATTGGATGACGGTCATAATGTTGATGTTATTTACTTAGATTTTAAGAAGCCTTTTGATACTGTACCACATAAAAGGCTACTTGTCAAACTATCTGCTTATGGTATAACTGGCAAACTATTAAAATGGATACAAGGATTTTTGACAAATGGGTACAGCTTGTAAGAGTAGGTAGTGAAAGATCAAATAAAGCCAAGGTTCTAAGTGGTATACCTCAGGGTAGCATCTTGGGCCCAATATTATTCACAGTATTTATAAATGACTTGCCATTATCATTAAAAAGCACCTGTAAAATATTTGCTGATGATACAAAACTGTACGATAAAACTTCATAATTCTCAGATTTACAAAACGATCTTTATAAACTCCAAAATTGGTCAGATGTATGGAATCTGTATTTCAGTATCTCTAAATGTGGTGTGCTACATATTGGGAAAAAACCAAGAACATGCTTATTATATGATGAGACATAACGGCAGCTTACAGAAGTTAAAGACCTTAAAGAAAAAAAAAAGATTTGGGAGTAACTTTCGATAGCATGTTGTCTTTTGATTTACATATTGGCAAAGTAGTTAATAAAGCCAATCAAATGTTGGGTGTCATAAGGAGAAGTTTCTCTTACTTAGATAAGGAGGTATTCCTAAAACTTTATAAATCTTTTGTGAGACCTCATTTGGAATATGCAAATGCGATTTGGTACCCATACTTGAAAAGACAGTCATCACAAATAGAAAGAGTTTCAAAGACGTGCTACAAAGCTATTAAAAGAATGCAAAGATAAATCTTATGCAGAAAGATTACAATATTTGAATCTACATTCATTAAAAGGCAGAAGGACAAGAGGTGGTCTTATACAGACTTACAAAATATTTAATGGATTTGATGATGTTTGTGTTGACTCACTTTTTTCTCTTCCACAACATAACATCACAAGAAATGCAGAAGGAAAGATATTTATTCAGCACTGCCGTACTAACAAGAAAATTTTCCTTTTCACACAGAGTAGCCCCTTTATGGAATGAACTCCCTACTAAAATGAAATTTGCAGAAGACGCTAACAAGTTCAAGAATCTTTTGGATGTAATTCCAAAGTATAAGGAACTTTTCAACATTTTGATGATTAAAATGCCATATTAGGCATAGTGTAACAAAATGACAATTGCGCATTCAACACCTATACTTTTAACAAAAAGTATTTGACAAAGAGGGGACGTATATAGGCCGCGAGGCCTAGGCTTTTGAGCCAGTCCCTATTACTACTACTACTACTGCTGCTACTACTACTACTACTACTACTACTACTATTTATTTTATGCTTGTTGACGGCATTCAGTGTATACTGTTTTTACTAGCCCCCAATGTCGAAATTATTTGAAAATTAAGTTCTACTTTAGAAGCCCCCCTCCCCCTCCGCCCTCTCTCCTCGGTCCCCTCCCCCCCCCCCCTCACCCTATTGCATAACTATCTTTCCAGTGTTTGTTTGAATTTTTGTTTAATTTTACAATTTTGTATTACTGTAAGAGAATAGAAATTGTGTGTTTGTGTGGTGTGAGTGTAAGAGAATAGAAATTGTGTGTTTGTGGGTGTGAGTGTATGTGTGTGAATGTGTACATATGTTTGGATGTGTTTTAAAACTTACAATCAGATTTTCCTTGGTTAAACATGGTGTGTGTGTGTGTGTGTGTGTGTGTGTGTGTGTGTGTGTGTGTGTGTGTGTGTGTGTTCAAATGCTTACAGGAAGTCAGAGTGTAAATAGAAAGCTGCGAAAGAAAGAGCGAAAGAAAGAAGGAAATCAAAAAGGAAAAATAAGGTGAGTAATTTCAAAGCCCTTTATTCAAATTGCAATTATGGTATCCTTAATAAAAAAGATGAACTGAACAATAGAATTGCTTCAGACCAACCATGTGTTATTGCAATGACAGAAGTCATTTTTTAAAATGACTCCAGCATACCATTATCCGATTACCAGTTGAATGACCAGTATGATATGTTTATGAACAAAAACCCACATCAAGGAGAGTAACACTTGACATTGATAAGAGACTAAATGCTAGAGAATGTGAGGAATTTGATACTCCGGGATACTGTGAAAGCTGTGGTGCACATTCCACACAAAAAAATGATGGAAATGTCCTTATTGGTTGTTATATATCGCAGCCCAAACACATCTGATGAGGACAATGACGAGAAACTTTTTAACAATAACATGCTTGAGTCAGATTTAATTTTAAAGTACAATAAAGTATGCGTCATGTGTGACTTCAGTTTTCCGTTCGTAAGATGGGATGGAATTTTCTCAGGTGATAAAGGGGAGGAAATTAAAATGAGGCTTCAAGATGCTTTCCTCATCCAACAGGTGAAGCAGTACACAAGGAGGAGAGTAAACCAGAACACAACCCTGGACGACTGGGTGCTAGTTAATGATGAAACTCTGATTTCAGAGGTCGAACACCAAGACCCACTCGGCAACAGTGACCATGACGTCTTAGTTTTTGAGTTGAATGTGAACAATGAATCGAATGAGGAACAATGCAAGTATGTGTACAATCTTAAGAGGGGTGACTATAATAAATTGAGAGAGTTTCTAAGAGAAAAAGACTGGTCATATTTGCATATGAATGAGGTAGAAAATATGTGGCAAAAATTCAAAAGTGTCCTCCGGGAGGGAATGGAGAAATGCATACCCAAGGTGAAAAGGCGCAAAAAGAAAAAGTTGATACCCATGTGGATGAGTAAGAAAAACAATGAGAATAATTAAGAAAAAGCATAAATTATTTAAACGATATTTGAATACCATATCTGGTCAACATTATCCCATTTACATAAAGGAACGGAATCTATGTATAAAAATGCTAAAAAGAGACAGAAAAAAAGGTATGAAAAGGAAATTGCTAAAGAGTGTAAAACCAGTCCCAAGAAATTTTGGAAATACGTCCAGGAGAGGCTTTAAAGCAATACTGGTATAAGCACTTTAAAAAAAGAAGATGGCTACAGCTGATGTTGATAAGGCTGATGTTTTGAAAAAATTCTTTTCAACTATATTCAAGTGTATTTATGCGTGAAGATGTGAGCAATGTACTTAAATTAAGCGAATGTTCTTATTCACAGGGTGTATCAGTTAGTGACATTAGAGTTACCAGCAAAGTGGTAAAACAGAAACTGAAAGAGCTCAAAGCTGATAAAGCACAGGGTCCATATGCTATTCCTCCTTGAGTCCTACGTGAAGTATGCAGTGAAATAGCCAACCCTCTCTGTCTTCTGTTCAACACATCTCTTGAGACTGGAATTTTACCCGAGGGACTGGAAGACGGCTGAGGTGACCGCTATATTCAAAAGGGGAGGTAAATCAGATCCAGGAAGCTATTGCCCAGTTTCATTTACCTGTGTATTATGCAAAGTATTAGAAAGATTAGTGAGAGATACTATCATTTCACTCTTCACTGATAATGGACTCTATGCTGACTGCCAGCACAGTTTTAGGAAAAAGAGGTCATGTGTGACGCAGTTACTACAAATTATGGAAAGGCTTACATTTTATTTGGATGAAGGGGAACCTGTAGATATCATTTATCTTGACTTTAAAAAAGCTTTTGACTCAGTCCCACACGAAAGGTTACATACCAAACTCGCTGCTTATGGTGTGTGTGGTTCCATTTTGAAAATGGACTAGTAGTTTCCTTAAAGGACGCACTCAGAGAGTGGGGTAGGTGATGCTTTGTCCGAAAAAGCAGAAGTACTGAGTGGTATACCCCAGGGTAGCATATTAGGTCCCATTCTTTTTACTGTTTTCAAAAACGATGTGCCCTCTATATTGCAGAGTATGTGCCACATCTCTTTGCTGACGATACCAAAATAATGAACACTGCAAAGGAAAATTCCACGATCCAAAATGATATCAACAAATTACAAGATTGGTCAGAGACCTGGAGCTTATTTTTCAATGTGTCAAAGTCAGTGTCATGTTCTACACATGGGGAATAGAAATCCTGTAAATGAGTATGAAATGAAGCTGGGTAATAATGTTGCAAGATGCAACAAAGAAAAAGATTAGGGTGTTACGTTTGATGAAAGTCTTGATTTTGACCTGCACATAAACCAAATTGTTTGTAAGGCAAATCAAGTATTAGGAATGGTTAAGAGAGCCTCACATTTTTCAGACAAAGATACTTTCACTACATTATATAAGTCCATTGTGAGACGACATCTGGAATATGCAAATGTTATCTGGTGTCCTGCAGACCTAAAGAGGCAATTCATCCTGATTGAAAGAGTTCAGAGGCATCCAGCTAGACTGCTGAAGGAATGCAAAGAAATGAACTATTATGTCTGACTAAAATTTTTGAACGTACATTCACTGAAGGGTAGACGATTACGAGGTGATCTTATACAGATGTTTAAAATTTTCCATGGATATGATGATGTTGATTTGCACTCTTTGTTTTCCTATGCACCTGTGAATGTTACTAGGAACTCTCTGCAGGAAAACTCTTTGTAATGCATGCCAGAACTAACAAGCGCAACTTCTCATTTTCTTTCAGAGTTGTTAACCACTGGTAACCACTGGAATGCACTACCTTCATCAGTTAAATTTGCAAAATCTGTGAATGAGTTCAAGAACCTGATCGACAAACTGCCCAGCTAGAAGATCTATTTTATGGCTATGAGTAGAAACCTCATTAGGTACAACCACTTTAGATAAAAATAACAGAACCAAACCATGAGGGGACAAATATTAGACCTTGCACAAGTTGCAGTCCAGGCGTAACAACGCCGTCCCTATTACTACTACTACTACTACTACTACTACTAGTTTAGCTTAATTAGGTTTAACTTGTGGTGTGTTAGCGTGTGTGTGTGTAGGTGTGGGTGTCTATGCGTGTGCATGCATGTACGTGTGAGTGTGTGTGTGTGTGCGTATGAGTGAATGGGGGGGGGGGGGGGGGGTTCAGGCCTACAGTTTAATTCTACTACATTAAACTTTAGGTGTGCGTGTGTGTGTGTGTACAATGTGTGTACGTGTGTTTGTTTTAATGCTTACAGTCATGTTTTGCCAGGTTAAATTTGAGTGTGTATGTGTGAATGTCTTCTTCTTCCTAAAATACTGGTTCACTCAAAAACAAGTAGGCACCAGTGTGCATGTTAAAAGTAAAATAATATAAAATGAAATGAAATAAAGTGCGACTCAGCCTGTTGGCCCCTGGAACGAAATTTGGCAACAAGGGGTTGCACACGATATTCAAAAAGTTAAAAGCAATGACCCAGATTCAGACCCAGGTAACCATAAAATATCCGGGCAAGTTAAAAAAATAGAAAAATCAGTCAACATGCAGATCTCAAGACTGTCATATCAATTTGATTTTTAAATGAGACTGCATTAGTGGCAATCTTTATGGCACCTGGCAGTGAGTTCCACAGCCATACAGAAAGTTCTAGGATAAAATGAATGTAGGTGGCTGTCAATATTTGATGCAGATATGGCATAAGATTGACCACCACTCCTGGTGCTACTTTTATTCAGTAGTAGTTGTTCCATTGGAATATCAATTAGTTTAGCTCTGCCTTTGAAGAAGATATTAAGTTTGATAAAAGCTCTTCTCTCTTCTAAGGGTTTCCATTCTAAGTTCCTCATGTTCTTCCTAGTATTCTCCTTCTCTCTGATATGGTTCCCTGTTATGAACTGTGCTGCTCTCTCTCTGAATCTTTTCAAGGTTATCAATGTCCTTTAGATGGTAAGGATCCCAGACTGAGCAACCATATTCCAGTACTGGTCTAACCAGTGTTTTATAGCAGTTATCTTTAAACTTTTTGGGGCAGTCGTTGATATTCCTGTATAAGAAAGCTAAGGTGTTATTTGCTTTCTTACAATACATACTAAATTGTAATGTTCTTTCCATTTGAGATTCATGACTATTTATAATCACACCTAATATTTTGCAGCATTGGTTTCTTTAAGAATAGCATTGTGAATAAAATATTCTGATCTAGTTGGTGAGCGTTTATTACATATACGCAACACTTGGCACTTCTGGGGATAAAATTCCATTTTCCAAGTTCTTTCCCACTCTTGTAAACCGTTTAAATCTTCGTGTAGAATGCGTGTATCATTGTTGCTTCTGATTGTTCTGTATACTAAGCTGTCATCTGCAAGCCTTATAGTAGTTCCAGGAGAGAGATTTTTACGTATGTCATTTATATAAATTAAGAAAAACAAGGGCCCCAGAACAGTTCCCTGTGGTACACCGGACAGGACTGGTTTACAGTGGGATGATGACCCTTCCACAACAACTTTCTGCGTTCTCCAGTGTGTGTGTGTGTGTGTGTATGTGTGTGTGTGTGAGAGAGAGAGAGAGTGTGTGTGTGTGTGTGCGTGCGTGCGTGTGAATACTTACAGTTGAAATTCACGAGGTTAAATTTGAGGCTCTCCCCTTTACACCCCTCTTTCTTCCCCCTCCCTCTCCCCACCCTTTCCACACCCAATTCCTCCCTCCTCTCTTTTATTTTTATTCTTTTATCGCGGTGATTCATGGGCCTGCCTTTATTATTGTTCAGGAAGATATGCATGCGTGCTAGCGCTCAGATATAGGGTGTGTGGTTGGGTGTGTTGATCATGTTCAGCTACTGAACTCTTGTATTGAAAAAAAAAACGTGCATTTTAAATAGGCTCATTTTTTTCATTTTAATTCAGTTGTTTACGTTTTAAGTTCGGTGTTTCATTCTTTCAGTTCGGTCCATGGTTACAACTGAAGAAACTTTGAATAAAGCGAAATATATTTTGCTCTTATACCGGCTGTTTGTATTTCTTTTTACCATTTAGAGAATAGAATTAGAAATTGGTGATAAATAACAAAGATTAGTACTTGTAAACAAGGGTTATACTGAATCAGTGAATGAATTGGGTTTCACGTAAGGCTTATTAATTCTCATAGGATAAAATTTAATGATGATACTGACAATTGATTGAAACACATTGTTAACTGTTTTGACATTATGGTAATTTTGCAGACTTTTTAAAGTCTCTGTTACATCATCTGTTACTGACATAATAAGCAAGTGAAACATCTGTTGCCTTACCAGTTTCTAGCCTAAACCAAGGTGGCTGAACTGGTATTAATACACAGATCATAGCTCTGTTCACCGGTGTTCTGATAAATTGAAACATGAAAACAATATTATCCGAGATCAGAGTTCAAGAAACATTCAATTACCAGTAGCTGAAACAGTTCAGTCATTTGAAAAAAAAATGGTGAGAATGAGATTGATGCTATTGTTATGTCAGTTCACTTGATATTATTATGTGTGTGCTTTAAGTCCATCAGGTTTCCCATTTTGCTAAAGTGATAATTTGTCTGTCATTGTTGGTTTCTTTCCCATTATGTATTGTAAAACTTTTTTGTCACAAGCTATTTCTCTAAAACTCTTGATAGTTTCCATACAGTGTGTCCAGATTGTAAGGAAACATCTACTTCTTTTCCTTTCTTTTCTTTGTCATTGTTTTTGCATTTGACTAATTGGAATTTTCCACAAAACTCCCTTTGTTTCCTTGGTGCCTTAGATTCTTATTCAGTATGCAAAGTGCTTATTATCTTGTTTAAAAATTTAGCGCTCAGGCCACAATTTAACATAAAAGTTAAAGTGAGTAAGTTTGCCAAATTGCTGGTAAGCAGTGCTGTTGGCTTTAGTCTGTTGCAATGAAAACAGATGACAGTGGGTTCTGATTTAAATGAGACCTTTAAACGTTAGTGATGGCCAAAGATATTAAACTCGGAAAGCACAGTAAAAAAATGAATGCTGATTTTTGTTGTAGTTGTACCTCTGGATCTGTTTATAGAAATGGTTACTGTGTCTTAAGCCTCAAAATGGAGCAGCCTGCTTAGTCATCAGTATTACTTATTGTGTTATAGCAGTTCAGAGGCAGTTCATCCTGGGTTGGTTTGTGTATCTTATGCATCCCATTTGAATATTACATGTAACAGTGTCATATTAGTTGCTAATTTTCACCAGTAATGAAACTGTATGTGGCCTGAAGCAGGATAAGGTGTTCATTTTGTGAATTTGAAGAGCTGTTTTTCACACTGTTATTTCAGCGTTCTGCGGAAAGGTACTCATTGAGGTTAAAGTTTTAGGCTAGTATAAAGATGCCCTTAAACTGCACAGGACTTAGCTCATTTTAAAACAATTACAAGAAACAACAAAAACTCATTCATTTCGACTCACAGTGAATGCCAGTTTATAAAATTCAGGCTACAACTGCCATAAGCAGCTTGATCAGAATTTAAGCTAGTGCACTATTTCCACTGTGGACATCATTTTGTGCTTTTGGTTATGCGTGTGTTTTTCATTTCAGATTCAATATAGATAAAAGACACACTACAGGAGGTGGGTTGAGAAGAGCTGAATTCAAAATCAGTCTGGCAGCTCATTGACCAGTGAAGATATGCAACCAAGTAACGACAAAATGGGACGCAAAAAACGTCCTCAAACGCAGGCCAGCTTCAGTGTACCAGATGGACAGCAGACAGTCAGCATTTCTGACAGTGAGTACTATTTTAAAAACACAAAAAAAAAAACCCAAGAAAAAGCATCCAAACAGTCATTATAAGACTGCATGTACTGTACACATGTCCACACACTTTCAGTTGAACATGCGCTCGCACAGACAGACACACCACATACTCATCAAGTACACAGAGTGACACACCTTTCATTCCTAGATCTGTTTGCCTTCTTGATAAAGTACACTTTTGAGGCCTCATTCCACCATTCCACTTTTTAAGATTATTTTTACTTATCATTTTTTTTTTTTTTTATTACATTAGATTCCAGCGATGGCAAAAGTAAACTTTTGAAGGAGCTGCTTCCGTGATCTCACTGAGCTTTTGAGAATGCACCTGGCTCGTTCGATAGAGCAAGTGTTCACTGCCATTGAATGTGCTCATAATAGCGCTGTACTGCTGTTGTTCTGCCTGGCAGCTGTGTTATCCAAAGGCACTGAAGAAAGGGAATGTAATAATGTAACTGATGATCGATTTTGGCAAGTGTACTGGTGTTCCAGTCCTAGTGTGGCAATGTGGAAGATCATGTGAATAGTGTGAATGTGAATTTTAAAAGATGAAGAAACTCCGTGGCACGTACCACTCACAATGAAACATGTCCTTAGGGGTGTTAGGACTTACACGATGTCATACATAAACACTTTATAGCAGACTCTGTGAAATCATATTCAGAGATGTCCCACTGATGTGATTTTGTAGCATCTGAAACAAATCAACATTTTTCATCTGATCTAAGTGTGATGGAGTGGAGGGGGTAAGGGCTGTGCAGGTGAAGACAGGCAGATGGTGATAAGTGCAGGAACCAAGGGACAGCAGCCAGTCAAGAAGACACAGAGGACGACGTGGAGTTTTTCTCCTTTTATTTTCCTTCCATAACAAGCTCAAACCAGGAACACAGCCCTGTGAGCACTCTCTCTCTCTCTCAGCACTCGGCACACTGAGCAGTCTCTTGGGACACACTCTCTAGGGATACTCAGGAACACTCTAGGGAACACTGACCGCACTCATCCAGCGCCCCAGATGTATGCAGCTTGACTGGACCACAAAGAAAACGCAGCACCGCACTCAAAATGGGCCTCGCGAGACGGTAAATGACAGAATTTGTGCTATCTGTCGCAGCTTCTGTGTTGTCTAGCTTGCCATCAGTTCAAAGTATGCAAACATATTTGATATCGATGAAAACCTCGGAACCCAAGAATAAAATGCAGTAAGTCATATTTGATAATTCTGTGGCTGTGTAAAGTTATTGGTGATTCAAGCCCGAGAATGAACCCACTTTTAATGAGTTTACGTCATATTTTCGTCTGTTTCAATGAAAAATACCAAACAGCATGAAATAATTTTGTAATGAATGAATAGCTGGCATTTCACTTTTTTTTATACATATAAATTTCATTATCCAAGATGCTGTCTGCACGGAGAACTTTGTGTTTAAATTTTGATAGGAAACAAACTTGCTTCATCGCCACATGGCCGTCACCATGTGCTTCTGACACGATCTTCAATAAAATTTTATTCTGTTAAAATGGTCCATGGATGATGATCGTTTTTTTATATATATTCGTTTGCTTCTATCATAGAAATGGCATCATTAAAAAGATTTCGATTGGGAAGTCCAAATTTCATAAAACAACAATTTAGATCAAAACTCCGACAATCAACAAAGAAGGCGACTTGCTCAAGAGAGCGGTGCCATCTTCATTTCGTATAATCACAAGCTTGTGCAGAAAAGATCATAGGCATGCCATAGATGAACTGAGAGGTTATGGACTTTACTTTCAATGTGCGTTCTCGCATTCTTTGGGTTCTCTCTCATACTTTTTGTGAAATCAAGAATTATTTACGGTTTGTTCGTCGGATAATTCAAAATGGCACCAAGATCAACTGTGCGAAATACCAGTTTTAGAGAAAATATGGGCTCAGCCATCCATGGTTATAATGAATAGAATACATTAAATTTTGTGACTTCAGCGGCATATATACAGCTATATAGGTTCTGAGGTATTCATAATTTAAAGAGTTTACAAAAGAAAATTTTGAGATTAATCAATCAAGGGAGGTAAAGGGGAAGACAACTCATGAACAAAATATCTTGTCTATGATGGGTGACCAAGAAATATACACTGTTAGCACCTGGCTACATAAGATTTTGCGGAAGAAAGATTTTAATGAAATTTGAGTATATTTTTAGAAAATCTGTTTTAATAAGTTGTGAGTGCATGGTTGGTTTGATTGATTAACTATTTTCAGAATTGACATCAATGAGGTGACAGTCCTGATACGGCTTTTTGACGTCAGCTGGGAAATAAGCAACGTTATCTCTCTTACACACAGATTACACACACAGACACACACACACACATACATACATGCACAACACATACACACATGCACACATTTACTGCACACATTCATGCCCATGTTCACACATTATACTCACACAGAGACAAAAACTAAAGTGACATTTGCCATGTGACTGCATGTTACATGTGACTTCATGTGACCTTTGTTGCTGGCAGATTCAGGTATCTGGCCATCACACGTGATGAAGTCATCAAGCTACCAGACTTCCCGCTACAATCAGGAGTTCCCAGGAACTGGGCAGATTAGGAAAAGGGGGCTTTGGGTCGGTGTATAAGGTGAGACGAACGACAGTAATGTAATGAAGGCATATGTGTGGAGGATAATAATGATTACATGACATGAACGCACAGAAAGAATAATTACAGGGTTTTTTCAATGCATGTGGAGCATGGTAGATACATTTAAACTTTCATGCTGAATGCAAACAACACTAGCTTCAGCTGGACCCTAACCCCTACCCACCACCCCTGCTCCTTCCCTCCCCCCCCAGTCCATCCTTGCTCCACCTGAAATGTGATTTGAAATTATTTTTATCTGCAACATTTAAATTGTGCCAATTCTTTAAATACTTGAAAATTGTTAATTTTCACTAAAAAAAAAATTTTCGAGGAATTTTAAATAACCCCACAGGTTAACATGGACGTACAAATTACAAGACAAAACATGAAACGTTTCGACCTCTTAGATCTTCCTCAGGCAAGGTTGACAGCAATCAGGACCAGGAAAATGAAGAATGAACAATCACTTATGTCAAATTTGGTGAAAGATGATAAGATTAGTGATTGCTCGTTCTTTGTTTTCATTGTCCTGAATATTGTTTATCTTGCCTGAAGAAGACCTAAGAAGTGGAATGTTTCACATTTTGTCTTGTAATTGTTTATGTGAGCAGGCAGAGTTACTTACAAAATTCCTTTTCTGATTGTTTCGATTCCCACCTGCACTTACCTCACTTTCAAACAAATTTTCACTCCTCAGGCCCGAAATCACCTTGATGGGGGAATGTATGCAGTGAAGAAAATCAGATTTCGACCGAAGAGTCACCGTTAAAGGTAAGGTCATTCTGTGTTTTTTATCTTTGTCATCACCTGTCTGTCTGTCTGTCTGCATGTCAAACTTTCTGTTGAATTACGTACCTGTTTATTGTCTCTCTGTGTGTTAAGTGGTGTACACACAGAACTGTGGGTCTGTTTGTTGTCTCTGTGTGTCAAGTGACGTACATTGAACTGTGTGCCTGTTTGTTGTCTCTTAGTGTAGAAAGTGATGTACACTGAACTGTGTACATGTTTGCTGTCTCTTTGAATGTAAAGTGGTATACACTAAACTGTGTGCCTGTTTGTTGTTTCTCTGTATGTAAAGTGATGTACATTGAACTGTGTGCCTGTTTGTTGTCTCTCGGTGTATACATTAATATACACTGAACTGTGTACCTGTTTGTTGTTTCTTTGCAGGTAAAGTGGTATACACTGAACTGTGTGCCTGTTGTCTTTCTGTATGTAAAGTGATGTACACTGAACTGTGTACCTGTTTGTTGTTTCTCTGTATGTAAAGTAATGTACACTGAACTGTGTGCCTGTTTGTTTCTCTGTATGTAAAGTGGTGTACATGCATAATTGTGTACCTGTTTGTTGTCTGTCTGTGTGTAAAGTGATGTACACTGAACTGTGTATCTGTTTGTTGTCTCTCTATGTTAAGTGGTATTCACACATAATTGTGTGCCTATTTCCTGTCTCTCTGTATGTAAAGTGGTGTACACTGAACTGTGTATGTGTTTATTGTCTGTTTGTGAAGGGGTGTACACTGAACTGTGTATCTGTTTGTTTGTCTCTCTATGTAAAGTTGTATTCACACATAATTGTGTACCTTGTTTGCTGTCTCTCTGTATGTAAAGTGGTGTACACACAGAATTGTGTATGTGTTTGTTGTCTCTTTGTGTGTTAAGTGGTAAACACTGAACTGTGTGCCTGTTTGTTGTCTCTCTGTATATAAAGTGGTGTACACAGAACTGTGTACCTGTTTGTTGTCTCTGTATGTAATGTGATGTACATGCAGAACTGTGTACCTGTTTGTTGTCTCTCTGTATGTAAAGTGATGTACACTGAACTGTATACCTGTTTGTTGTCTCTTTGTTTGTAAAGTGATGTACACTGAACTGTGTACCTGTTTGTTGTCTCTGTTTGTAAAGTGGTGTTCACTGAACTCTCTGTATATGAAGTGGTGTGCACAGAACTGTGTACCTGTTGTCTCTCTGTATGTAAAGTGATGTACACTGAACAGAGTACCTGTTTGTTGTCTCTTTGTAAAGTGGTGTACACGCATAATTGTGTACCTGTTTGTTGTCTCTCTGTATGTAAAGTGGTGTACGCTGAACTGTGTACCTATTTGTTGTCTCTGTGTATGTAAAGTGATGTACACTGAACTGTGTATCTATTTGTTTTTTCTCTCTGTATGTAAAGTGATGTACACTGAACTGTGTACCTGTTTGGTGTCTTTCTATGTAATGTGGTGTACACGTAATTGAGTGCCTGTTTGCTGTCTCTCTGTAAAGTGATGTACACTGAACTGTGTATCTGTTTTGTTGTCTCTTATATGTAAAGTGGTGTATGCACAGAACTGTGTATGTGTTTGTTGTCTCTTTATGTGTGAAATAGTGTACACTGAACTGTGTACCTTGTTTGTGTCTCTCTGTATGTAAAGTGGTGTACACACAGAATCATGTATGTATTTGTTGTCTTTTTGCGTGTAAAGTGGTAAACACCGAACTGTGTACTTGTTTGTTGTCTCTTTGTACGTAAAATAGTGTAACACATAATTGTGTGTGCCTGTTTGTTGTCTCTTGTATGTAAAGTGGTGTACACACAGAACTGTGTATGTGTTTGTTGTCTCTCTGTATGTGAAGTGATGTACTCAGAACTGTGTACCTGTTTGTTGTCTCTTTGTGTGTAAGTGATGTACACTGAACTGTGTGCCAGTTTGTTGTCTCTCTGTAAATAAAGTGGTGTGCAGTGAACTGTGTACCTGTTTCTTGTCTCTTTGTATGTAAAATGGTGTACACACAAATTTGTGTATGTGTTTGTTGTCTCTTTGTATGTAAAGTGATGTTCGCTGAACTCTCTGTATATGAAGTGGTGTGCACAGAACTGTGTACCTGTTTGTTATCTCTTTGTGTTGTACACTGAACTGACTTCTGTGTACCTGTTGACGTCGTCTCTTTGTATGTAAAGTGATGTACACTGAACTGTGTACCTGTTTGTTGTCTCTCTCTCTATGTAAAGTGATGTACACTAAACTGTGTATTTGTGTGCTGTCTCTTTGTATGTAAAGTGGTGTACACTGAACTGTGTACCTGTTGTTGTCTCTCTCTGTATGTAATGTGATGTACATGTAGAACTGTGTACCTGTTTGTTGTTTCTCTGTATGTGTAAAAGTGATATACACTGAACTGTGTACCTGTTTGTTGTCTCGCTATGTAAAGTGATGTACACACATAGTTGTGCGCCTGTTTGTTGTCTCTGTCTGTAAAGTGGTGTACACTGAACTATGTACCTGTTTGTTGTCTCTCTATGTAAGGTGATTGTGTACCTGTTTGTTGTCCTGTTTGTTGTCTCTCTGTACGTAAAGTGGTGTACACGCGGAACTGTGTATGTGTTTGCTGTCATTTTGTATGTAAAGTGTTGTACACACAAAACTGTGTACCTGTTTGTTGTCTCTTTGTATGTAAAGTGGTGTACACTGGACTGTGTACCTGTTTTTGGTCCCATTATGTGTAAAGTGTTGTACACTGAACTGTGCAACTTTGTTGTCTCTGTGTGTAAAGTGGTGTCCACAAAACTATGTATCTGTTGTTGTCTATTTTATGTAAAGTGATGTACACAGAACTGTGTACCAGTTTGGTGTCAATTTGTATGTGAAGTGATGTACACAGAAATGTGTACCTGTTTGTCGTCTCTTTGTGTGTAAAGTGATGTAAACAGAATTGTGTACCTGTTGTCTCTGTGTGTATGTCAGAGACCTGGCAGGAGGATTGCAATACACAGACGGATAACAAACTCTTTCAGATCTGTCCAAACCTTAAGGAGTTCTCCTCATGTACGTCTGGTGGTCATAAAGAAGAAATAGTTCTGTGCCGGCTGCACACCAGCCATTTGTATTCTACCCATTCATACCTTTTAAAGAGTGAAGAAGTTCCTTGGTGCATTCCGTGTCATGCGACACTCACAATGAAAACATATTCTTTTAGAGTGTTGGGATTTCCACAATGTGAGACACGAACGCTTTACAGCAGATTCCATGAAAACCTTGTTCAGAGACGTTCCGCCTGACACGATCTTTGAGTTCTTGAAAGAGATTAACATTTTTCATCAGATCTGAGATTTTACAGTGGAAAGATTTTTAACAAACTTTTGATGGGTTTTTAGATGTATTTTAAAGAATTGTGTGAATGACTGACTGACTTGTGAGTTGATTTTAAGGTGGTGACAGCCCTGATGTGGCCCTTTGC
Source organism: Conus betulinus (assembly GCA_016801955.1). NCBI lineage: Eukaryota > Metazoa > Mollusca > Gastropoda > Neogastropoda > Conidae > Conus > Conus betulinus. The sequence continues at coordinate 413,470 of JADBJO010000272.1, read as the reverse complement.
GGTCGGCTGGGCTATAAGCAACATAATATTATTATTGTCTTTGTGTGTGAAGTGATGTACATTTAACAAGAAGTTTAGGAAAATGAGAAGTATTCATGTGCCATGCTTGTTGACTAATATTTGTGTGCTAAACAAATGAATTCTCAAGAAGTGTATAGGAGTGGGAGTAAATGATGTGTGAATGTGAGAAAGTTCATGAACATGGCTTGAGCGCACCTGACCTGTTTTTTCTCAACAGCTGTTATTACAATGACACAAAGCCAGATCAGAATACTCAAATGAAGTTCAACTCTTGATTTTCTGTTCACAGCAACATGTAAAAACAATCACTAACAGAGTCACAAAAATTCACATACATGAGTGAATGCACAGGCTGAAGGACTGTCAGGTACTCTGTTTCTCTTAAACTTGTTATGATATCGCTGTCACAGAGTTCAACAGGTGGTATTTGTGATCTGTAGTACATCAGTTGCAGTTTCAGTTCCATCAAGGAGGTGTCACTGCGTGCGGACTAGTCCATATACACTACACCACATCCACTAGGTTTTGAGACCACACTGCGCATGATTTAAAGCTGATGATAAAGGAATTAATGACAAAGATGTAATACATCAATTCATACAAAGTAAATTCAAGTTTGTAAGAATGACATTTTTCCCGTTATTTTGAGATGCTAATTGTTCGATGAGTTTGTGCGGCTGATGGCCTGCTCCTAGAGAAGTGTGCTGGCTTTAAAACCAACAATCAATCACAAAACGCATTATAGGACCATATTGAAATGTAGCAGTGAAAAAAACAAAGTGAAAATAGCACCTTGACTTTTTTTTTTCGTCTTTCCTTAAAAAGATTCATAGTAAAACATTTTGGTTATCAGAAACTAGATTTAAAAAAAAAACTTCATGTCGTAAGTTAAAGATTTTGTTAAAATACTTGCCATAACAAAATAATTTTGAAAAAGAAAAAGGGAGCCGGAATAGCTCAGTTGGTAGAGCGCCGGACTCATGATCCAGGGGTTGCGGGTTCGAATTTCGGTACAGGGGGATTTTTTCCTCAGAGCGAACATTGGTTCTGACTCCATTCCCCATACAGTCCTTCGAATGAGACTATAAACTGAGGTGCCATGTGTGAACGCTCGCACAACATCTTGCACACACGTAAAATCCCATCACCAACTTTCAGAAGAGAAGGCCAGTTTGGCCGTTGGTATGGATGGCACGTTATACCTTGCATGCACTTTCCCCGAAGATGGAGTATGGCTGCCTTAATGGCAGGATAAAAAACGGTCATACACACAAAACTCCACTGCCTGTCTATATAGGCAGTGTCCGCAGGAGAATCAGCCTGCATACGCAGAAAGAAAGAAAGAGAAAAAAGAAGGCTCTAGGTTATGAGTGGAAATATGGTTGTGTAATCGGGTTATAATAATTTTGAAACTTTTGTCAAATGGACTGCATGTATGTCTATCAGTTTAAAGCGTGTGTGACCTCGTCATTCTATGATCATATCATCAAGGTGATGTAATTAGTCAGAGATCTCCACTGTTCTCTGATCATGCACAACATGCTAGAGGTGTAAAAGTATTTACATTGTCAGTCCAGGACACTAGCCACATATATATCACTAGATATTGCCAGTTGTCTTTTTTTTTTTATCTGTTTTTCCCTTCAAAGTTATAAATGTTCCATTGAACATGTTTTTTCTTTTAAAAATAGGAAAAGTGATGATAAGGGTAACTCTAATGTTTATAGTGATTAGTATGATAGTAGACATCAAGGGACCACTGGTAAATGTATAACCAGCACGTCTGTTTTTAATCTTTATTTTTACAATCATCATTATAGCTGTAATACTTATTTGTTTTAAAGAATAACCAGCACGTCTGTATTTATGATTATTTTTACAATCATCATTATAGTTGTAATAACTATGATTTGTTTTAAGAATAATCAGCATGTCTGTATTTATGATTATTTTACAGCCATCACTATAGCTGTATAACTATGATTTGTTTTAAAGAATATCCAGCATGTCTATTTTATCATTATTTTTACAATCATCATTATAGTTGTAATAAGTATAATTTTGTTTTAAAGAATAACCAGTTTGTCTGTTTTTATCATTTTCACAATCATCATTGTAGTTGTAATAATTATAATTTGTTGTACGGAATGGAAAGGATTGCCAGCTTCCTGCAATATCTTTAAAGTTTTGAAAAAGTTCACATCTGTGAAAAAGGAAGAGAGCACTGTCAGTCAGTCACTGCCTTTGTACGTGTATTCTCCCTGGCTATAATGCTGGGTGTTGCATTAACTTAATGATTAATGTTTCAGCTGCTGAGAGAGGTGAAGGCTCTGGCCAAGTTATCTCACACGCGTATTGTAAGATACAACGCAGCCTGGATGCAAGACGACAGTCCTACTGCATCAGGTCAGAAGGGGGGGGGGGGCAAAAGTGCATAGAGGGTGTGCATGTGGAATTAATGTTGTTAACTAGAACATGATCATGATCTAGAATATTCCTGAGATTGAAAAATATTTGAGTGCAGCGTGTGCATATATTTTCGCTTTTTTTTTTGTCTCCAGTGATTGTGTTATGTGGATTTTTTCTCATGCCTAGTGCATTGCATTTTTCATTTTCTTATTTTGTATAACTTTCATTCAAACTTTCATTTGCTTGTTCTTGAGGCAATACAGATGTCTGCAACAAGAATTTACATTAAAATTACCAGCGGCTCCTTGGTTTTGCGGACGAACTTGTTAACAATATGCCCCGGGGGAAACACAGTGACATCCTTGTCTTGGATTTTGCAAAAGCATTTGACAAGGTCAACCAGTCACTCTTGGTCCACAAGTTACACCATTAGGGCATCCAGGGAATGCTTCTCACGTGGATCTCCGATTTCCTCAGAGTCTGAGGCAAGCCGTAGTAGTCAACGGTGTATGATCAGACTTCATCAATGTCCAGTCTGGGGTACCACAAGGTAGCCTACCTGGCCCCTGCTTGTTTCTAGTCTACATCAGTAACCTACCAGACCTACTGACTGCCAGTGCCAGACTGTTTGCAGATGACACAGCTGTGCATGATGTGGTTGCATCACAGGATGACCAAGCTCATCTGTAACGGAATCTTGACTAGCTTGCAGAATGGGAGAAGAGATGGGACATGTTCTTTCACCCAGGGATATGCACCATTCTGCCTGTAACCTGCAGCAGGAAAGGCTTACCTCAACCCTTGTACCAGCTACATGGACACACATTAGGAACTGTCAGCAACGTAAAGTACCTTGGTCTGACATTTGCCAAAGAAACTGGAATGAATAGATCAACAACATTTGCTCAAAAGCTAACAAGACCCTCAGCTTTTTAAGGTGAAAACCTAAAAATCAGCTCTCGGGGGGAATCAACAAGACGGCATACAAGACCCTTGTGTGACACATCATGGAATATGCTGCAACTGTCTGGGATCCCCCCACACAGGAAAGAATTGACAAGATGGAGGCTATCTAGTGCAGAGCAGCACGCTTTGTCTTGAGGCGCTGTCGCAACACCTCCAGCATATCAGACATGATTAATGAACTGCGATGGCCCTCACTCCAAGACAGATGTCAAACTGCCCGTCTTGCTGCTATGCTGTACAGAATTTGGCATGACATAGTATGCTTGAACAGCATGAAACAAAAGAAGGAGCCTGCCGTAGCCCGCCAGAGGAGAGGCCACAACCACCAATACACACTGACACAACCAAGATGCCACACAATATCAACATCAGTCTTTCTTACCAAGAACAATCCATGACAAGAACAGCCTGCCCCAGAACATTGTGAGGCCAGAACGATCGACATCTTTGTGTCAAGAGCCTCCAGACTCACCATATAGGCTTTTTTTTGTGTGTGTGTGTGTGTGTGTGTGTGTGTGCTTCCAACCTCCTCCACACTGACAGAATAATCAACTGGTTGATTGAGGTCACTTTCCTGGAAGAAAAAAGAAGAAGAAGAAATGCTTTGTCTTAATACCACTGTTCTTCCCAAATGACCAGTATATTAATGGAAAGTAGACTGAGTGGGTGGGAACAGAGCATATTGGTATTTGGTAAGCAGAGGCTGGAAATGGGGCTATTGGTACTTTAAAGATCATGTAGTTTAAACCACTTTTTGTTGCTGTGCACATGGGTGTGTGTGTGAATCTGTTGGTTTGTGAATTTGTAGCTTCAGGCTTATGATGCTGTCACATCTGTACAGTTGAGTCAGCCTCAACACGAACGTCACGTGATGATGATAACAGCCCTTCCTCTACAGAAGAATACAGGTGGGGGTTAACATTTCAGCTTTGCTCAGGGCTTTTCTTGAGCACACATGAATCCACAGGTTGTTGGAATGGGAAAAAAAAAAAAAAAAGAGAAAGAAGCAAAGAAGCTCTTGATCAAAGTAATTATACTGTTTGATTCCATAACAAGAAAAGTGTACAGACATACAATTTTGTGAAATTACATGCTACACTACTTTACCTTTATAACTGTTCTGCTCTCAGTTCATCTGTATAATTTGAAAATTAAATGAGACTTACCTGGAAGTTGAAGTTTAATGGAGATTATTTTGAGGATGCTGTTGGGTAGAGGTATACATGTGGAGGACAAAACCACGCACAAGCCCCAGACTCCAGCTACATGTGATCCCTGAGTACAAACTCGGAAAGGAGAGTTCAGTGGAAGTACCTCAAGTTGCTGATGGGTGGGCACATGTATACCTCTACTCAACAGCATCCTCAAAATATTCTCCATTAAACTTTAACTTCCAGGTGAGTCTCGTTTAATTTTCAAATTCTTCCTTGTCTGCTATTGGTCAGAAGTATACATGTGGAGATTTTTAGTGTCAGGGATCACATGTTATTCCTTAACACGTTGGACTCTGAAAGGCAATCAGCTTATAATGTGAGTTACTTCCCTTTGTCTGCAAATGTGTCCTGAAAGGCAATCAGCTTATAATGTGAGTTACTTCCCTTTGTCTGCAAATGTGTCCAGCACAGACTGGGAAAAACTCTAGTCTTTGTAGAACCACCATTTCCATCTTCGTTCTGTTTAATGATCAGGTGGTAGAATCTTGAAAAAGCGTTCCTGTTTGACCATCCCCCTGCTTGAAGGATGCTGTCTATTGATAACACCTCTGCTTAATGCTGCAGAAGTACTAGCAGCCCGAGTGCTGTGAGCCAAGTACTTCAATATGTCTATTCCAGCCATAAGCAGCACATCTTTCTTCGAATGAGGAATGGTGTCTCTTTTCACAGGTACAAAAGGCTTTATAAAACTGATAAAAAGTGCTTTCCTAGTTCATAACAGGGCAGTCTTTTCAAATACTACTGAAGGTGGTGAACCAGACAATCTCTTGTTTTGAAAAACAAGGTATGACTAAAGGCTTTAAATGAGTCCCTGGTTTGGTTTGTTTTAAAAGAGAGCTATATACAAGTACACATTCAGACTCATGGATTTTTACATCATCTACAGTAAGACTTTGGAGAGTCCGTCCTCTCTGACCAGAGAGTAAAGCAAGTTACCTAAGTGTTCTGAGTGTGAGTTTCAGAAAGCTAAGTGGTTCTGCATCAGGCCACTGTGCTAACATACCAATGACTGTGTCTACATCCCATGTGTCTCAGCACTTTGGGAGTGATGGTCTATTGTTGAACACACCTTTGACAATTTTACAGACAATAGGATGTTGACCTATTGTTTCTGCATTATCAGGACTAGCACTGCAGCATACAGTTCTGCCAAAAAAATGTGCCACATGCCCATGAGTACAAGCAGTGATTTCATTTCTGCTTACAAATTTCTGCCATTTTTTAATGTAGGTGTTGTAGGACTTGTGGTTGCTGGGTCTCCATGAATCCATGATTAGAGCAGCTGAATTTCTTGATAAACCAGAAGTTAAAAAGGTTTTGCTGAGATCTTGCAGACAAGCAGGTTTAGATGACATTTCTGAATGAGAGGATGAACTGCTGTGAGGTGGCTGGGTAGGTGAAGAAGCCTGAAGGTGGCATTTGCACCTGTTTTCTACTGGAGGGCAGCAGAGATGATGTTCAAGAACAGCAAACCACGGTTGCGTCGGCCAGTTGGGTACCACAATTCTCCCCTCTGCGCGGTTTCTCCGGATCTTCTGCAGCACCTGTCCTATGACGCTGAAAGGTGGAAATGCATACCACTGTAAATGCTCCCAAGAGATGGAAAATGTATCAATTGCTTCAGCTTCTGGATCCGGCCTGTATGAAATGTATTGCTGCATTTGGAAGTTCAGCTGGAAGCAAGGAGGTCAATATGTGGAGAAGCACTGAGCTGTTGGAAGGCAGACTGCAGAGCCTGCTCATCAAGTTTCCATTCTACTTTAGTGTTCTGGCGCCTGGACTCCTTGTCAGCTGTCCTGTTCTGCTTCCCTGGAATGTGTGCTGCACTGATCCAGATATTCTTAGAAATGCACCATGACCAAATTGTAAATGCCATGTCATTACAAGCATCTGAATGGCTTATCCCCATGCAGTTGATACAGCTGACTGTGTTGCATTGTCTATCATTATTTGGACATGTTTGTTTTCCAGCTTTCCCTGAAATGACTGCAAAGCAAGTAAAACAGCTTTCAGTTCCAAATAATTAATGTGAAAGAGCCTTACATGCAGCAACCAATGTCCGCCTGAAGCTGTTTCTTCACACTCGCACCCCAACCTGCCTTACATGCAGCAACCAATGTCCGCCTGAAGCTGTTTCTTCACACTTGCACCCCAACCTGTGCCACTAGTATCAGTGGTGACATCTATATCTGGTTCAGTACTGCAAATGGCATTCTCTGTATCAGACACATTGACAATCCACCGTTTAAGTTCCTCCTTACGCTCTTCAGACGACTGCATGAGTTGGTCAGTCACCTCTGCTCCTCTTCAATTCTGATATTTTTTCTTTTATCAAGCTGTCTGTAATAGAGAGGTCCATACTTGACAGCAGCAAAGCTAGCAACGATTTTTGAGATATTGAATCTTTGTTGTGGGTTGAACAACCGACTTGGTAGGTGAATGATAAATCCTAACTTATGAAACAAATCAGTAGTGTCTGTAACATTGCTCATGCAGTTGCTCTCTGTGAGTCCAATCAACAAAGAATGGTCCAAAACTCCATAGAAACATAACCTTTCATTCTAAGGGAGGCATAGACAGGTTTCAACAGCTTTGTGAACAAACAGGGAGCTGATGATGGGCCATTGGGTAAAGCATTGAATTCATAGAGTTGATCTCTCCATTGAAATCTGAGTAGTTTCTTGCGCTGTTCATGGATTGCTACACTATAGTGGGCATCCTTCAGATCAATTGAGGCCATAAAATATCCTTGAGTTATCAAAGTCAGGGCTGTGTTTTAGAGCATCCATTTTGAAATGATGATAACTGACTTCTAAATTGAGTCTTTTTAGATTTATAATCATGCGATAAGATCCATCTTTTCCTTTCCTGGTAAAATTGGAGAAATAATTTCACCAGGGCAGTGCTCTTCACAAGGGGGAATTACTTTCTTAGCTGTCAACTTTTGAACTTCTAAATCAATGATCTTGCACTTTTTATGATTTGTGACATTTGTTTTAGTGAAAGATAACCTGGATAACTGGTCTAAATGACAGTCAAATCCAACCTTAACCCCTGCTATCATGCTTAAAATCTCTGGGTCTGAAGTGATTTTAGACCGTGCATCTTCAAACTGTCTCTATCTCCCAGCAGTAAACTCATGTTTCTGAGGCTTTAAAGGTGGAACCAACCTCACCTCTTCTATTGGGAGCTGGGATTCTGATGTCCCCGTTTCTGCTGAAAGCAATGCTGTCTTTTGTTTGTTTTGTTCCTTTGTCCTAAAAAAATGACCAAGTGTGCGACCTGACTCAAGAGTAGTAAGAACTGCCCGCTTGTCCATGATAATAAGTAGCGGCCTACACAGGAGCTAATGCGGTTGGTCTCACGCTCGTCTTTCAGTGTCGTGGACAAACTGTCCCCAAACAACTGCATGGGTGAAACTTCTTCAGTCTGAGGACAGAATCCGTTTTATGAAATTATTCGAGACGGAATTTTCCGTTTTTAGTAAATCTGGAAAAGAAAAATAAAGTTTTTCAAAAGTCTCTAAAATTACACAAATTACGTATTGAGTGCATCTTACCGTAAAATGGAAGTGCCGAGTCGGAAGTACTCTTTATTTAGGGAACAAAGATAAAGCACCATTTGCTGAAATCTAGATCTTGAGTTTGGAGTTTGTTGGAAACTGTGAGAATGTCCTGTCTTAAAGAAGGTGATTCAGTTGAGGAGATCAACGCTGGCATCACTAATAAGTGGCGATGGGCTTGGCTGAACGAAATAGATGATGAAAAACAACAACATCCTGTTTGATGTTTGAAAAATAACAAACCTGTTATAGCGTTTTGCCGTGTGTGCAACTCAGACCTCAAGTGTAGATCCAATGGAAAATCTCGGGTCGCAAAGCATGCCAGAAGTCCAGACCATATTAAAAGCATGAAGGTAAGAATTTCAGTAAAATCTTTTTCAGCAGCCCTCCATGCCCCCCCCCCCCCCCCCCCCCCCTGCCCAGTGAGACACACGCACGCACACACAAACAATTGCATTTACTCTACAAGAGAATATTGCTGTGCTCAGACAAACAACACTACAGCCTGTTCTCCATTATTCCAGCTATGACAGCATAGAGGAGTTTATGATCCATTCCCACCAGAAAGAAGAGAAAAAAATCTTGAGTAATGACAGAGTTCTACTGACTACAACACTTATCATGGCTTCCAATTTACGAACAGATTTCCTGTTCAGGAAATATGTTGGCTTGCAACAGGCACGGGTCCTAATGTTGATACCCTTACTGTCCATCTATGTCCAAGGCACCAAGCAAACTGGTTTTTGGGGGTAAGTTTTTTTTTTCTTTCTTTTTTTTTTTAAGATTTAAAATGATGACTTTTGTTCACATATAAGCAATAAATATGTGTTTCAAAGAAGCTCTCAGCTCCAAATTTCCTTTCACCAGAGGCCACGAAAACTGTCTAAATTTTTCAAAAAATGAATTTCGGCTGGGGGGCTTTGCCCCCCTGGACCCCCCCCACCACCACCACCAGGGCACTGCCCCTGGACCTCAACCTTTCAGTTTTTCAATTTTTTTTTCCCAGTTTCACCCATGTAACTGGTCTGTATTAGGGACTGATTCATCACAGATCCACGAAAACTGCGTGTTTACATGTGGTCTGATGCCACCGTGTCTGTGCAACGAAATATTGCGCGAAATGTGACCCAAAATAGCCACCGCTTCGGTACAGTGCTTAATAGCTTCAGAATCGTTATTGGCCTCAGAACTGGACAAGCCACTAGGCCTATCAAGTAATCTGTTTGTGGCACGCACGCATGCAGTCGCTGTCTTGACTACCGCTCTCTGAATATGTTGCATTTTCAGGTCGCCTTTGATGGCCTCAGACGATAATTTTGACCATAATCATTATTTACCGTTGGGATGATCAATTTCTGACAGTTTGCCTTTCTGTTGTAGGCTCCAAATTTCTTCTTCAGCAGATCCGGGCTAAGTTTGTTTGTGAACCAACCATTAACAATTTCTGCCATTTCCTCTCCCACTTCTTCGCTTACAGGTTTGTCTGTGCCACTCAATTCAACGGCCATTTATTTCAGCAAGGTCAGATTTGACTGTGACTGGTCAGTTTTTTTATTCTGCAACACAAAAAGCTGTGCCTCTTTTCCCTCTAATTCTTCCAGTTCCCCATCTTCTGTCAGCTCGAAAACATTACTGTTATGTTCCTGTTCTGACTCTGAATCGTCTCCAGAAACTCGGGCAGATTTGGCAGGGTCTGTGGTGCCATCGTCGTCTGGAAGTTTCCCCATAGGCCTAAGTACTCCTGCTAGGGTCTCAAATTTTTTGTTCCTCGCTCGCATCTAGCTCTTGAATCAGGCTTCTAACTGATTCTGGGACTGTTGAAGGCCCGCTCCTGTCTGTGGGTTCTGAAAGACCCTCCAACATGGCTACTGAAAGAGCCGCCAATGTGTGCTCAAACGTTCAGCTTCTGAAAGAGAAGAGCACAAAGGATCTAGACTACCGGTGTTGATCAGAAAGTCGACCAGTCTGATATAATAAACTTGGGAATAATAATTTCTTAGATTATTAGATTCTAATGTGATTATGATGTTTATCACTGACCTGAAAGGAATTGTGAAGGTCCAAGGAAATTATTCACGCTAGATATCTGTCACTGGGAAAACACTTTCCGTACACGCATCCGTCTGGCACCGCATTTTGGCATCAACTGGGGCGCGTGCACGGTTTCGTCCACCACATGTATACATCTGACCAATCAGCAGACGAGGAATAATTACGCTTTTTCTTTTGCCATGGCTTAAGGCTGTGTCAGGCCAGTTGACTTAGGCTAGAACACCAAGGCTACATCAAAATGTTGTTATGCTCTGCATAGTTATGCAGGGATTGTTTTCAGTTGTGACAAGCTCCTAGCATAACATTATCAGTCTCCAAAATCCCCGAAGTCGGAGTGTGGCTGCCCATGTGGCGGGGTAATCAAAAACGGTCACACACGTAATGTTCTCATTCCCAGCTGATGTATTTGTACCATATAGTGTTCAAGTACTTCAGCTGTTTGGATGATCCCTGGAGTCTTTAAGCCAGGGTACGACAACAACAACAACAACGCTTTTTCTTGGGATTGCAAAAAGATTACCGTCTCTTAAACCATTCATCTGATGTAAAGCAATGTGGCACTTAGTCCATTGAATGTCTTCAAGACATTTCACGCTGAATTCAAAATAACAGCTCAGACATAAGTAGTAGGAGCTTTTGTTCAATGAAAAATTATGAAGACGTTTCACACTGAATTGAAGATTGCAGAAATACAACAGTAAGACCTTTTTTTTTTTTTTTTTCTTAAAAAAAAAGGGTTATCTTTATGACAGAAATTTTCATCTTTTGTTGTTTGTGATGTAACACTTTACTTAAGCTGAGCAGAAATTTTCATCTTTTATTATTTGTCATGTAACACTTTACTTAAGCTGAGCCATTGCACCTATGAGCTGAAAGAAACTTATTCAACAGTTGAGTAAAAGAAAAAGGAAACAGATTGAAAAAGAAACAAAAAACAACAAAAAAAAAAAAAACCCAAACTTCTTGCCCCTTTTTCTTTCTATTGTTTATGAAAGCATTAGCAGTTTAATATTGACCTGAACATTGAATATCTGTTCAGACAAGATAATTTGTGTATGATGCTGGCATGTAGAATGATGTCTTTTTTGTCATTACTGTTGTCAGGACCTTGGTGGTTTCAGTGGCTTTCTTGGGGTGCAGATCGATTGTTTTTGTTTTGATTTGTTTTTTTCATAATGTGATATGCCTTTGTGATTTTTTCAGTTCAAAACGTGCCCAGTTTGAGGACAAGGATTCAGATTCTAGGGTATTCACACAGTGCCGAGGACTCCGGGGTAGACTATCAGAGCAGTCGTTTTCAAAGCATCACTAGTGTGTATAGTGGGAGTGTTGACTTCGAGCAGAGGAGGGGGGTGATGGGCCTCCATGAAAAAAAACATGCGTTCCAGCACAGCTTTGATGCTGCCTCCAGCCCCAAGAACTACCTGGTTCCCGTGGGTGACGTGGCTGAAGTGCAGGGAAACTTCCAGTGCAAGGTGCGATGGTGACGTCCCTTGTGTGCTGTGTGATAGGAAGTCTGGCACAGAGGCTGTATTAGGATTGGATATTCGAATTACATATGTGCTTTGTGTGTGAGTGTATGCATGTGTGCATGCGTATGCACACGTGCGTGTGTGTGTGTGTGTGTGTGTGTGCATACCATATTTTAAGACTAAACTGCCAGTATGCTGATTTCAGTGTTTGTGCAAGATTTTCACGGTTAAATGTACATAAAATGATCAAGAAGGCTGTGTAATATGTAGTGTATTATACTGTATATGCAGGAGCATGAAGGTAGTTTTCCATAATCTTAGACACTGAATATTTTTGTTGAATAAAAGGTAATAATGAAAAAAAAAGTGTGTGTATATGTGTGTGTTGTACAAACAATAACTGATTAGGTGATGTCCTTTTTGTTCAGAATACTCTATTAGTTATGTCCATTGTGTGTGGAATACTTAATGAGTGATGTCCTTTGTGTGCGGAATACTTAATTAGTGATGTCCTTTGTGTGCAGAATACTTGATTAGTGATGTCCTTTGTGTGCAAAATACTTAATTAGTGGTGTTCATTGTGTGCAGAACACTTAAGTGATGTCCTTTGTGTACAGAATACTTAATTAGTGATGTCCATTGTGTGCAGAACACATAATCAGTGATGTCCATTGCGTGCAGAACACACAATCAGTGATATCCTTTTTGTGCAGAAAACTTAATTAGTGACTCCTTTGTGTGCAGAATACTTAATTTGTGATGTCCATTGTGTGCAGAATACTTAATCAGTGATGTCCTTTGTGTGCAGAATACTTGATTAGTGATGTCCATTGTGTGCAGAATACTTAATCAGTGATGTCCTTTGTGTGCAAAACGCTTCATTAGTGATGTCCATTGTGTGCAGAACGCTTCATTAGTGATGTCCATTGTGTGCAGAACGCTTCATTAGTGATGTCCATTGTGTGCAGAACACCATCACATTGTACATTCAGATGGAACTGTGCTCAGCAACTCTGCAGAACTGGATGGGTGAGCGTAACATCAGGTTGCAGTCTGACCAAGGTAGGGATGTGATCTGTGAGCAGGTTATTCATGGAAAAAAATGGAACTGGAGAATAAAGAATAAAATGTTTTGGATTACAGTTCGTTGATAGTAATGTTGAGGGGTTTTTTTTTGTTTGTTCGTTTTTTTGTGATGGTGTGGAGGGGCAAGGAGTGTGCAGGTGAAGACAGGCAGATAATGCATTGCAGGAGCTAAGGGACAGCAGCCAGTCAAGAAGACACAGAGGACGAAGCAGAGTTTTTCTCCTTTTATTTGCCTTCCATAACAAGCTCAAACCAGAAACACTGCCCTGGGAACTCTCTCTTGCACTCAGCGCACTGAGCACGCTCTCTTCCTCTAACGCCAGTCGCTCACACTACAGAACCCTCTCTAGACACACACACTTGGGGCACACTCTAGTGAACACTCTCAGGGACACTGATCTCACTCATCTCTGTCAATGCAGTAACCCACAGTCCTGTCCAGACCACCTGATCGCACTCGCACAGCATCCCAGATATATACAGTTGAAGCAGACCACAAAGAAGACAACACAGCGCCGCTCTCAAAATGGGCTCGCGAGACAGTAATTGACGAAATTTGTGCTATATCTGTCGCAGTTCTGTGTTGTCTAGCTCGCCGTCGGTTCAAAGCGTTCAAACATATCTGATATTGAGGAAAACCTCAGAACCCAAGGAATAAAATGCAGTAAGTCACATCTGACAACTCTGTGACTGTGTAAATTTATTGGTGATTAAAGTCCAAGAATGAACCCACATTTAACAAGTTTGCGTCATATTTTCCTCTGTTTCAATTAAACATACTAAACAGCATGAAATGATTTTGTAATGAATGAATAGCTAGGAATTGGAATTAAAAATCATGCACTTCATGCAACAAGCACCAAAATCTGGCAGAGATGGACAGTTTTATGTCCTGAACAAAACCTGATTTAGAGCCATCATGAAAAATTTGTATAAACATTTTTTTGGGGCATTTTTCAAAATGGCCGACACAAAAATTGGAATATATTTTGCATAATTGTTCATTTATGCTACAAACACCAAATTTGGCTGAGAAGGACAATTTCATGCCTTGAACATAATCAGATACAGGTCTGTTTAAAAAAAAAAAAAAGGAAAAAATTGTGTATTTGAGCAATTTCCAAGATGGCCGCCAGCCAAAATGGGAGTCGTATGCTGTACAGTCATTCATTTTCACCCAACACACCAATAAGTAAAAAAAAAAAAAAAATAAAAGTAATAATAATAAATAAATGAATAAATAAATGAAATAAATAAAAAACAAGTAAATAAAGAATATAAAAGATATAGATAAATAAATGAACAATTTTAAATGGATGGTGATGATAGTAGTCATGTGTGGGTAGTCGTAGGGGGGGGGGGGGGGGGGGGGGGGGGGGGGGGGGTAATGTTAGTAATGATTTGAAGAGAATGGAAATTATCAATGGGTGGTAAGACATTGTTATGAGGGGGGAAAAGGGGGGGGGGCAACAGAATATGGAGGGGGGTGGAAGAGGGTAACAGGGGAGGGGGGGAGAGAGAGAGAAAGAATTCATATCTCTCCTCCCACACACACACACATTCTCACACACTATATATATATATGAGCAGAAAATTGGAAATGATCAATGAGTTATAAATAGTGACCGTTGTCATAGGTGAAATCAGCACTATCACACACACATATAAGCGCGCGCGCGCGCACACATATACACTCACACACACACGCACACATATACATACATATATACAAACACTCGCCCACGTGCACACATACACACGCACACACAAAGAAGGTTTTGAATAAGTATATAAATAATGAAAATAAAGCTTACTGGATGATGACCATTTGATCACAACAGTGCTACAGGATGATGATCATTCTTGTTACTAAAAATTGAAAAAAAAATGGGAACCTTGATGGGTGATGGTCATTTGATAACAACAGTGCTACAGGATGGATGATAATCCTTGTTACTGGAATCATAACTGTGATTAAAGACACACTGTGGGATGCTGATCATTGTCACAGGTGAAATGATGTGGTGGCAGTAGTATAATGATGCTTGGTTGAGGGGGAGGGGGGGTCAGTGACTGATGGGTGATGATCATTAGAGATCAACAGTAATGTAGGATGGTCTTCTTCTTTGTCCACTTAGGTAGGAACCCTGGAGGTATTGACGAAGGCTGCTGTATGGCAAAGGCCCTCCAGTGGTCAATAGGGCTTTCCCTTCATCGGTGTGTTGGCAGGCTACGTTGTTGGGCTGTACTGCATGGATGATTTGAAGACTTGCCATTGTGAAATACAGTGGGCAGGTTTCACGGTATTTAGTCGTTTTATGGTCCATGAATTTTGTAAGCCAATTTCAATACATCTGTGAGAAATAAGCATGTTGCATGGAACTGTGTTGCATGATTATATCTTGAATAATAAAATGTATGAATACAATTCAGTTTGTGTGATTAATTCTGGAATTATATGCGTGTGAATGGTGGCGATCGTGAGAAAAGCGACAGACTGCATTTACTCTTACCAAGCTTTCAGCAAATGACGGTTAATTTCATTTCAAAGTTCTTTTTTTTTTTAATCAAACATTTTGGCCACAGAGTGGTAAACTACAGCGCAATAAACGATTACAGCAAGAAACCCGACACAAGGACGCGAAATTTATCACGTAAATGGTTTCGGAAAATTGAATCGAAAGTCGAACGTCATCTGTCGCTCGAACACTGGCGATCGCCTTTCCAACTTAACATCTTTTTCTTGAAAGGTACCGAACTTTATTCGTTTCTATGGGTTGGATTTATTAGTTAAAGTACTTTTAGGCGAAAAACAATATATTTTAAAGGTTGATTTCCTCGCGGAAAGCGTATACCATACCAGGCTTCGATTCCTACCTTCGAGTCCGTCTGTCACCCGAGTCTAACAATCGCGACTTTCATTCTTTAAAACATTTCCCATAGTGCATTTCGTCTATTTATTCTTCTTCTGACGTCATTTCCTCTTCCTACACGTGAATGGTCGTGGCGCACTTCGAATGTTGGTAAGACTTTAAGATTTTTGTTTTTTTTCGAACTTTTTCTTGCGTCTGTCAACAAACGATCGCCACCATAGCGAGCGACACACTGCTTCCACTGAGCTTGTTTTACCCATATTTTTCGGATTTAACGCATAATTCATTTGATTTGATTTACGTACACAATAACACTCGGAAAACACTGATGATTCGTTGTTTACACCGGTTTCGTCCACATGTTGTTGTTTGAATCGGTTATTTCAAACAAACAGAAACCGATGGGTCAGGATTTTGGCGATCGTTGGTTTGAGTGACAGATGTTAGTAGCGACCGTTGTTGACGCGGACAGACGAAATTCCCGATCGTTTGCAAATGGACAGACTGAACGTGGCGATCTTTTGTTTGTAGACAGATGTGAAACTATGACATTGTAGAAAAAAAAAAAGAAAAAAGAAATTGACAAATGGGTGTTTTTTTTTTTTTGTTCAACCTCTATCTTAAAACCATTAATAACATTACATATTTTTATATAAAATTTGCTTGACATCATGAAATAGTAAGAAATGTGCACAAAAATATGAAAAACTATTGTATAAATGTCTATGATCTCACAGATTGAAATGTGCTGCTACTTTACAAGTGAATTATTGTTTGTTTGTTTTTCATGAAAAAATTTATATGATTAAAAAAAGATTTTCATAAAAAAAAAAACATAGTATGCTTCAAAAGGACTTTTAAAAAAAAACCACTCTGCATTTTTTTAAACCATTAAAAAATAAAAACTTTAAAACACACATTGAGCACCAACAATCACAAACTTATGATATGCTCAGACACAGTAAGCTAAGCAAAAAATATACATCAAGAATATCGGCACAACAAACACATTTGCACATCAATATAAACTAGGAAAAAGTCATAAGTTGAAAAAAAAAAAAAAAGAAAAAAAAAAAAGGGGGGGGGGGGGGGGGGGAGTGAAAAAAATGCGACATGATTAGAGTTCATACTCACAACTAAAATTGCTCACAGCCTTCTCACGTTTGTGAGCGGAAGAAAAAAATATGCATCTATATTCTAGATTTTTTTTTTCACTTTATTTTGCTTACAAAATATATTCTTTCATTGCTCCTGAAGTCTTGCCTTTTGCTGTCCTCGTTAGAATCAAGATGCCATCAAAGTCAGCAGTTTACCGTGAAAATTTGCGGAAGAATCATCCTGAGAAATATGAAGAGATGCTGAGGAAAGCAAAGGAGCGAAACAAACGGAACAGGGATGCCAAAAAGGAGAAATGGCAATCTGAACCGCAGACTCGTGCCCTGGTACAAGAAATAGAAAAAACACAGAGAGCAGCAAAGGTAAGGTTTCTCTGTGTGTGTGTGTGTGTGTGTGTGTGTGTGTGTGTTTGTGTGTGTGTGTGTGTGTGTGTGTGTGTGTGTGTGTGTGTGTGTGTGTGTGTGTGTGCATATGTGTGTGTGTGTGTGTGTGTGTGTTCCTCTGGATATTCAAAGAAACTGAGCAACAATGCAAGAGTTTGTACATGCAACCCTTACAGTTTGATGACTACATTTTTTAACAATTTAGTGAGGGTGCGTGTCTGTCACTGACTCTGTGTGCGTTCCTTCCCATTCACAAACCTCTTATAATCCAGAAGCAAGATCAGAAATGTTGAAACGTGATCTAGTGCCTCTGACAATGCGGTTAAGTTTTTTTTTTTTTTTTTTCATTTCCAGACTTTGCTTCCTTACAAAAGGTATTTCTCAGAAAAGAATCTTTTTTTTTTTTTTAATAGAAATTCATGCAGCATTCTATTACTTTGATTGTAGTGTTTTATATGTCATACGTGTCTATTTTTTCAATTCATTTCTGTTACTGTGTAAAAAAATATTCTCTGTTGTAAAAATGATATTTATAAACATTTAACAAGGAAATACAATGTGAAAAATAGAAACTGATGCATATCTGATAATTTTGTAACAACAGAGGATACTGTTCATGATCAGTTACTTCCAGTTTCTTTTATTGTTTTGTATTTGTGTTAAAGGGAAAGATGGCACCGTTACTACGCCAACAAAAAGAAAAAGGAGCGACCCATCATCACCAGGCAGACCAAAACCAGCCAAAGACAAGCATGTCATGACAGACCTACTTCTGTCAAACGCCCCAAGGACATGACACTTGCTGAGTTAAAAGAACATAAAAGAAATCTGAAGAGAGAGTCCCGGAAACGGGGAAACCCAATGAAGACTGTGTGGAGAAAAGGAAAAGACAAAATTTATCAGAAAAACAGGCGAGCAGCCCAAGCAGCTAAACGTCAGCAGCAAAACAAGCCATCAGTAGCAGCAGTAAATTCCCCTGATCATCCTGATTGTGAGGAGATCCCTGTGGAGGTAGCCAGCCCCATCAAGCAGTCTGAGTATAATTTTGTATCCTCAGTGAGAAAAAAAAACTCTGACAAAAAACACCATCCAAGTTTGCAAAGCTGTTGTCAAACTTAGCTCTTAACACTCACTGCGCCAGAACTCAAGAATCTTTAAAACGTCAAGGGTTATTTCTTAAAGCAGAGAAACGTCAATACAATATAAGAAATCTGAAAGAAAAAATTTCTTCTGCAAGGCGTATGTTGTTTGCAAAGCAAAGGAAGAGAAGAAAAGATGCCCTTCCTGACAAAGACTGCCAGACAGTAAAACTGTTTTATGTCAGAGAAGATATATCTCGAGCTTTGCCACACAAACGTTTTGCCACAAAGCATGGCCCTGGATTTGTGATGCTACAGACTCTGAAGAGTGCTCACCAGATTTTTTTGACAGATTAAAATCCGGCTACACCCTTTTCACAAGACTGAGACCAAAAAATGTCAGAAAAATCTCCCACAGTTACTTGGACACATGCCAGTGTGTGTACTGTATAAATGTCAGGATGAAGGTCCTGGCACTTAACCATGCAGTGCGAGTGGCAAACCTGACAACTCTATGAAGGGAAGGATGAAAGGGCAATATATAAGCTGCTACTTTGTGATAAGGGGGAAGCACCTTTCACACAAACCAGAGTGCATCAGGGGTACCTGCACTAGCTGCTCCAACATCAGAAAAAACAATTGGAGACCACTATTCTGAGCTTGCATCTGTCAACCCCAAAGTCAGCTGGACTCGTTGGAGCAGGCATTCTGCTGGTTCTGTTCGTGAACCAGTTGTCTGTGCATCAGATGTCCGGGAGTTACTGACTGAACTTGTGGCAGACCTGGCTGCCCCTGCTCAAGGCACCACATTTGTGCAGCATTTATTCACTGCTGACTGGCAGCACAGTCAGTACCGTGCCCTGAAGGAGAGTCTAACTGAAAAAAACAGCTAATGCTTGTTATGGACTTCGCTGAAAATAAAAAAAGCCAAGTCCAAGACGAAATAAAATCTGCTCATTTTAGCAAGCAGCAGTTTACTCTCCATCCTGTTGTAGGATTCTACAAAGACAACACAGGTCAGTTAGTCCGGCATGCTGTTGACATTGTGACTGATGATTGCTGCCATGATTATCATGCAGTCCACCATTTTACCAAGCTGACCCTGGACCATTTCAAAAACTTGGGCATCATAGATGACACATCTTCTGTGTTTATTTTCAGTGACAACTGTGCTGCCCAGTACAAGTGCAAAGGCAATTTTGCTGACTTAACGTACTACAAGGGGCATGTGCAGAGAGTCTACTTTGGTGCTGAGCATGGCAAAGGGGAAGCAGATGGGGAGACTGGTGTGATCTCCAAGGCAGTGGACACTGCAGTGCTGTGTCGCCAAGTCAATATCACAGATGCCAAGGACTTTTTCAGCTGGTGTGAGGCAAAGCTGACAAAAGATGCTCCACCTTCGAAACGTCAGTTTCTGTTTGTTTAGGACAGACGACATCGTTCGACAAAGATCAGACTCGGAGGTGAAACCAGTCCGTGGAAGCCGCAAGTTTCATCAAATCATTCCCATTGCACCTTTGCTGTTTAAATCCAGGGATCTGGCCTGCTTTTGTGTGTCATGTTTGACAGGATGCCACAATGAGTGTGAAAACAGGCAGTACACCAGAGGGCTTCAAATCCATGAGCTGCAGCAGGATGCTGATTGTGATAAAGATGACAGATCTTCCCCAGCATCAACAACACATCCATCTCCAACTCCAGCATCAATGCCAAGAAAAGATTTTTTTTTCTTTACTGCATCAAGATCTTGTTGCATCAAAGAGAATTGCTTTCAAAAATTTTCATGCATGTGCCAGCGAGTGCATTCGCAAAGCAGAAGTCTACCCCTTGCATTTCCAGCCGTTGAACCATGTCTGTCGAAGCATAGGGCTGTTCCAGACCAGGCCGCTGAAAGATGGTTGCCGAAGGGTGCAGTGCCCCATGAGTACTATCCAGTATCCACCGAGGCGGATGGCAACTGTCTCCCTCGTGCGTTGTGTACAGCTGTGTTCGGACATGATGATTCCCACCAAGAAATACGTGTTCGGATAGCCTGTGAGATGGCTACACAAATAAAGATTTGTACTTATCTCCTAGCTATCTTGCCAGAGGAGCTCTCCTGGATGGAATGACAACAAGAGATTTTTATCACCAATCTGGTGACTTTGTTCATCGTGATATGGAGGAGGCGTTCAAATTAGAAACCATGGAGACAGTGTCTGATTCAACATACATGGGTCCCTGGCAACTCCATGCAGCAGCAAATATTTTGAAACGGAAAATTCATTCCATTTATCCAAAACTAGGAAGCCCGCTGGTAAGAAGGGAGGTAAACCGAGTCTTTCTGCCCGAATCACTCCTAAGCACAGTCCTGTCTACATCATGTGGACTTCGAACAGAGAGGATATGAGGCAGATCCAATCCCAATTTGGGATCGCCAACCATTTTGTACCCCTTGTCAAGGGGATGGACAGTGAAGTGAAGCACCATCTTCTGTGACAGGAGAGAACAAGAGAACAGGGCACCACGGGTTGGAGACTATGTGTCTGTGGTATACTATTTTGGAAAGAAAAAATTACCCAGACAGTTTTATGGGATTGATTGTTCCTGTACCATCACACGTCTCAACATTTGAAGGACAGTGTGTGGTAAAATTCTTCCAGAAATCCAACCTGGGGAACTACTATGTCCTTGAAGACAAAGAGTATACAGTTTGCATCTTAGAAGACAAAGTGACTGTAGTTCCTCCACCAACTAGGAACAACAGAGGCCACTACTTGTTCATGGACTAGGTTCCAGTGACTGACGTGTGTGTGTCCTGAGTGTGTGCGTGCATAATCCTGCTTGATCTATATGGGTTAGATTTTTTTTTTTCTTTTTCTATTGATATATTTGAGTAAGTACTAGATTTTAAGATTGGTCATGTTTAAGCATTATAAGAATTAAAGAAAGCACCAGCTCAAAAAAGTTTGCATTCAAGCAGCTTGACTTCTAAGACTCAAAACTGAGTTACTGTCCTTACCTTTCAGGAAAGAGGTCATGTTTATATCAAAATAAGGCTTAAAAACACAGATTACAGCCATTCATTTCCTTACACAAAATGTCCTGTAAATCACTAAATGTCTTTTGATAATTATCACAGCTGTTTTTACAAAGTTTTTGTAAAAAAAAAGATCAAACACATTTTTTAACTTTTTGTGTTCGCCAAAAAAATGGGGGGGGGGGGATAGCTTTCTTTCTTTTATATCAAGATTTCTTGTTGAATACTGTAGAAACTGAATTATTTTTGTGTACAAATGTTGTCTCCATCTTTTTATATCATTTTTAATGTGGTTTTTGACTTGCAGAAGTGTGTAACAAATTTAGAGGGTAAGTTTTATGTGAAAAATGGTTTTTGTCATATACATGACCTCATAAATCATCAGGAAAAACCCTTAACATGTATTTATGTGTTTTAAAATATCTTGCTTATTCATATCTATTATAGACTGTGTCAACTGGAGCATGTAATGAATTCTAAGTGTTGAAAAACCATGCTCCTAGTCTTAAAGATGAATTTTCATCGTTTGAAGGGGTATATAGTTTGTGTTTCAATTTCTCATAAAAACAAGTCTTGGCTATAATTGTTTTGGTAGATATATTCAGCAAAGGGTTCAAACTAATGAAAAATAACCCAGTAATAGTTCATGTTGGCAATTGTTTTTGCATGTATGTGCCTGTAGACAGTAAATTACAGTGTCCAAAACCGTGAAACCTGCCAGTGGACATGTGATGTCTCAGTCTGGAGTGCCCTGTCCTCAGTCTCACAAAGGTCTGATCTGGGCATCCTGTAGTGTCCATCCCTCTTGTTGAAGTAGGGTGCTGCTCAAGCCATCTGCCTTTTTAGTTTTTGGTTCTCCTTGATAATACTTTGATTTTTTCGAAGGAGACTTCCTGTTCTGTTGGGGCTGCTGTTCTCCTTCTTTGCCAAATGGTCAGCTTCCTCATTCAAGTCATTGCCATATATATATTGCAGTATGGAGGTGATCCTGGGATGACAGTATTTCCAGTGACTGATGGATGGTGAACATTTGGGATCAGCAGTACTATAGGGCGAGGGTCATTTTCATGTAGGTGGAATAATGTAGCATTGGTACAATAGTGCCAGTTGGGGGAATAAAGGAAGATATCAGTGACTGGTGGGTGATGATCATTGTCATAATTGAGATACTGTAGGATGATGGTCATTGTGATAAGTGAAATAATGTGGTGGCACTAGTATAATACTGCCAGTTCAGGAAGAGGATGGATGAGGGGGGGGTGTCAGTGACTGGGTGATGATCATGGATCATTTGAGATCAACAGTACTGTAGGATGATGATCATTGTTATACAAGTTGGATAATGTTGTGGCATTGGTGTAATAATGGCTGATAGGGGAATGAAGGAGGTAAACAATGATTGATGGATGATGATCATTGTCATGGTGCGAGTCTGATTCACAGTAGTGTGGGATGATGGTTATTTACAAAAGTGGAATAGTGCACTGGCCTTAGCATATTAATGCCAGCTGGGGGAATAGAGGAATGATCAATGACTGATGGATGATAATCATTATCGTAAGTGAGATATACAGTACTACAGGATGATGACCATTGTCATAAGTGAGATAATGTGGTGGCATTGGTGTGATAATGCCGGTTGGGGGTGGAAAAAGGAAAATGATTGATGATTGATGGATTAGTTTGAATCATTGATGATTGATGGATTAGTTTGAATCATACCAGCTCTTTTTCTTTCCCACAGCCTCTCCTCCATCCCCCCTCCCCCAATTTCCCCATCCCACCTTATTCTTATGCACACCCCATGTATACCATAGCATTTCCCCCCCTCCCCCAATTTCCCCATTCCACCTTATTCTTATGCACACCCCATGTATATATATAGCATATCTATAACATCATATGTAGAGCATAACATATATACCCCAAACACCATCTCCACCATCCAGGTGTGCATACTCATAGACACATACATGTGACAATACTCTCTCTCTCTCTCTCTCTCTCTCTCTCTCTCTCTCTCTCTCTCTCTCTCATTTTTCCCCCCTCATACACACCCTCAAGTGCCCCCTTCAAAGTATAACTCATCTACCACTCTCTCACTTTCTTTTACACACTCTGAAGTGCCCCCTGCCAAACATAAGACTCGTCTACCACCCTCTCTCTTTTTTCTCTATCTCTGCCTCTGTTTGTGTTTTCCCTCTATCTGCCTCTCTTTTTCCTCGAGGTGAAACTGGTTTGGACACTGAATTTTCCTTTTTCCCATTACACACACACACACACACACACACACACACACACACACACACACACGTGTGCGCGTGGCTACGCATACGCACCTGTAAACACACACACAATAGGCAACTTATTTAAAGAATAAGGTAAAGGATGGTATAAGTTCGCATCAGAAAACAATTAAAATGATAGAATGACATTTCAAGACTATCTGAAGAGCTGTAAATCCATAATTCACCTCTAAAGACGAAGTTTTCACTGACAAATTACGGACACGCGATCGGAAGCGGCCATTTTGACTTTCCCGCCGCGGGTCTACAAAGTTGTGAAAAATTAAAGAAATAAAATAAGGCCAGCAAATTTTCTTATCAACGTATGTATTTGTATACACGATATATCATTGTCCAACGTGTTATCATTAGAAAATAATTTTAGCTTGCATTAATTTTGCTTGATAATATTCACTGCGGGCACCTCGTGCTAGAAAATCGTCTGCAATTTTGGCTCATCTTTTTATTTCTTTTTCAAAATAAAAAACGATTTTGAAGTGGCTTCAAATCTTAAATCAATTATAACATTGTAAAGAACAATATAACAAAGTATTGTGCTTGTTGCACGAAGTGTACAATTCTGCTTAATTCTACAACATAGAACCCCCGCTATCACCATGTGCTTTTAACACGATTTTTGATAAAATGTTATTCTGTTAAAATGGTCCATCGGATAATAATTTTTATACATTTTTAGTTGCTTCTATTGTAGAAATGGAGTCATTAACAAGATTCTGATCTGGAAGTCTGGATTTCATAAAACAACAATTTAGATCAAAACTCCAACAATCAACAAAGAAGGCGACTTGCTCAAGGAGCCAGTGCTATCAGTCATTTGGTATAGTCACAAGCCTGTGTAGAAAAGATCATAGGCATGCGATATATGAATTGAGAGCTTATGGACTTTACTTTCAATGCGTGTTCTCGGATTCTTTGGATTCTCTCATACTTTCTGCGAAATCAAGAAGTATTTACAGTTTGTTCATCGGACAATTCAAAATGGTGCCAAGATTACTTGTGCAAAACACCAGTTTAGACAAAATATGAGCTTCTCAGCCCAACTCAGTTGTAATGAATAGTCTTTTTATTATAGAATACATTGATTTTTGTGACTTCAGCAACATATATACAGCTATGTAGGTTCTGAGGTATTCATATTTAAAGAGTTTACACAAGAGAATTAAGATCAATCGATCAAGGGAGTTAAGGGGGAAGACAACTCATGAACAAAATATATCATCTATGATGGGTAACCAAGAAATGTACTGTTAGCACCCGGCTATATTTTTGTTGTTTGTTAAAAGCAATGCTGGCTTCCTTTCAAGAAGGCAGTTCAAATTATCTGAAAAGAATCTGCATGGAATGTGTTTGCGGTAGTGAACATATCAGAACTTGAAACGTGTTATGTGTGTGTGTGGTATGTGCGTTGTTTGTGTGCATTGTGTGCGTGTGTGCACACTTTCACGCTTGTGTATGTGTGTTTTGTTGACTGTTGTATTGTTCCAGACCTGCTAGCAACGTCCTCAGAGATCATGCGAGTGTGTTCCATGAGATTCTGGAGGGAGTGGACTACATTCACTCTCAAGACATAAATGCACAGAGATCTGAAGGTTAGTTCCGACATGAAAATTTCGTGTATGGATTTTCACTGTGCTCAAGATTGGGAGTGGGCTATGCTTTCGTTTTCAACCATGTCTGTCTGTCTGCGAAATAATTTGAGAGCAAATGAAGCAGATCTTCAATAGTATTTTAAAAAATCAACTTTTAGTATTGAGCTATCTAGGTGTGGAACTGGAAAAAAATGCCACAGGAATATCATTTACGAAGAAGCGAAAAAGAAAGTGATGCAAATGTGTACTAGGTTTATGTCCTGTTCTTTGATGTGTTCGCGTGTGTGTGTGTGTGTGTGTGTGTGTGTGTGTGTGTGTGTTCGAGCGTGTGTGTGTTTGTGTGTGTGTGTTTAATTGTTTTGTTTGTTATATACTGGAATGAAAACTGTGTCACACTTCTTGGGAAACTGATAATTTGTCAAAATTTTAACAGAAAGTGATGAATGATCAAAATTTGTTGAGAAAAGTCCATAGTAAATAATGCCATAGATTGGTATTTTCCTGTCTTTAAATCATATTGTATTTGCATCGGACTATGATAGTTGAAAAAAAAATCCAGTCAGATTGAAATAAAGAGGCTAATGAGAGCTCCCACTATTATGTTTTTTTCCTTTTTTTTTTAAACATCTTTATTAACTTTTTGCAATGTTTTTACAGTGGAGAAGGGGAAAAAAGGAGGGAAAAAAAAGAGAAAAACCTAGAAAATAAAACAAAAAACCCAACAAATAAGACATAGAAACAAACAAATCACCTCCCTACCTACCCTCCCACACTCAAACATTCACCCGTTCCCTCCCATCCCAATCACATTCCCCTTCCCTCCTTCTGTCAAGATGTTGACAATATGTTGAATAGGCACTGCTCATACACATAGCTATCCTTTCATAGGTACTCCAAACCACCTTTCCATGACTAAGAGGCAGTGTGCTGTTGGCCCACATTCAACTGTGATTTTCTACAAATATTTATTAATAAATGAAGAAATAAAAGTACGCCCTGACAAAACTCGTTATTTATCTTTCATTTCCATACATTGTCTTT
Organism: Conus betulinus; assembly: GCA_016801955.1. Taxonomy (NCBI): domain Eukaryota; kingdom Metazoa; phylum Mollusca; class Gastropoda; order Neogastropoda; family Conidae; genus Conus; species Conus betulinus. The sequence continues at coordinate 387,282 of JADBJO010000272.1, read as the reverse complement.
TGTATTTTTGGTGGTGAGTGTGTGCAAGCATGTGTTGAAAGTTTGCGCTGTTACGGAGTAGCTGCGAGCATCGGCCGCGATGCGCACGTCTCGCTCGATCACTGCCTTTGGTCATCTGCTATGTGCTCGGTGGGCACCGTTAGTAGTTCTAAAAATAGTATGCTAAACAGGAAGAAGAGTCATCCCCCCCAATGTTTCGAGTGCGAAGTGTAGGCATTCATGGAAAATTCAGAGTGAAAAAACCGTTTTAAAATGTTTCATGTAAAATTTCCAGAATAAAACCAAGAGCGACATTTATACTTTTACACTCACGCAAATCTTCAGGGTTTAAACTATATTTGAGTAAAAAGTTTAAGTTTGTCCATTAAAATGCTGCGGAGCGCAAAGCTACGAAACAAGCCATGGTGCAGCAGCTTCGACGTCGACTCGACTCGAAAATTGAAATGGCACAGTACAAGACGGCATGCGACCTGTAAATACTCAACGGAATCTATATCGAATATCGACGAGTCGTCTTCAAACCACGCAGTTCCAGCTATTTTGAATGGTAAGTTGCAACCTTTTTCGACAGTTTTACATCACGATTTAAACTATATTACTGTCATATATTTTGAAGATTAATTTGTTTTTGTTTGACGACCGAAAACATCAGACCAGGGTAATGGTGGTGTCATGCTGATGAGAGGAGTATGTATGTTTTAGTATTTTACACCAAAATTAAAAACTGCTGCTTAGATTTTATGGATATGTTACAGGTGTAGTTTGTATAACTTCAAGGTTTATTTTCTGTCGATTTTTTTTAAACCAGATCTTTCCTGTTCGATTTAAATATCAAATTTTATTAGGTCACGTGACCGTGCCCAACGACACTTTTGAGGCCCTATGTCGAATGAAACAGCTGAAACTAGCACAGTTGCTGTAAGAAAAAACGTACAGAATATCAGATCTAGTTGCAACGTGAGACGACTGCAGGCGGAAATCTAAACAAATCATTTTAAAAAAGTTTGTGAACCGCAAAAAAAAGTCGACAAACAAATCACAAGACAAAACACATGTGTTTTGTCTTGTGATTCGTTTTGTCCCACTTTTTGGGGCGGTTCGCAAACATTTATTTAAGCTTTGTACAGAATATTAATTTTGTGCCTGTATTTCCTTTATTAAATGAATCAAAGCAGCGATTCTAAAACACTTGTCTCATGCACACCATTGTCATTGGCAGTTATGGTGATATGTATGTTATGTGTGTGTGTGTGTGTGATTCTGTGTGTGTGTGTGTGTGTGTGTGTGTGTGTGTGTGTGTGGAATGGATTAGCTATCATCATGATTTATCAATTAATGACAACCCTAACTCAATTTATTTATTACTTTATTTTTCAGGTGCTCCAAACTGTGCGGTTAGTGTCTGCTATAACGGGCCTTGTTCTGGTCAACATACACTGTAACAATGGCCAGTTCTATACAAACTTTCTCTCCATGACTAAGAAAGAGGCAGTGGGCTGTTAACCCACATTTGACTGTTATTTTCTCCAAATGTTTGAAAATTAATCAAAAAAAATGAAAATATCAGACAAAATCTGTTATTCATCTTTCATTTCCATACACTGTCTTTTGTACTTTCTGATGGTGATTTTGTGTCAGCGTGTGTTGAAAGTGGGCGCTATTTACTGATTAGCTGCGAGCCTTGGCCAGCATATGCACATCTCACTCCTATCCCTTCCTTTGGTTTTCTACACTGTGCTCGTCGGGATATTTATCAATTCTGAAAATGCATGCCAATTAGAAAGAGGAGCAATTCTTCAGGCTTTCAACTACAATTAAGTAAACCTTTAAGTTTGTCCGTTCAGTTCCTGCTGGCAAGGCGGTGTGGGGCCAGGGTAAAAACTAAAGGGATGAGTGGATTTATTTTGTAATGGCATTGTTATATTCAGTATTTCTTAACAATCATATATATAAGTTTCACTAATATATGGAAAGCATAGGCACTGGAGAATTAGGGTGGAGGGATGAAAGGGGTGGGAGAGGAGCGAGGAGGGGATTGGGGGAGGGGGCAAAGTTTCTTGCTTTTTAGTCTTCTGAGCATTACTTTTGATACAAATGTCAATCATATGTTTTCATAAGATTATGCCAAGCAGAGATATTTGATTTGTATACGTAATGTTTATATGAACACAAGAAGTTAGGTAAAAGGGTGGGGGTGGGATGGGGGTGTACAATTGTGCTGACATGCTTAAATGTCTTTCTATATTGGATAGATCTTGTAATCCTGATCATTTTGATATAACTTACATGCTTAAAGTCAAAATGAAGATTTTGGCATTTTTAGGAGTGTGGTAGTCGGACTCTGCAAGAGCCTCAGGTCTGAAAAAAAAAATTCAGTGTATATTACAAGTGGTTGACATCAATCACCCATAGTTTCAGACATGTCACTTGCCAAATGGCCGAGTTACAGGCCTCCAAACATGGCCCTTAAGGGGAATTCCGACTGTCGTAAGAAAATTAAATATTTAAAAAATCATAATTTCGCTCCTAATTAAGCTACAGCTATAAATTTTACATAATTTTCTTAGTTTTAAGTTGTTCCATAACCTTGACCTATTGAAAACGACAGTCAAAAACATTTTAAAAATCACTTTGGAGTACCTACCTTTTGCATGGATACAATGTGATATACAATAAGGCGTCACTCAGTGAGGTAAACATATTACAATTACATCAAAGTGTATGCATGTACAGGGAGTATATAGCATAAGTGAACAGGCAGATATATACAAGAGGGAGGGAGAGATGGACAAATAGAAAATGAAAAATAAAACTAAGGAGAAAAAAAAAATGTTTGACCGGATGGGTTGGATGTTAAGCTGAAATACTGCAAACAATATGAATTGTTTTTAACAGTTAGAGTTATATGTGGCATTGATAAAAGAGCATCACCACATTGTCATTATGTCATGAAAATAAAGACAAATAAAAAGAGAAGTACCAGCGATCACTCGCTACTTGCAGAGAAGTTGATCAGATCACTGAATAGAGGAGACAAATGATTCATATATCGACCATTTAGTATGGTATTCTTTAGAATTCATGGTTATATACACATTATGTTTTTCAATTTGGTATCAAAATTGTAATATTTTCAGAAGCCTTTTACATGAGGAAAGTTGTCTTTCAGTTCACATGTGTATAAACATTGTTTTGCCAAAAGAAATAATGAAGTAGAAAATACTATCATTGTAGTATCAATAACAGTTGTTGCATCAAATCCTTAAAGAACAAGTGATTCTGTTAGACGTATATTCTGGGCATTGGTACATTCCTCTGTCATTTACTCAGTGAAAGTGTCCCAGAAATGCTGAACAGAAGTACACCTCCAGAACATATGGTCAATACTATCCTTACACAGCCCGCAACAGCTGCTGCACCTGTTATTATTGACGACTCCAATTTCTTTTAAAATTATGTTTGTTCCTACGCATCTGTGTAATATTCTGAGTTTGAAACCATTGGAGCTTTACATCCGATATTTTCATGAGCATTCAGAAAGAATAACTCCCAGTCATGAGTTGGGACAGTTTCAAATCTCATTTATTGCAACATGGAGCTCTCTGGTTATTTTCAGTCATCATATCATTGTACATCCTTGAATCTTTGTAAGTGGCGACAATTTCTTAATACAGAGAGAACTGATATATTTATTGCTCTCGATATTCATTTCAGATGTCTTTATATAATCAAGTACTGCGGACTGTACCCCGGTGAAAGTAAGAAAATCGGTATTGATATATTTTTCTTTGAAACTTCTCAGTGAAAGAAAACTGCCCTCTGTCAAAAAAAAATGAGCTAGATAGTAAATATTATTGTTTACAAATATTTTAGAGACAGCATATTTTTTTTCTGACTTGAATACGTTTATTGTAGCAGATTGGTTCAGCTAATAGTTCAGCTGAATTTTTTTGGCGCACATTGCAGTAGTGATGTTTATAAACTTGAAAAGCATCTGCCCAGAATTGGTTGTATTTTGAAACAATCTCTGGACCACGTTTATTGATCAAAGACTTGTGAGAAGTTACTGAGTAGAATATTTTTTCCATATGCTTTGATCGTTTACTTCTACGGATCCAACACACTTTCAGAGATGTAACCAAAATGTTTAACTTGGGGAAAACCGATACATCCATTTAAAAAAATTTTTTTTTTTTACACTTTTATGCACAGTTTTTTTCCGCTGATTTTGTCTGTTTTCTTATTCCACACAAATTTTATAACATTTGCTGGCATGACTGGAAAAAACGTGTCTGGTGGATTTGACAAAAGCAGCCAGAGATGGATTAGTTTTGAAAGGATACCAGATTTTAATATAGCGATTCTACCAAGGGGGGTTATACCCATATTTTAATTAAACAGGTATTTGACATCAGCCAGCTTCTCTGCATAATTCATTTCCACACATGTTTTCAAATCGTTAGGGAACCAGATACCTAATATTCGGAATTTTGAAGGATTCCAGTCAATTTCTAAATGTTCCATGTAACGAACTTCATTATTTTTCATGCTTCCTAAATTCATATGAAGACCTGACACATCATCAAACTTCAGAAGAGCTTCAAGACAAGTTCCAAAAGATTTTCTATCACCTGCAAGTAAAAACTCTGTGTCATCCACACATTGTGAAAGCTTATATTCAGTGTAATTTATCTTAATTCCCTGAATGCCTTGATTTACGCTCACCATGATGGCCAATATCTCAGCACAATGTACGAACAAATACGGGAAAATTAGGTCTCCTTATCGACGGTCTTGTTTGATTTCAAACCAGTCTGAAAGTTAGCCATTCACAACAACACAAGACTTCATATTTTAATTAGATGTGCTTATCCATGTACATATGTCCTTTTGGAAACCAAGCGCTTTTAGTACTTTAGACATAAAGTTCCGGTTAATTGAATCAAACACCTTTTCAAAAAATCTATATTTAACAACAGGCCAGGCAGATTATAGTTATCCAAATAGGATGTAATGTCAAATATCAATCTCAGATTATTGCCAATGTATCTATTTCCTATAAATGCTGTTTGGTCTTTGCTTTTGCTTTTTTTTTTTTTTTTTTTTTTTTTTTTTTTTTTTTTTTTTGTTGCTGTCCCAACCTCTGCGCCACCTCAGAGGCAGTGCACCATGCCACTCATTCCGACACCCGTCCACAGCCACAGCCCGTCAGCTCCGCCGCAGCCCCGGCAACAGCAATCCACCGGGAGCGGTCAGTGTCAAGTCGTCAAGGGGCAACCCACCGGAGGAGATACTGCATTGCTGCCGAGTCACTTCGGTGGTGTTCAGTGGCGCCTGTTCTGATCTAACATACACAGGACACCACCTACTAAGCCCCCTACTGACGATAATAATTGCTTAGTCGCAGAGCTGACATGAGTGAACTCTCCCCTCCAGAGGGCACCACCACGTCCGTCGCAACAACAGCAGCCCCCATGGACTCGCCGATACCGGTGACCCCGACGGAACCAAACCAACGCCACAGACGTGTGAGAGGACATCGAAACTGAGGTCACCATGACAGCAGGGCATGAAGGGCCACAGAATTTGAGACATGTTTTTTAATGCTGATCAATGAGGATGATTAAGATGATGCTACGGATTTCCATTTCGGTCTGAGACTACATGACAGGCTGTACTCTATGCTTCCTTTCATAATATATCCTGGCGTCAACCAGGCCTGAGAGATACAGGCACCTACAGTGTTGGTCATGAAATTTGAGCAACGCTCTCAGAAAGGCATCCATTAAGTGGATGAAACGCGACTGTGTGGTCCCTGTCTTCCCAGTTGAGTCCGCAGCAAACTCAACTCTGGGTAGGAGCCGTCAGGGCAGAAAAAACCCACATGACTGATGGGATTCAAAACCCACGACCTCCCAGCCGGGAGTCCGTGACGCTACCACTTCACCACAGTGGCTGGTCTCGCTTATAATATTAGGCAATTCATATTTTAATCTGTTTGCAATACAATTAAGACAATCTTATCTTATAAATTACGTTCAAAAGTGAAATTTGTCTCCAGTCTTTTATGAACTGCGGGGTTTATCACCCTTTGGAATACGTGTTATGATTCCTTCTTTATGAACACTTGAAAGCTCCCTTTTTCAAAACCTGCGTTTAGCACTCTTAAATGAATACTCCAATATTTTTTTTTTTAAACAGAATTCAGTACTAAAACCATCAGAACCAGGACTTTTATTGTTTTTCATTGTCTTAAGGACAGATCTCGTTTCCTCTAGAGTCATTTCTCCTTCCAATTCAGCAGCTTCAACTTGATTAACCCTTACGCTGCCGATGTCGCATTTCTGCAATAACGTGGTTCACCGCCGATGTCACTGAAATGCGACCAACTAGGCTTACTTAACTCTCGATACTCTCCAAGTTCATGAGACAGAAAGCCAGCAATAAACGTCATAGTTGGGGGATGACCTGACGTGTGCTCACAGCCATTTGCTTCATCAGAGCACTGTTCAGTTAAGTATTTTCATCAGTTTTATTCTGATCGTTTTTTCCATTCACTGTGACGTCACAGTCAAGCATTTCACGTACTCGACTTCACCATGCATTTATGAAAGATCAAGTGCTGGAAATAGTGAATAGATAGTCAGTTGATCCTGATTCAGATGAAGAAAACCCAGATAGTGATCAGGAAACATTATGGGATAGCGAGCGAGAGGTTGACCGAATTACGGCGAAGTAAGGTGCTGGATGCGTGCCAAGTGGCGCAGAAAGAAAAGAAGATGAGAGATCAGACTAGACGCAGGGTCACTGCATGTGCCCAGTGTTTTGGTATTGAACCAACCAGCAGTGACTGAGTTGAAAGTGTGAGGGGGCAAGCCAGACAAATAGCAAAGTCTAATAAAGGGGCACTGAACTTCAAACACAGCTTGCTTGCAGGTCGAGGTTGAAGGGGGTGTGTGGCTGACTGACACGTGTCAGAGGTGAGCAGCAGAGATGTGTTCGAGTGGGAAAGGCTCCCCAGGTTTCAGAGACCAACAGGCATGTGATTGACTTTGTTTTCATAAAAAGTATTGTTTTCAACAGTGAGAGTGAAAAGGATGTGTGTTTGTGTGTGTGTGTGTTCCCTTTTTTCTTTCTTTCATGTGTACCAGTTAGGCATAAGAATGTGTGTGTGTGTGCTCCCTGCTATTGGGGAAGTTGGATTTATGGCTGTTTCTTTCCATTTTTCAGTTGGATATACCATACTTTCTGGTCTTCATTTGTGAGTGGAGTATTTTTTCCTCCCTTGTTGAGAGTTTGATGGCATGCTTTCTTCTTTTTTTTTTTTTTTTACATTGAGGAAAAAATAATAATATTCATTTTTCTTATTTGCTTTTTTTTTTACACTTGAAATTACTAAAAAAAAAATTGAAATAGTTGTTGACTGACCATTATCAACATGTTTTAATATAGTAAAAGTACAGTGTATCTGCTCCATTTCACAAAAAAACCCAATGTAGCCAGGTGCTAACAGTATATATATTTCTTGGTTGCCCTTTGTGGACAAAAAACATGTTTTGTTTCAAGAGTTATCTTCCCCATTACCTCCCATGATTGATGAATCAATTTTTTTTTTAATGTAAATTCTTTAAAATGCAAATAGCTCACAACCTGCTTTGTTGTATATATGTCACTGAAGTCATGAAATTTATGTATTTTATTCGTTAACAACCATACTGGGCAGAGAAGCTCATATTTTCTCCCTCCGGGGGTTGCAACCTTGCCATGGTCAGAGGGCTTGCGCGGTCCCCGTGATCCCTTAGGCTTTGCTGGCGGGGCATCAATACTTGATGATAGGCTAGTTTTTGAGAATGTTTCTAGGCCTGGAAAGTCAAGGTGCTGTCTGGCCTAAGCACAATGTGGTAAGGTGATGATGCCCCTGGTAGGGCCTCCCATATCAGATAGGCTAAGAATGAGGATCCTGACTGATAGTAACGTGCCTTTTTCCTTTTTCTTACCTTCTGCCTTTTTTACTTGGCTCTTTTCTGTCTTCGTCTCCCCTTCTTTTCCACACTCTCTTTATCTCTCTGTGGTCTTCTTAAGATTTGCCGTGCAGTGCGACATGTGATGGAGGGGAATGAGATCCTGGTGATTGAGAGGGCAAGTGCCCTCAGCACATCAGTTTGGCTCAGACCTCTCCTAGACAAGAAGTACATTCTGGCCTGGATTTATCAATCGGCTCCCCTTCAAGGAGTTGGGTCAAGATAGGCAGTTCTCCGGCTGGCCAAGATAACCCCTGCAGTGCTTACCTCTCAGCTCCCGGGAGTTGAGCATGATCAGGATGGATAGGGTTAGCGGCTCTCTGTTGTATATCTCTCCTGAAACCTGTAAGTGACTTCTTGTCCCTGGCCCCTTAGTTGGACTCCATGGCGGGTGGGTAAGGGAGAGGTGAAATTGAAACGCACAAAACATGGCTTTTTCTCAAATCATTCCCCCCCCAAAAGAAGAGGAAGGCAGCAGCCCCTATTTCGAGGGATTCTGAATCAGACAGCAACTCTGATATGGAGACAAGAGAGAGGACAGGTTTCTGGGCTTCCTGGCTTGTGATTGAAGGGACAGAGAGCAGGAAAAAGCCTATTTCAGCTCCAAGTCCTTTCGCAGTTCATAAGGGCTTCCAAGGTCTAGCAGGCGACCCTCAGTCGGTGAAAAGGCTAAGAAACAGCTCATTCCTTGTTCAGTGCAAGTCAAAGAAACAATCTGAACAGCTGTTGAAGGCCACACGGCTAGTGGACAGAGAAATCCGGGTGACTCCCAATAAGCAGTTGAATTCATCCAAAGGAGTCATTTGATGCCCAGATCTGAAAGGTGTCTCAGAGGCGGAGATTAAGGCAGAACTAGCATCCCAAGGTGTAATAGAGGTGTATAGGGTGACAGTCCGTAAAGGTGCAGAAACAATGCCCACCAACACCCTCTTTCTGACATTCTGCTCCCCTTTACTACCTCTGGTCATTAAAGTGAAGTACTTGAATGTCTGTGTCCAACTGTATGTTCCATCGCCGATGCAGTGCTTTAAGTGTCAGAAGTTTGGACACGTCAGGGGTCGCTGTTCTGGGGGAGGAGGTGTGTGTTGTTTGCTGCAAGGCAGCCCATGATGGGCCATGTAAAGATCCGGCTCATTGTACAAACTGTGGCGGCCACCACCCTCCTCTTCATGCAACTGCCCAGTTTGGATCCAGGAGTCAAACATTCAAAAGATCAAAACAGAAGAGAAAATCTCTTTTTTTTTAGGCACGGAAGCAAGTCCTTGGCAATCAGTCCTCTTCAGTCTGTTCGTATGCTTCAGCTGTAAAGAAAGTTTCAACCCGTTCTGTCTGCTGTCAGACTGACGAATTCATTTTCACCAAAACATTGCAAAGTAAAATATCAAACTAGGGTGGAAGCAAACCCATCACCTCCCAACCCAAAGTGAATGCCCCTGGTGGGGGCAATAAATCCACCACCCCCACAGACTGCCCAGCCAGTCTATCCATCTGCTGCTGGGCAGAATAAAAAGCTAGTCCTACTGCCTCAAACTTCTGGGAGCAGTGCCCCTGCAGGCAAGGGAGTTCAACTGAGTGTGGAGATGAGAAAGAAACCTCCACTGTCTCCAAAACTCAAGCCCTCTTCACCTGTGGGCAACGCTGCCAGCAGGTCTGGAGACCAAAACAGTCCAGTCCAACTTAAAGACACATACACTCCGTTGGATGTAGACAATGATTTTGAGATGAACTGATTTCTCTCCTTTTTTGTTCTCTGCACCATGGACAGTAAAATAATTCATTGGAATATCCGTGGCTTCAATTCAGACGTTGAGGAGCTGCTCCTTCTGTGTCAAACACTAAAACCTTACGTAGCAGCTCTTCAGGAAACAAAAATTCAAAGCCAGAAGACCTTCACTCTTTCTGGCTGCAACATTCTTTCCAAACGTGCACAACCATCCACATTGGGACTAATGGGCGGTGTTGCCCTTCTTTTACATAAAAAACTTTGCTGTTTAGTCCTGTCGCTCGGACTTCCCCCCCCCCCCCCCCCTTCAGGCAGTAGGTGCGAGAGTCACTCTCCATAAAAACTAACGATTTGCTCGGTATACCTGCCACCTTCTGTCCCAGTTTGTCATCAGGACCTTGTCAATCTGATTGGAGAACTTCCTCTACCTTTTTTGCTGTTGGGTGATTTCAATGGACACAGTCCTTTTTGGGGGTAGTGTGAATTCGTCATCCAGAGGTCTGCTTCTTGAAGATGTCCTTTCAGACTTTGATTTGCGTTGTCTGAACGATGGATCTCCAGCTTACCTCCACTCTTTCTCAGGTTCACTTTCGTGTTTAGATTTGTCGATATGGGACCCTCACTGGTCCTGGACTATGAGTGGTCAGTCCATGATGATCTGCATGGAAGTGACCATTTCCCTGTTCTATCAAAACCCATATTGACGACCAGCCGCCGTGGCGAAGTGGGTTAGCGTCGCGGACTCCCGGCTGGGAGGTCGTGGTTCGAATCCTATCAGAGTCAGGTGGGTTTTTTCTGCCCCGACTGGCTCCTACCCAGAGTTGAGTTTGCTGCGGACTCAGTTGGGAAGACTGGGACCACACAGTCGAGTTTCATCCACTTAATGGATGCGTTTCTGAGAGTGTTGCTCAAATTTCCTGACCAACACTGCAGGTGCCTGTATCTCTCGGGCCTGGTTGACGCCGGGATATATTATGAAAGGAAGCGTAGAGTGCAGCCCTGTCAAGTAGTCTCAGACCGAAATGGAAATCCGTAGCATCATCTTCATCATCCTCATTCTCATCGATCAGCATTAAAAAAAAATTTGTCTCAAATTCTGTGGCCGTTCATGCCCTGCTGTCATGGTGACCTCAGTTTCGATGTCTTCTCCACGTCTGTGTGGCCTTGGTTTGGTTCCGTCGGGGTCACCGGTATCGGCAAGTCCATGTGGGGCTGTCGTTGGACGGACGTGGTGGCGCCCTCCGGAGGGAGAGCTCACTCACACCGGCTCCGCGACTAAGCAATTATTTGTCGTCAGTAGGGGGCTTAGTAGGTGGCATCCTGCGTATGTTAGATCAGAAGGCGCCACTGAACACCACCGAAGTGACTCGGCAGCAGTGCAGTGTCTCCTCCGTTGGGATGCCTCTTGACGACTTGACATTGACTTCTCCCTGTGGATTGCCAGTGCCGGGGCTGCGGCAGGACCGGCCAGGCTGTGGCTGTGGACGGGGTGTCGGAATGAGCCGCGTGGGTGTGCACTGCCTCTGAGGTTGCGCAGAAGTTGGGACAGCATTTAAAAAAAAAAAAAAAAAAAAAAAACACCCATATTGACTGAAAACACTTCTGTTTCACATCTTAATTATAAGAAGGCTAATTGGAATTCTTTGTGCTGCCAATATTTCAAAGGAATTCCAGGAAATTGACATTTTTCAAAGTCCAGACCCTGCAGAGTCTCTAACCAGAACTTTAATTAAGCGTGCTAAAACCTGTATTCCAATGTCTTCCGACAAACTCCAACTGCCCCAAACACCTTGGTTTAATTATGACAGCCAACAAATCTCAAAAGTACGTAAATGGGTTCAGCGTCTTACATTCCAAAGACCTTCAGGTCCCAACACTCAAGCCCATCAGAAACTGCGTGGCAAAACAAGAGACACTTCAAAATTAGTAAACATCAGTCTTGGAGAAACTTCTGCTCCGGGTTGACATTTAAAACAACCAAGAAAAAAGTCTGGAACATGATCAGAAAGATCAAAGGGAAGAACACCAACCCCTCAATTCATCACCTGAAACTGCCGATGCTCTGATAACTGACAAACAAGCTGTTGCCAATCTGTTGGCCTCCACCATTCAACAGAACTCATCTTCAAATAAATCTGCAGCCTGTTTTAAGAAACAAACAACTCGGAAAGAAATCTTCATACAATTTTACATAGGACAACTTTGAAGCCTACAATCTACCTTTTTCAATCGATGAATTGAAATCAGCTCTGCAAACCTGCAACGATTCTGCCCCTGGTCTGGATGATATTGATTATCAGGTTTTGAAACATCTTCCAGAAAGCCCATCCAGACCCCTTCTTAAAGTCTACAACCATATCTGGATCACCGTTGTGCTTTCCGTCTTCCTGGTGGAAAGCTCTGATCATTCCAATCCCTAAACCTGGAAAGGACCTTACCAACCCTTCAAACTATCATCCAATAGCTCTGACCAGCTGCCTCTGTAAGCTAATGGAAAAGATGGTCAACTCCCGTCTGATGTGGAAGCTGGAAACCGATGGCCTTTTAGCCAGTGAAAAGTGCAGGTTTCGGAAGTACCACACGACAGTTGACCATTTAGTCCATCTGAAACCACCATCTGCAACGCCTTCGTCAATAAACAGCATGTGGTTGCTATCTTTTTTGACCTGGGAAAAGCGTACGACACCACCTGGAAATTGGGAATCCTTATGGATCCTCACAGACTTGGTTTTTGTGGTCATCTGCCTCTTGTTTATATCAAAACTTTCTGGCTGATCAACAGTTCCAGGTATGTGTTGGCACCACGATGTCTGACATCCATGGGCAGGAGTTGGGTATACCTCAAGGGAGCATCCTTTCTCTTGCTCTTTTTGTCATCAAAATCAATGTCATTGTGAAATCAGTAAACCAGGGTTCTGAGTCCTCTCTGTTTGTTGACAACTTCGCGCTGTACGCAGTTGGAGCTTCTTACGCCAGCGTACAGTGTCAACTCCAACTTAGTGTCAACAAGATCCAATAGTGGGCTGAGGAAAACGGGTTTACCTTCTCAAATACCAAAACTCAGTCAATCCACTTGCACAATTTTCATCAATTTTTAGCTGATCCTGAAATTCGTCTGGACAAGGCCACCATTCCAACTGTAAAAGAAGCCAAATTTCTGGGTGTTGTTTTCGATCAAAAACTGAACTTTAAAAGTCATATCCAGCACTTGAAAACTGCATGTCAAAAAGCACTGAGCATTCTGTGAGTTGTGGCGCACACAGATTGGGCGCTGACAGGAAAACTCTCCTCTGTCTTTACAGGGCTCTGATCCACTCCAAACTGGACTATGGATGTATGGTGTAGGGCTTTGCCAGACCATCCTACCTGAAAAGTGTAGACCCTATCCACCATCAAGGGTTTTGATTGTGTCTGGGTGCATTCCATACCACTCCTGTTCATAGCTTGTATGCAGAGGCAGGAGAACCATCCCTCTCAAATCGCCAACTAAAACTTGCTTTGAACTACTGTCAGAGTCTTTTGTTCTGAACCTCAAAACCCTGCATATGACTGTTTTTTTGACCACAAATTGCAATTGATGACCACCCCAGTTCAATTCCACCCTTGGGTATTCATATTTTTCTCCATCAGAACAAAGCAGGTATAGACCTTGGAGTAGTTAGTGAATTCTCCAAGTTTCCTGACAACCCTCCATGGACTTTCTTTACACCAGAGATCCAGTTTGATTTAGCCTCATACTGGAAAGATTCCACTAGTTCCTCGGCATACAAGTCCCTTTTTGCTGAACTGTGTTCCAAGTTTCCATAGTTTAAAGAGAATTTTCACTGATGGTTCTGAATGTGAGGAGGGAGTTGCCTTTGCTGTGTTTTGTGCAGTAGACCCCCCTTCAGAGATGTACCGTACACATTCCCACCGACAGCTCCATCTACACTGCTGAGCTGACAGCCTTGGTCCTGGCACTTCAGATAATCTCCAAATCGAAACATAAAGATTTCCATGTTGTATCAGACTCGCTTTCTGCTTTGGAGACCATTGCCAGCCGTAATCTCAAATATCCTCAGCTGCTGAAAGTTTCTTTAACTGTACACCTGCCTAAAATCAAACGGACACAACATAGTGTTTGCTGCTGGGTTCCCAGCCATGTGGGCATTCGAGACAATAAGATGGTTGACCAGCTTGCCAAGAACGCCACAAGGGAAAAGTTTAACAGGTGACAGCCGCCGTGGCGAAGTGGTTAGCGTCGCGGACTCCCGGCTGGGAGGTCGTGGGTTCGAATCCCATCAGAGGCATGTGGGTTTTTTCTGCCCCCCGACCGGCTCCTACCCAGAGTTGAGTTTGCTGCGGACTCAGTGGGAAGACTGGGACCACACAGTCGAGTTTCATCCACTTAATGGATGCGTTTCTGAGAGTGTTGCTCAAATTTCCTGACCAACACTGCAGGTGCCTGTATCTCTCGGGCCTGGTTGACGCCGGGATATATTATGAAAGGAAGCGTAGAGTACAGCCCTGTCATGTAGTCTCAGACCGAAATGGAAATCCGTAGCATCATCTTTATCATCCTCATTCTCATCGATCAGCATTAAAAAAAAAAAAATGTCCCAAATTCTGTGGCCCTTCATGCCCTGCTCTCATGGTGACCTCAGTTTCGATGTCCTCCTCCACGTCTGTGGCCTTGGTTTGGTTCCGTCGGGGTCACCGGTATCGGCGAGTCCATGGGGGCTGTCGTTGGACGGACATGGTGGCGCCCTCCGAGGGAGAGCTAAGCAATTATTGTCGTCAGTAGGGGGCTTAGTAGGTGGCATCCTGCGTATGTTAGATCAGAACAGGTGCCACTGAACACCACCGAAGTGACTCGGCGGCAGTGCAGTGTCTCCTCCGGTGGGTTGCCTCTTGACGACTTGACATTGACTCCGCCCTGTGGATTGCCGGTGCCGGGGCTGCGGCGGCCCTGACCGGGCTGCAGCTGTGGACAGGGTGTCGGAATGAGCGGTGTGGGTGCACTGCCTCTGAGGTGGTGCAGAGGTTGGGACAGCAAAAAAAAAAAAAAAAAAAGTTTAACAGGTTGTTTGTTCCTCACATTGATCTGAAACCCCAAACACAGGCCTATGTCCAAGACCTCTGGCAAGAGGAATGGACCTTGCAGACGGGTAACAAACTATGTAAAATCTGTCCAGACCTGAAAGAGTTTTTTACCATATTCCAGAGGCGGCGTAAAGAAGACAGTCTTGTGCTGCTTGCACAAAGGCCACTCGTTTACTCATTCTTGTCTTTTAAAAGGTAAGAAGCTCCTTGGTGCACTCCATGTCATGTTCCACTCACAGTGAAACATATTCTTGTAGAGTGTTGGGACTTGCATGATGTGAGACATAAACACTTTACAGCAGAGTCCATGAAAACCCTATTCAGAGATGTGTTACGTGATGTGATCTTTGAGTTTCTGAAAGAGATTATCATTTTTCATCTGATTTAAGATTTTACAGAAGAAAGATTTTTAATGAAGTTTCTAGTTCGTTTTTAGAAGATGTATTTTAAAGAGATGTGTAAATTTTTTTTTTTTTTTTTTTTTAATGACTTGAGTTGTTGATTTTAACGTGGTGACAGCCCTGATATGGCCCCTTTGCGGTCAGCTGGGCTATAAGCAACATTATCTTACCTTACCCCATATTTTCTCTAAAGTGACATTTTGCACAATTAATTTTGGTGCCATTTTCAATTGTCCGTCAACAAACCTTGAGTAATTTTTGATCTCACAAAAAGAATGAGAAAACTCAAAGAACCAGAAAATGCACATTAGAAGTAAAGTCCATAAGCTTTCATTTCGTATATATCACATGCCTGTGATCTTTTCCACACAGGCCTGCAATTATACAAAATGACTGATGGCGCCCGGTTCCCTTGAGCAAGTTGCCTCCTCTGTCCATTGTTGGAGTCTTGATCTAAATTGTCATTTTATGAAATTTGAACTTCCCGATCGAAATCTTCTGAAAAAAAATGTATAAAAAGAATTATCATCCGATAGACCATTTGAACAGAGTAATATTCTACTGAAAATCGTATCAAAAGCACATGTTGATGGCCATGTGGCAAGGAAAGAAGGTGTGTTTTCAATCAGTTTTTGAAAACAAAGTTCTCGGCTCAGACACTGTCTTGGGTAATGAAATTTATATGTATGAAAAGAGTGGAGTGCCCGCTATTCATTCATTACTGAATTATTTCATGCTGTTTGGTAATGCTTATCGAAATAGAGGAAAGGAAAATGATGCAAACATGTTAAAAGTGTGTTCATTCTCTGACTTTAACCACCAATAATTTAACACAGTAATAAGCTTGTCGAATTTGACTTAAAGCATTTTATTCCTTGTGTTCTGAGGTTTTCATTAATATCAAGTATGTTTGAATACTTTGAACGGACGGTGAGCCAGACAACACTGAAGCTGCGACAGATAGCACAAATTTTTGTCGGTTCCTGTCTCGCAAGGCTGTTTTGACTGCAGCAGTGTGTCATTGGCTTTGTGGTCCAGTTCGCCCTTATATATTTGGGCGCTGCATGAGTGAAATTTGTGTTCCCTGAGCGACTGGCATGTGTGTGCCCAGAAGGAGAGAGAGAGAAGATAGCTCCTGGGGCATTGTTCCTGGTTTGAACTGCGTGTTATGGAAGGAGAATAAAGAAGAAAAACTCTGCTTCATCCACTGCATCTTCTTGACTGGCTGCTGTCCCTTGGCTTCTACAGTATCTTCTGACTGTCTTCAGTTGCACACCCCATACCACTCCACACCATCACAACAGCATGAGAATTGGTTGTTTAGTTCCAGAGATATCTGCATTCACATATGCTGGTATGATATGAGTTTTTTTTTTAAATGGCTGGTGATGGGGATTTATGCAAAATAAAACGTCTGTCGGTGAAAGGGTTAAATACGGTATGTCTTTTGTTGGATCTTTAATATCACAATCCTCAACAACAGCAACGGCATACATAGATTTATTTAAAAAATTTTTTAGTTCTTTTATGATATCAGTTTGATTTGTCACCACATTACCATGTTGATCAATGATTTTAGCCATGTTTTTACTAATATAATGTCATTTCTCTAAATTACCAAAATGTCGGCTGACTTTCTCTTCTTCAGCTGTCCAGCGAGCTTTTGATCTTATCAGTACTCCCTCCATATGTTTTTCTCTGAGACGCTAATTTTTCTTTTTTTGTGTGTCAATGACCCTGATATTGGTCTCGTTTTTCTTCTCATTTTTTCTTGTAATCTGAGAATGTCTTTCTTATTGTTTTCCTTCTTCAATATATTTTCTTCTCTTTGCTGTTACATATGAAATGGTTTTGGATCTTATTTTCATTAACAAAAAAAATCAGAAATGATAAACTGTAATTCATCAGATATATTTGAGTATTATAATCATTTGTTGAATATTCTCTTTTAAACATTTTTTATTTCAGCATTCATTTCGTCTAAATATGCTTTATCTCTTAATAGGGATGTATTTAGCTTCCAAAGAGTGTTATGCTGAAGATCATCATAAAATATCAAGTCAGCAAAATAGTTTAATGATCTGTTCTATAACCACACCAGTGTCTGCATCCTCTAAATAGGAGATAACTGTATCTGAGATCAAAAAGAAATTTTTTTCTAGCCTGTTGAAATGGGCTAGTTCTTCTCCAGGTAAAGCGGAGACATTCCGGATTTAACTTTCTCCAGACATCATTCAAAGCTAACGTTTCAGTCAAGTTTCCATGACCTGTCTTGCTTGAGGGTTATTCATGTGCTTATAATTATGATGCTCTCTGACAGGGTCAAGGACCTGATTCAAATCCGCACCTATTGTAACATTCTCCATTTTCCATCTTTTCCTCGAAGCGTGTGTCTTGTGAAAAATACACTGAATAGCTGTCTTATTGCTCCAGTATTCACAGAGGGAAAAAATCCTCTTCTGAATCTGTTCCTGTCAAAAACAACCCAGTGATCACTACCATCTACTGGATTTCTGTTGACATTTTTACTCTCTAAAGTGGTATTTCACTGCACTTAGTGATTTCCTTTTTGTTGGAGGGATGGGAGGGAAAGGGACAGAGAAAAGGTATGAAGCTTGATCAACAAATGTTTGTTTTGTCTTTCCAGCCCAGCAATATTTTCCTGCAAGGGGATATGGGACAGGTTAAAATTGGGGACTTCGGGTTGGCCAAGGAGTACCTCCTGAGTAAAGTGGACACCCTGAACTCTTCCTCACCTGTGACAGAGGAAGGTAAGCATGTGTGATGGTGTGGAGGGGTAGGGGTGTGCAGGTGAAGACAGGCAGATGATAGTAGGCTCAGGAGCCAAGGAACAGCAGCCAGTCAAGAAGACGCAGAGGATGACATGGATTTTTTTTTTTCCATTTATTTTCCTTCCATAACGAGGAGTTCAACTCAGGAACACTGCCCTAGGAGCACTCTCTCTCTCTCACACTGAGCATTCTGAGCACACTCTGCATACTCAGGGCACACACTCAGGGCACACTACTGTCTCACTGAATGCTTGAGTTTTATGCCCTCATAGTGAAAGCTTTTAGGGACATGTTTTTCATTCATGGTAGTCTTTGAAACACACAGCACCTTTAAATATGTAGCACGAGCCGGACCGCAAAGCCAGCGACACTGCTGCAGTCAAAACGGCCTCGCGAGACAGGAACTGACAGAAATTTGTGCTATCTGTCGCAGCTTCAGTGTTGTCTGGCTCACCGTCTGTTCAAAGTATTCAAACATATTTCATATTAATGAAAACCTTAGAGCTCTAGGAATAAAATGCATTAAGTCACATTCAACAATTTTGTTGCTGTGTTAAGTTATTGATGATTAAAGATGGAGAGTGAACCCATTTATAACATGTTTACATAATATTTTTCTCTATCTCGATGAAAAATACCAAACAGCATGAACTAATTGGTAATGAATGAATAGCAGGCACTTCACTCTTTTCATACATATAAATTTCATTATCCAAGACAGTGTCTGAGCGGAGAACTTAGGTTTTGATATTTGATAGAAGCAGCACAACTGACTTTCCTCACCACATGGCCGTCGACATGTGGTTTTGATACGATTTTCAGTAGAATGCTACTCTGTTGAAATGGTCTGTCAGATGATGATTTTTATACATTTTTAGTTGCATCTGTCATAGAAATGGAGTCTGTAACAAGACTCAGATCGGGAAGTCCAAATTTCATAAAACGACAATTCAGATCAAAACTCCAACAATGAATGAAGAAGGTGACTTGCTCAAGGGAAGCCGGCACAGTCAGTCATTTTTTATATAGTCGCAAGCCTGTACGGAAAAGATCCTAGGCATGCGATATACAAAATGAGAGCTTATGGACGTTGCTTTCAACGTGTTTTTTTTTTTTCAGATTTTTTGGTTTCTGTCACTTTTTTTTTTTAATCAAGAATTATTCAAGGTTTGTTCAACGGACAATTAAAATGGCGCCAAGATTAATTGTGCAAAATACCAGTTTAGAGAAAATAATGGGCTTTTGAGTCCAGTATGGTTTAACGAATAGAATACACTAATTTTTGTGACTTATATACAAATATGTAGGTTCTGAGGTATTCATGATTTTAAGAGTTTACACCCCCCCCCCCCCGGAAAAAAAAAAATTCATCAATCAAGGGAGGTAAGTGGGAAGGTAACTCTTGAACAAAACATTTTGTCTACGACGAGTAGGCCTAACCAAGAAATGTACCGTTAGCACCTGGCTACACATGGAAAGGGCATGCTTTGTGTCTGCTTGAGTATGTTCTGATGGGATGTGTGCGTAAGGTTTGCATGACTGCATTTGCTTACCTGTGTTTGGAAGTGTCTGAATAGAAAATTGTTAATATTTAGGTCAGGCATTTGCCAAGTTTTGTCCACATCTCCCCTTCCCCCCTCTAGCGTGACTCGAGCTTACAGTATGATCTAGTGTTGTACAACAACACTAAGATTTTTTGAAAGCTTCAAATGACTACTTGACTAGAACAAAGAAGTCGGCCATCGGAATCCTGTCTGGAAGTTACATCAACGAAATGACATAACCGATGCGCATGCCGAAAGTTTATAAGCATCGTCTGCTATCTATGACGTATCATCACATCTCCCCCTTTTTGTTACTGGACAATCAGCACATTCGAACTTGTGCAAAATTAATCTTTAGAGTCCAAATGAAATAACAGAGGGAGAGACTGTTAAACCGAAGTGTCAGTGTGTAATGGTACTGTCACTGAGGTTCAGTCCTGGTAGTGGGCAGGGAGGTTGATGACCCGGCCCTGCATGTCCTTCATACTGGGGAGACCTTGGAGTTGGCTCTGGAAGGGGAGCTGGACCAGTAGGCTCTTCTGGTGGTTCCTCTGGTATGTCTGGACTGGCGGGCGTGTTGAGCACAGTAGGCCTCTCTTGGACTGGGTTGCTGGCTGGCTTGGCAGATGGGACTTTGGGGCAAGGAGACCATGGTAAGGATCTGTCAAGACTATTTTGCAGTGTCACTGACGTGGACAGACGAAGATGTCTTCTGTTACGCCAGTACTGGATGCTGAATGGGGTCTGCACAAGGTATGATCTGGGTGCAACTTGACCAAGCTGTAGCTGGATTTGACCATTTGCGCTCATGATTTAACTTCTGTAGCACAATGTCACTTGGTTGCAGTTCTGTTTCTGCTTTTTGCTCGAGCATCATTCTCAGCAATGATACTCTTGTCGACTAGCTGTGGTTCCAGATTAAACTAGAGAACAGACAGTGTTGTGTGTAGTTGACGTCCCGTTGCAAGTTTAGCTGGACTTACTCCTGTTGGTGTAGTCGCTGTAACTTGGTATGACAACAAAGCAAGGAAAGGATCATCTTGCTGCAGGATGCGTTTTGCAGTTTGAACTGCACACTCTGCCTCTCCATTTGCTTGTGGAAAGTATGGACTTGTCATGTCATGCTTGAAGTTGGCAAAATGCTTTGGAACTGTTGGCAAATGCTTTGAAATCTCCTGATGTGAACTGTCTCCCATTATCAGTCACGAGTAGTTCAGGAACTCCATGAGGAGCGAAAATGTTCTTTAAGCTTAGAATGACATTGTTTGCAGTCAGGTTTGGAAGTTATGCTGCTGTTTCTATGTATCTGAAAAAATAGTCAACAGTGACAAGATACTGATTGTACTTGACATCATAGATGTCCATCATAGATTTCCATATACACTCAGTTCATTTCTGATGGAGTACAACTCTTGTAGATCTGGATTACTTGGCTCTTGTAGAGAGGCCATCCGTTTGTGGTGTACTGGAGAGCGTCCTTGAGTTTATCATGTTTTCTGGTCTTTTCTTCAGTCTCTTGACATTTCTTATCTGTCGCTGGCCATGATGATTGAACACAGTTGAGGTGAGCTTCAACATCATCAGTCACCTGGCAAACTTTCTGATCTTCTTCTGTCAGAAAAGGACTTCTTGACAAGGTGTCCACAACACCTAGCTTTTTTCCTGGAGTGAATGTAGCTCTTGGGTTGAAGTGCATCAATCTGATGAGTAATCTTTGACAGCGTAAAGGAGTCTTATGCAGGTACTTGGTATTAATCAATGGCACGAATGGCTTGTGGTCTGTTTCCAGCTTGAACGATTCCAATCCAACGAGATATCTTTCAATTTTTTCACATGTCCATACTGCGGCAAGGCATTCTTTTTTTATTTGAGCTTATCCATGCTCTGCTGGAGTGAGAGTTCTTGATCAGAAAGCCACTGGTTTCATGACACCGTCATGCTCCTGTAGTAGAACGCCTCCAATGCCATAACTACTGGCATCTGCACTGACAGTAGTTGGTTTTCTGAGGTCGAAGAACGCAAGTGCTGGTTCTTGTGACAAGAGTTTTTTCACCTTTTTGAAGGCTGCTGATTGTGGTGTGTCCCAGAACCATTCTCTGTCATGTTCAAGCAGTTTGGTCATTGGCTGAAGACTTGTGGATAAATTTGGAATAAATCTACCCAGGAAATTGATCATTCCAAGGATTCTCTTGAGTTCTGTTGTATTCTGTGGCTCTGGCATTTGCAGAATGGCTTCAACCTTCACAGGATCTGGTCTTATTCCGTCTCCACTGATGCGATGCCCAAGAAACTCAGTTTCTTCTTTATGTAGATCTGTCTTTTCTTTGTTCAGTTTCAAACCTACAGATTAGAGTTTCTTGTTGACACTATCCAAGTGTTTATTATGGGGCTGAGGTGTCTTCACTGTGAATGAGAATATCGTCGAAATAGCATGTGACCTTTTTCTTCTTCAGCCAAAATTTCTTCCATGGTTCTTTGGAAAATCTCTGGTGCTGAAGAAATTCCAAATGGTAGCCGCTTGTAGAAGTAACGACCATCAGGAGTGATGATGAAGTTGTTTAATTTGGCAGTGTTCTCATCCAGTGGTAACTGCCAGAAGCCTGAAGTCGTATCTAATTTGCTGAAGGTCAGTTTTAGTTATTTGTTCTATGATTCTATTTTCTTTCATGCGCTGTAGTTCTTTTCCCCTTTTTTCCAAGAGTGGAATTGATACTCTACGTGCAGTAGTCAGACTGTGTGGATCAGCATTTTCTTTCAGTTGTATTCTAACTGGTTTGCATTTGATTAGAGGACCATCAGTGTCTCCAAAAACAGTCTTTTCAATGTTGTCTAATCTCTCCACTCTCTGGACAAGGTCTAATCCACTTGCTGCATCACGACTTAGCAAGTTATCTGTGTCAGCATCAACAAAAAAAATGCAAAGGGAAAATTTTCTATTTGCACCATTCTTCACACTTGTAAATGTCCCACGGCAATTCATGGTTCCACCTGGTGATTTGAGAGTTGCTGATGTTAGGCTCAATGCGGGCTTGGGATGAATCTTGTTGTACTGTTTCACTGAAATTACGGTCACATCAGCCCGTATCAGTCTTAAATTGACAGTCTGTGCCACAAATGTTCAGTTGGGTATGCCATGGTCGTACATCAGAGTCAATTGATCCCAGAAAATATGTTTTTTCAGTGCCCTCAACAATGTCGACATTGTGACTGTGACTGCTGCAACTGCAACAAACTGAAGAAAAATGATTTAATTTTCCGCAGGTGTGGCATGTCTTTCCTTTTGCTGGGCAGTCTACTTCTCGTCTGTGAAAATTCCTTCCACATCTGTTGAATTGGGAGTTTGTTCTCTTCCTTCTCTGCCATAAAAGTTGCTTTGACTGTTTTGTCATCCACCATATTGTCCACCTTGTTGCCCACCACTTGAGGAAAGACTATTTCCAGATACATGCCGTTTGTTGCCCACGAAAGTTGACACGCTGGTTGCCATGCCATCATTTTGGGTTCATGTTTCTGTTGCCACTCTATACTGCATCAGTTGCCTGGCTGCGCTGTTCTGACAACTGTGATTTCACCCATTCATGTTGTCATGCAGTAGCAACAGCACTTTTCAGAATCAAATCTCACTGAAGTTGTAGCTTTTCAGAAAGCTGTCTGTCCTTAAGCCCTACAACAAGTCTGCCCCTTATGGCCAAGTCTTTATCAGGAAAGTCAGCATGCTCTGCTAACTCGTACAGCACTCTGACATATGTCTCAATATTTTCATCAGACTGCTGATTACACTGATGAAAGACAGCTCTTTCATGAATGATGTTGGCTTTGGGATTGAAATGTTCATTGGACATGTGTATGACATCATCAAATGTTGTGTTTGGTGGATCTGGCGGATCTGCACGATGTTCTGTAGGAATGGTAAAAGTGCTGTAGATCTTTTCTGCATCAGCGCCCATGCTATAAATCAAAGAAGTAACTTGAATGTCAAAGTTTTCTCTGTATAATTTTGACGCAGTGCAGTACCGAAGAAAGCATTGTTGCCATGTGGCCATTGCTCTGGCTTGCCGAAGTTGAATTCATTGGGCGGTTTGAAAGCCATGGGTTCTTGGTTCATCCACAAAAATTGTACTTACAGTCTTCTTGCTGCTTTACCGTTGCCACCATCTAACGTGACTCGAGCTTACGTTATAATCCCGTGTCGTACAAACAACACGAAGATTCTTTGAAAGCTTCAATTGACTTTACTTGACTAGAACAAAGAAATCGTAAATAAATGTTAGCGAACTGCCAAGAGAAACATGGACAAACGAGTCACAAGACAAAGCATGACGCGTTTCGACCTCTCAGGTCTTCTTCAGGCAAGATACAAACAAATAGGACAATGAAAAATTCAATGCCTACCTTGCACTAAGTGACAAATTCGTTCATTTTCATTGTTCTGTTTGTTTGTGTCTTGCCTGAAGAAGACCTAGGAAGTCGAAATGCATTGTGTTTTGTCTTGTGACTTGTTTGTCCATGTTTCTCTTGGCGGTTTGCTAACATTTATTTAGCCCCCATGGGCCGGCCTTCTCGTGGCGGGGGTTTTTCTCGACTAACCTGAGCCCATTCATTTTTCTTATCTTTCCTGTTTTTCTGCCTACCGTGTATTTTACTATCTCCTTTTCCCGCCATAAAGTCTTCCCACATAAACTGCAGCCTCTGTTTCGTCTAGTTTCTGCCAACCCGGCTCTTTAATCTGTACTTTATACTTACAAGCCTTCTTTGGAACACTTCTTCTTTTCTCTGCGTCTCTTCTTCAGACCCACCGTGTTTGCCGTGCGGTGCATCCTGTGGGGGGGGGGGGGGAGGGATGAGATCCTGGTGATTGAGAGAGCCTGCTGTTCTGAGCACTTCACTTTGGCTCGGACCTCCTCTAAGACGGGTGGCATACATTGGCCCGTGTATGTCAATTGGCTGCCTCTGCGTGAGGTTGGGTCAGACTGGGTAGTTCTTGACTGGCCTTGGAAACCTTGTAAGTGTTCACCGTCTGTCCCCGCGGTGTGTCATGATCTTGGCGGAATAGGTTAGTTATGTTCTATCTGGTGTATATACCTGCTTAAACCTGGAGGGGTCAAGAGCTGGATTTCTCCTTGACCCTGGCCCCTTGTTGGACTCCATGGTGGGGGTGGGTAGGCAGGGATGAACTTTAAAAACTCAAACTATGGCTCACTCCCAACAAAAACAGAAAAGAAATTGTTCCTCGGACTCGGACTTGGACTCAGACTCGGATGATGAAGTAAAGAGAGCATCTGAATTTTGGCCTTGTTGGTTGGTGGTGGAGGGTGTAGACGAAGCTCTGCCTTTCCAGATACTCTTTTTCTAACATTCTGTATGACAACTCTCCCCGTGTATGTGAAGGTCGGATTTTGAGGGTTCCCGTCTCCATGTACATTCCTTCACCTTTGCGATGCTTCAAATGCCAGAAGTATGGACAAATCTAGGACAGGTGTACAGAACAGGGAGACGTGTGGCAAGTGCTCAAAACCAGTGCATGAAGGTCCGTGTGATTGTCCGCCCTGTTGCATAAACTGTAAAGGCAATCATCCTGCTTTCTCAAAGGACTGTCCAGTCTGGCACACCGAGTCTGAGATCCAGAAGGTACGCACAGAAAATGGAATTTGTTCTTTGAGGCAAGGAATCTTGTAGAGAATGGACAGTCCTCCCTCAGCAAGTCATATGCTGGTGTCGCCAAGAGGAGCATGGTCAGCGTTGGTGTTCAGACTGAGACTGTTCAACTTCAGGCTGGCTCTCAGCATCATGATCGGCAGACGCAACAGGAGCCTCAACATGTACAGAAAGAAAATGGAAAAAGAAAGCAAAATTCAAACAGTGCCTTGGGTGGAGGCTCAATATCCACCTCCCTTCGGACTCCTCGAGGATCTGAGCCCCTTTCCTCCAATCCCAGATCCTCTGGGAAGGCTGCACAGGTAGCCTCTTTGTCTGGGGAACACTCTAGAAGTCGACCTCTGATGAAGCCTCCTCTCTTCCACCTCGTCCATCTGGGGGTGAAAATAAGTATCGTCCTTCGTCAGCCAGGAAGGTGGTATCTCCATCGCCTTCTTCCAATCGTTTTTCTCCTTTGGGAGATAGAAGGTGATGGGGACAACACGATGGAGTAATTTTCTTTTTTCTTTTTTTTTTATTGTCGAGGCCCTTATTCATTGGAATATAAGAGGCATTAATGCCCAATATGAGGAACTCCAGCGGTTGTGTTCTGGCCTCAAACCTAGTGTTGTTGCGCTGCAGGAAACATTCCTGAGACCAGGAAAACATTTTTCATTGGCAGGCTTTAGTTCAGTAGGTTTTTCTGCTTTACGTTCAGATACTGGCCTTGGTGTCACTGGGGGTTTTTCCCTTCTTATTCACCGATCTTTATTATTCAGCCAAGTTAACTTAAATACCCCATTACAAGCTGTTGCAGCCAGGAGTACTTTCAATAAAACAATAACTGTCAGTTCAATTTATTGTCCTTCTTCTGGTACAATATCTAAGCAACAAGTCATTGATGTAATAGACCAGCTTCCACGTCCTTTTTTCATTTTGGGAGACTTCAACGGGCATTCCCCCCTTTGGGGTAGCTCACATTCCTCACCTCGGGGTCTCATGCTGGAAGAGATCTTTAACGAACTGGACTTGTGTAAATGACAAATCACCAACAGACATGCATTCTTCAAATGGTACTCTTTCGTGTTTGGATTTGTCAGTGTGTGATCCTTCATTGGTTCTAGACTATGGTGGTCAGTTCATGATGATCTGCACGGGAGCGACCATTTCCCTGTAATACTTACTCCAGTTTTGAAGGAACTTGTTTCCTTTCCTCAGTATTTTTGCTTTAAAAGGGCTAATTGGGATTTCTTTCGCTCAGCCATAACTGATAAGCTAGATGCTGAAATCGCCTTCCGATCAGAATATCCAGCGGAGTCCTTTACTAATATTTTGTTATCGTGTGCGAGAGATACTATCCCCACTCACAAAACCAGGTCTGCAACTACCTGGTACATCATGGTACAACCAGGATTGTAAGAATGCTTGCAACATTCGCAAGAGGCCCAACGTTCAGTCTTTCAGCATCCTGTGGCCCCGAATGTTCAATCTTATCAGGGGAAAAAAGCAAAGGCAAGGTTTGTTTGTAGAGGAAGTAGACCAGTGTCTTGGAGAAATTTCTGATCTTCACTCACATCAAACATTTCCAAGAAAAACATCTGGAGAATTGTTAAAAAAAAAATTAGGGGCAAGAACAGCTGCCCTTCAATCCACCATTTAAAACTTGATACACTCATCACTGACAAACAAGCTGAGGCTAACTTGCTAGCTTCCATAGAAACCAGCTCTTCCTCTAGTCAAAAATCCGCCGTGTTTTGAAAGAACAAAATGCAAGCAGAAAAAAAGAAGCTTGACTTTTCCTTATCCAATCAAGAAGACTACAACTTGCCCTTTAATCTAAATTAACTGAAGTCTGCCTTGCAGGCGCGTCATGATTCTGCTCCTGGTCTTGATGAAATACATTATCAACTTTAAAACACCTTCCTGACTCAGGTCCTAACATTCTGCTTCAAGCTTATAACCACGTCTGGATATCTGGGTCTTTCCCAGTTTCATGGAAAAGGGCCATAATTGTTCTCATTCCGAAGCCAGGGAAGGATCATTCAAACCCACCAGCCGCCGTGGTGAAGTGGTTAGCGATGCAGACTCCCGGCTGGGAGGTCGTGGGTTCGAATCCTATCAGAGTCAGGTGGGTTTTTTCTGCCCCTACCGGCTCCTACACAGAGTTGAGTTTGCTGTGGTCTCAGTTGGGAAGACTGGGACCACACAGTCGAGTTTCATCCACTTAATGGATGCGTTTCTGAGAGTGTTGCTCAAATGTCCTGATCAACACTGCAGGTGCCTGTATCTCTCGGGCCTGGTTGACGCCAGGATATATTATGAAAGGAAGCGTAGAGTACAGCCCTTTCATGTGGTCTCAGACCAAAATGGAAATCCATAGCATCATCTTAATCATCCTCATTCTCATCGATCAGCATTAAAAAAAATATGTCTCAAATTCTGTGGCCCTTCATGCCCTGCTGTCATGGTGACCTCAGTTTCAATGTCCTCTCCACACATCTGTGGCCTTGGTTTGGTTCCGTCGGGGTCACCGGTATCGGCGAGTCCATGGGGGCTGTCGTTGGACGGACGTGGTGGCGCCTTCCAGAGGGAAAGCTCACTCACACCGGCTCCGCAACTAAGCAATTATTGTCGTCAGTAGGGGGTTTAGTAGGTGGTGTCCTGCGTATGTTAGATCAGAACAGGCGCCACTGAACACCACCGAAGTGACTTTGTGGCAGTGCAGCGTCTCCTCTGTGGGTTGTCTCTTGACGACTTGACATTGACTGCTCCCTGTGGATTGCAGGTGCCAGGGTTGCGGCGGGGTCGACCGGGCTGTGGCTGTGGACAGGTGTCGGAATGAGCGGCGTGTGTGCACTGCCTCTGAGGTGGCACAGAGGTTGGGACAGCAAAAAAAAAGGAAAAAAAAAGGATCATTCAAACCCAACTATCGTCCAATAGCCTTAACAAGTTGTGTTTGTAAAGTGATGGAAAAAATGGTAAATGGTAGGCTTATGTGGAAATTGGAAACTGATGGGCTTTTAGCCATGGAACAGTGTGGTTTTAGAAAAGCATCACTCTACCATGGACTATTTAACCCGTTGACTGCCCTTGCACAAACGGCGTTGGTGATGGTTTCGGGAAAGCTGTGTGCCCTTGCACGAACGGCATTTGTGATAATTTCATCATCAAAATTCGGCAATTTAAAGAAGGGAGGCAAGAAGAAAAAAATGGTTTAAACGGTTGTAGGGACACTAAAGGACAGTTTCTTCCCTTTCATGGGTCGCTGACTGACCGGCTCGCGTCCGTTCGGATGGTAACTTCGGCAAGGTTTGGCCGAATCATTTTCAGGTCAAGATGGCGAGTTGAGCAGGCAGTTCGATCAGGTGCATGCCATTTTCAAACGATCTAATGCTCTTGAAGTGCTTCAAGAAGTTATCCGAGACAGTGAAAGCGATGATGAAGACTTCAGAGAAGTGGAACGAAGCGATTCGGAGGAGGAATAAAGGAATCACAATCAACACCACCCTTTGCTATCGGAAATTGGTGTTGATGACGAAGCTGATCCCCGACTTCAAACCGAGCTATACCGGAGCAAATGGGCCTGAATCGGAGAGTGACGAGCATATTCCGTCTTCGTCGACTGCCTTCCTCCCTCCTTTCGTGAGAGGTCGGGAGGAGAGTCGAGGAAGGGGAGGGGGTTAGGACAAGGGCGAGGGTCCAGTGTGAGGGAGCATGGCAGAGGAAGAGGGTGTGGCACTCGTCAGTCTGAACTTGTTTCAGAATGGACAGAGGCCAGTGCTGATCGCCCAACTCTCGACCTTTCTTTCACAGGTGATCCAGGTATCAAGGTGAACATTGACAGTTTCAAGCCTGTGGATTTCTTGGAGTTGTTTTTTGTGTGTGTGTGTGTGGTGTTTGTGCATTGTGTGTGTGTGAGAGAGAGAGAAGCAGTCTTGTGCATGGTGTGGGTATACATTTTGTGTGTGTGTGTGTGTGGTGTTTGTGTGTGTGTTTGTGCATGGTGTGTGTGTGTGTGTAGTGCTTTTGCATGTGGTGCTCTGTGTGTGTGTGTGTGTGTGTGTGTGTGTGTGTGTGTGTGTGTGTGTGCGTTGCTTTTGAATATAGTGCTGGTGCACAGTGTGTGTGTGTGTGTGTGTGTACCCAAATGTGTGTCAGTCAGCTATAACTGGCAGTAGTGTGGGATCCTGATCCTTCTGTCCATAGGTTCTGTGGTGTGGTGTATTCTCTGCGACACAGGTATATTTTTCAGTTGTTAGTGTGCTTTCATCATCATCTGTGGTGTGGCCTTTTGTAGCTCAGTCCTATCTTTAGCAGTCTCTCTTTTTTTTTTTTTTTTTTTTTTTTTTTTTTGGTGTGGTTGATTTTGCAAAGTTTTATTTATTACCTTCTGTGGTGATGGCTTTTTATCAATCACACTTTGTTCATGAATGAACCAAACCACATGTGTGAAAGAAAAGTGACAGAATAATTGGAAGTTACACTTAGTGTTATTGTTAGTTCATCTCTGCTAAACAAGACCAATTCCCAAGAGGTTTACAAGATGTGCAGACTGATGCTGTGGATAATGTGCAATTCCCATCTTCTTTTCTGCGTTACCTGGGCTGGAGTGCCCCCTATGATATGGGTTGCTAAAGATTTTATGCATTGTCAAGCTTTATTGTGAAAACAGAGATGTTTGTCCTGAAGTTCAAAGGATACTAACACCAGTTTTTGTGGTTTTTCATTGATTTTAGTGCTATAGTTTTGTTTTATGTTCTGAAAGTGTCTGTTTTTCAAACAAAACATTCATCATTATATATACTTTTTGGTCTACTCATTACAAACAAAATCAAACTGTTGTGACATCTGGCTGTAGCCAAGGATATAACAGAAAATTTCCCGAGTATCTAAGATATATGTCAAGAATTGAAAGAGCAGTGGGCACAACAGTGAACCTACCTAAGAAAACAAAAAAGTGTCCCTTGGTACCTGGATTGTACTGTACCCCAGAAATGCATAAAATTTATAATATAAAACAACAATTGTGGGTTGTAAATTCACTACCAAATATTTACACAGGTGTTCAGTAAACACTAAAAACCACTTTTTGCTGGGGTTGTATATTTTTTTTGTTTTGCTGCTGTGCCAGTGGGGGTTTGTATGCGTGCAGATTTTTTTTTTTTTTTTTTAAGTTGAATTATAAGATTATTTATTATACTCAGAATAAACAAAATCAAATATTATTTGCGGATATTATAGCCCTGGGTATAAGAAGAAAACATGCCAAAAATCTAAGAGATATCTCCACAAATAAATGAGCACTGATCAAATTAGTGAACCTACCACAAAAAGTCAAATTTTGCTCCGGCACACAGAAGTACAAAACTGATACAAAATAGTGGCAGTCAAGGGGTTAATCAGATTGGAAACCACTATCCAAAACTCTTTTTCAGAGAAAAAGCATGTTGTTGCCATTTTTTCGACATAGAGAGAGGCCTATGACACGAAGTGGAAGTATGGAATCCTGTCAGACTTCCATCGGATGGGTTTCCGTGGCAATCTCCCAGTGTTCATAGAACAGTTTGGTAGACAGATCTTTCCAGGTCCGTGTGGGGACAACATTGTCAGAAATTCATGAGCGGGAAATGAGTATTCCACAGGGCAGTATTCTTTCCCCAGCCCTGTTTAGTATAAAAATAAATGAAATTGTAAATTATGTCAACCAAGGTTCAGACTGCTCTCTTTTTGTTGATGATTTTGCCCTTTATGCATCTGGGAAGACATTTGCTGGTGTACAGCGCCAGCTCCAGTTGTGTGTCTATAATTGATAAACACAATCATGATTATCATACCGACAATTGGAAGAGTTTCATTTTATTTTGAGAATCACTCTGACATTTCTAAACAAAACCACTTTCAAATGCAAATTCCATGGCTTCTATTCGTTCCGTGTCTATGATCCTCGGCTCCCTCGAATGCTATGCTCTGTGTGCGTGTGTGTGTGTGTGTGTGTGTGTGTGTGTGTGTGTGTGTGTGTGAGTGTGTGTGCGCGTGCGTGTGTGCGTGCTTGCCTGTTTGAATATCTTGTAAGCACCTAGATAGGTAAAGTGCAGCATAAAACAATGCTAATAATTATTATTATTACCTAAAAGCTCTGTATGCACTTTACATATCTCATTAAGAAGTAAATAATAATAAAGGTCATGTTAGTGTGGGCTCCCCCTAAATTTTTTCTTCTTTTTCAGTATGCACTCCTACCTCCTATTCACAGTTTCTATGGGAAAGACCAACTGCAAAGACTTCTCCAGTTTTCAAAAGCAGAATCATTCATCTGCAAGTCTGCTAATGCTATACTGGAGATTAGCTGTGAACAAGGAGGAAATGATACTACTGACAGATGTGAACGAAGTAGTGGGAGAGAGATGAGGAGTCAGGTAGTTCATTCTCAGAAATTCTTAGTCTTGGCACAATTGCAATTGATAAACTCTTTTGCTGCACATGTTCCTCTTTTGGTTTTTGTTCATTACTATTAACTTTATTCTCACACTCTCTTCCAAAAAGCATCATGTGATTGCAAAGTTTTGAAACTTATATTCATGACCAAGCAATTTTGTCATTTAAAGCATCACAGAGAATTTAATTTGATCAACTCATTTCCTGTCCCTCTCTTAGATACATTTCACAGTGTCAGTTTAACTCCTCTGTGTTTTTGAATATATATCAGTATAAAGTCCAACAGTGGGCAGTCAAAAATGGGTTCAAGTTTTCATCAGTTAAAACAGAGTGCATCCACTTTCACAACTTCAGACAACTTTTTTCCACCACCAGAAATGTTCATAGATAAGGCTAAAATTCCTGCTGTCACAGGAGCCAAATTTCTGGTGTTACCTTTGACCAAAAGTTACATTTTAAAGCCCATATTCAGAAGTTGAAAACATCGTGCCTCAAAGCCATGAATATCCTCCGTGTAGTGGCTCATACGGATTGGGGTGCAGACAAACGCACACTTCTCCATCTTTACAGGGTGTTAGTTCGATCCAAGTTGGACTACGGCAGTGTCATTTACGGCGCCGCTAGATCCTTGTATCTAGAAGTCCTACCCAGTTCACCATCAGGGTCTTCACCTCTGCCTTGGCGCTTTCCACACTACACCTGTTCATAGCCTATATGCTGAGGCAGGAGAGTGTTCCCTCTCTCATAGAAGAGTAAAATTAGCTTTAAATTACTACACACAACTTTTTTCAGAACCAAACAATCCTGCCTACGACTGTGTTATGAATCCTTATTTCCAAGAGAAATATGAAGTCCATCCATTATTTCCCCCTTTCGGTATTCAACATCCTTCCTTTTCTGGAGGAGGCGGATATTGATGTTAGCGTCATCTCTGACGTTTCCAAGTTCCTCAACAACCTCCTTGCACGTTTTCGTCCCCTGAAATTAGGTTTGATTTAACCTTGTAGCGCAAACAGAACACGATTTCCTTAATTTATAAACAACGTTTTTTTTAGACATGTGTTCTAACCTTAAAGAACATGTTATTTTCACCGATCGTTGAAAGTCTGATGTTGGTGTAGGGTCCTCCGCATATATTCCAGCTTCTGGAGAGAAAATGTCCAAACGCATTCCCTCTGAAAGCACTATTTACACTACGGAACTTACTGCATTACTTTTGGTTTGGAGTTGATTGGGCAGTCCCAGTCTAGGAAATTCCTTATTTACACAGATTCTCTTTCGGCTTTAGAGGCAGTAGGAGCAAGAAACATAAAACATCCAGCTCTGATTAAGTTTTTTTACCATGTTTTCTTCATTAGTTTCTAGGGTTTTGAGAGATTTTTTTTGCCCGGGTGCCAGGTCATGTGGGGATCAGAGGCTTTCTAAAGAGGTTTTCTGTCGTCTTCGTCCTTCTAAATTGCTTGTACCATCTTCAGATCTAAAAGGCAAAATAGCTTCGTAGGTCAGTTCTTTATGGGAGAAGGAGTGGAGCCTCCAAGAAAACAATAAGCTTCATCAAATACATCCAGATTTAAAGGAACATCTTCCCATGGCTGCTGGCGGTCGAAAGGGAGAAAACAGTATTGTGTAGATTGAGGAATGGCCATGCCTATTTTACTCGTTCGGTTTTATTGAAGGGAGAAAACCCGCCTCTCTGTGTTGCCTGTGATAGTCAGATATCTGTCCAACATATTCTTCTAGACTGCTGGGATTTATACGACATTAGAAGGAAAACATTTACACTGCAGATAATATGAAGATTCTTTGTCATGATGTTACCCCTGACAATATTTTTAACTTCCTAAAAGAAGTGAATTATTTCATCACATGAGAATTTGGTGGTGTTAGATTTTCTACACCCAGTATTGATTTTTGCAGATTACAGTTAGTGATTTCAGCGTGTTGGTTTTTAATCCTAGGATTGATTCTTTAATCTCTTTTTTTAATGGGCTGGGTAAGTTTTGCTTTTAATCCTTTTTTTTAACATATATACGTGGTAGTTTGAAACGTGGTGACAGTCCTTTTTCTTGAATTTTCATTCGTTACTATTCCTATCAAAGGACTGAAATAGAGTGTGCATAGTAAGCCTTATATGTCTACAGTATAAAATGATATGCAAATGACCACACGTGAGGGGAAAGACCATTTTTCCTCATCCCTGACTGGATGACCAGCCAGCGCTTTGTCTCGCTTGCAAAGATGGCGGCGCAACCTTCGACGAGCGTAGCGACCAAATCAACGTACTTACACAGCTGAGCGGCTCTGCTAATCATTTTTGATAAAGATAATAATCTTTTATTCAGCGACTCACTCGAGCATGAAGGTGAGATGATGATAGTGATGGAATTGCCGGCCATATTCGTCAGTTATTGAGTCGTGCTGTGCGATCTCAAGAGTGTGTTCAGCTGACTGGTTACCAATGTCGAACGAGCTAGCCTAGTAGTGTGTACTCTGCACTGCGTGCGAGTGGCCAGCGGCGTGTTAGTCAGCGCGAGAGGGGAGCGCGGCCTGCTCGCGGCGTGACACGGGCAGCAGGAAAGGTAGGGGAAGAGGAGGAGTGAAAGAGAGGGTTGAAGTCCAGCAAGGGGGCATGGTGGGGGGAGGGGGCGGTTGTGAACTGACTGTCTGCATGAGGTGTGAGCGTCTGGATAGACTTCTAGACTGTTTTACTTTCATTTACAGGTGTAGTGTGACAATACAAACTTTATTTTCAACTTTTTTGCTTTGTGTTCTTTTTTGGATGTGAAGCTGTAGTGGTAAATACATATGTTTTTTGATTGTGCAAAAAAATCTATCCAAATCTAAATGCCTAAATATTTTTTTATGATCAAAATTAAAACAAAGAAGCCCAGATTCAAAATCTCCATTCAATTTCCTTCAAAAATCATATATATTTCATTTTTATATCTTTTGTAGTTTCTGAGCTATTTGTGATTATTTTTTTTTTTTGTTATTATTACCCCCAAATCATTAGATTTCCCTGGCACTGGGCCAGCCTTTGTTATGGCAGATGTGTGTGTGCGAGAGAGAGTTTTTAATATCTGCACCTGCTTTTGAATGAGTCTGTTAGTCTGTAAATGCTTGTACCTGTGTTTTAAATGTTTAGGCATGCATGAGCATGTGTGCCCAGGTGTATGCATGTGTGCCACATTCATCAGCATGTGCTACTTCTCTTGTTAGTGTTTACTGTTCAGGGTCATGTCCAGGCTCATTCAGTTTTTATCCTGGTACCAGCGGGGGGGGGGGGGGGGGGGGGGGGGGCTTAGGCCACTGAGCAGAAGAGACCCTTGAGTTCTTTTGAGTCCCTGCAGCTGGGTTCAGTGGTGCAAAGTCTGATTAACACTCACAGAACATTACCTACCAAGTCCCTTTCTGAGCACAGTCATTGCTTAGTTGTGGATCCAGACTGAGTAATGGATCCATGGGAGTCTGTTATGTGTATGACCATGTGCGCGAATGCCTTCAATATGTGTAGATGTGCTTTTGTTTTTAAAAACTGTTTTTTGTGCAGTGATGATGGATTTTTCTTCACCATGTTTCATCAGCGAAGACCACACCCCGGGAGGTGGGCACTATGACCTATGCTGCCCCAGAGCAGATGAAAGACACTGTGTACAACACCAAGGTTGGTAGCAGTTGTCAGTTTGGTGTGATATGTCAGTATGCATCTTTATGTGTATACATGTGGTCTCTCTGTTGTTTGTTGCAGAGCTGGCAGACTGGTTGTTTTTCTATTCTGTGCATTAGTGCCCCATCTTTGCAGTGTATTTCAGTCACAGTTCCATGTTGTGTGTCCACATGGAGCCATGTGACTGTGGGTCCTTCTCCAGAGGAGAGTTAGTAATGCTGTTGAGACACAACATATTCATTCGTGCTGTTGTCTGAATTCTGTTTGGAATTGTCTTATGATAAATCATGACTTCTCTCAGGACTGTAGTCATTGTCGAGTTGACTGAATGAAAAAAGAAATAATCCTGTTCATGAATACACAGGTGTAACTTGGTGCCATACTGATTGCTTTGAATCAAACTGAGCGTTACGGGTACCACACAGTTTATTTCAAATAACACCATTCACATTTGATTGGATTGAAAAGTGTGTGTGCTGTTTTCTTCCTTTTTTTTTTTTTTTTTTTTAAATTATTTATTAACATTTATTCTATTTTATTTTAAATTTTCATTTTTTTTTTTTGTTTGTTTTTTTGTTTTTTTTTTTCTCTTTTGCCTGAACTTAGAGTCCTGGTGAATGGATTACATACAAATGTGTATGTGTTGTTGCTCAGTGTGGATCTTACTTCTAGTAGTCATATTAGTTGTACAGCACAACATTTGAAACATTGGCTGGGCACTCTGTTCGCTGTTAGCAATACATTTTTCTTTATGATATCAACTGCTCCACGTGCAGTGCCAGTGCTGAGGACCCAGCAGAACAGACTTGGATGTATCTGCATAAGGGCAGCTGGAATTCACAGAATGAGTGGAGTAGTGCCACAAGGAGGGGGTAGGAAATGGGTGTTGAGGAAGGGGGACAGGCAGAACAGCAAAACAAAAAATGCGGTCAGACAAAAAGAATAGTGTCACAGCATGATGAAAGTTCTCAGAATACACATGTGCACTAATGGAAGTATTGGAGTTACTTGTGTCTATATTGTAAGCAGATGTACTTTATACATGGATGTAGTGATTGGACATGACGTGAGTCCATACAGAAGTACATAAGTTTAACAAAGAGTTTGTCATACTGTCTGTATTTTCAGTGTGATTTTTTCCCCACAGTGTGACATGTACAGCCTGGGAATCATACTGTTTGAGATGTGCCACTTGTTCAAGACAGACATGGAACGTCTCAAAACCATTGAGGACGCTCGCCAGGGTAGAATGCACAAGCAGTTCAGGCTTCATGGCCCCCAACAGGTAAACTGTCCACAATCAGAAAATTGTTCCTTTTTTATTACTTTACAAAAGAAGAAGAGGAGAAAAACTTTTTTCCTGTCACGAATCTGTTCCCTGTTGACCAGCCTGAGATGCTGGATGGCAGTCTGCCTACACCACACTGAAAATCCAGGCTGCCTGAGGTCAGCATTGTAGCGGTTTACTCTTCATTGTATGGAATCACTGTGTGATCTTTCATCTGCCAGCCTGCCTTCTTAAGTCACTGCTTGCTGGATGACAGTTTGCCTATACTGTACCATAATATCAGGCCGCCTCAAGGTTAGGTCTGTTGTGGTTTATAGTTTGCTGTATTAGGCCAAGTGGAATCAGTGTCTGTTGTCGGTCTCCATGTCGTTGTGGTTTACAGTTTGCTCTATTAGGCTAAGTGGAATCACTGTTGTTGGTCTCCATGTCATTGTGGTTCACAGTTTGCTGTATTAGGTTAAGTGGAATCACTGTCTGTTGTTGGTCTCCATTTCTTCTCCAGCTCATTAATTTTGCAGCGGTTTAATGTATTTGTAGATAAATTCTGCTGACTTTCTTCAGCTTGAGTATGTGGATGCAAACTTAATTTCTTCTCCTCTGGCAAGAGCATGAAAACTGCTTGGAAAAAAAAAAACAGAAAATGTAACATTTTCACACAACCTCGCACTGCATTAGTGAAATTTAAAAGTCATATAACTAAGTATTTTGTTTACTCAAATGCTGTTTGCCTTATTTAAACAGGAAGGACTCCATAAACTGCTCCTGTGAGTGATTTCTGAACTGTGTGAGGACTGTGTGTCTAGGGCCAGATGCAGCCAAGAGCAAAGAGTGTTTGTGGTGACACTGCTGTGGATGCCAGCTTGGTTTGATGTGACAATATAGAATCTAGTGTCGTTGTGCGCCCTTTGATGGTGGCAAGAGTATACTGATGTTATGCTTTTGTTTATTATGTATTATGTACTGGTTTTGATCTGATGGTTCAGGTAGCAAACAAAAAAAAAAGAGAAACTTTTTGTGCCTGTCTATCTATGTTCATGTGGTGTGGGTGTGTATAGGGAAAAGTCGTACATGCATCCAAACTTCTTCAGGTGAGACTCGGACAGCAAAATATGCACCACACACCATCTGGTAACTGACTTTCCATAGAGTTGCTAAACATGTTCAAAAGTTGGTCAGTTTTGCTATTTCACGTATACCAAGTACAATTTTCAAGTTATTAGTGATTCAACTGTACACTACAATGTGTGCCTGTGAGCGTCATATTATCCTAAGTAATAACACGCAGAAAGCAGTTTGATGTGTTTTTTACAATAATTTTTTTTCTTTTAAGAAGTCCTGAAGTGGATCATCATTAATCCATGTATGCGCAAGCGCACATGAACATGATTTTCTTCTCTTCCAGTACACAGGTATATCCACTGTGGTAAGTCAGTCTAACTTTTTGCTCATTGTGCCATGCATATAAGGCAGTTGTTCCTATCAGCTGTGTCGACATATATAGTGGGCTGTCTGAGAAAAATTATCATTTTTATCCTGCTGCTATTATATGGATCCGGTCATGTTTTATGGAAGTTTTTAACTCTTACTGTCTTAGATCATGGAGAAAGAAATGTTTTTTCAATGTAATATTGTTGCTGTTCTTTACACAGTGGGCTCAGAAAAAGGAATGTTTGGATATTTTGGGGCTAGGGAGTCAAAATTAGAAATTTTTGTCATGTCACAGTATTTTAATGTTAACTACTGTATTCAGTACTATAGTGAGGTTCATGTTATACTCTTCCATCGATATTTAACAATAGGCTGTCGTGCCTATTTTGGCAAAGGAGAGAATTGGTTGCAGGCTGTCCCTTATGAAAGAACAAAGAAATGGAGATATTGACCACTCATTGCATGGTGTACAGGTAGAAGCAGTACAACATCTGACCAGTGAAATACCAGCAGAGAGGCCATCCGCCAGGATCTTTTGAATAGTCAGCTGTTTTTTATCATATGAACAGGCAAGTTGTTTGAATATGTTATCAGAAAAAAAAAGGTTATGATCAAGCCATAATCAAAAGCAAGGAATCTGTGTTGACAACCTGGGAAGTTTTAAATCATTCAACATTTTTAGGCGAAATGAAGGGATGATTGAAACGTGTGTGCAAAATAAGAAAGACAGTGTTGTGAACTTTGTATTGAGGATATTGTGAAGGGAGTGTGTGTGTGTGTGTGTAACATTTTTATCTCTAAAATATATCACAACATAGATGGGTATGAAATAAAGAATGTCGGCTTCAAAATAGTGTGAAGGTTGACTAGTAAAAGAAAAATGCTTTAAGAATAGAATTCAGTGTAGAGTACTGCAGGATTTGGCACTCATTTTTTCTTCTTCTTCTTTTTCCTAAAAGACTGGTTCACTCAAAAATGAGCAGGTCACCAGCGTGCATGTTAAAAAGTAAAATAAAATAAAATAAAATAAAGTGCGACTCAGCCTGTTGGCCCGTGGAGCAAAATTTGGCAATAAGGGGTCGCACATGATATTCTAAAAGTTAAAAGCAATAGCCAGATTCAGGCCCAGGTAACCATAAAATATCTGGGGAAGTTAAAATAGAAAAGTCAGTCAGTATGCAGATCTCAAGACTGTCGTATCAATTTGATTTTTAAATGAGACTGCATTTGTGGCAATCTTGATGGCACCCGGCAGTGAGTTCCACAGCCGTACAGAACTAGGATAAAATGAATGTAAGTGGCTGTCAATGTTTGATGCAGGTATGGCATAAGATTGACCGCCGCTCCTGGTACTACTTTTATTCAGTACTAGTTGTTCCATTTGGGATATCAATTAGTTTAGCTCTGCCTTTGAAGAAGACATTAAGTTTGATAAAAAACTCTTCTCTTTTCTATGGGTTTCCATTCTAATTTCCTCATGTTCTTCCTAGTATTCCCCTTCTCTCTGATATGGTTCCCTGTTACGAACCGTGCTACTCTCTTCTGAATCTTTTCGAGGTTATCAATGTCCTTTAGATGGTAAGGATCCCAGACTGAGCAACCATATTCCAGTACTGGTCTAACCAGTGTTTTGTAGCAGTCATCTTTAACCTTTTTGAGGCAGTCATTGATATTGTGTGTATAAGAAAGCTAAGATGTTATTTGCTTTCTTACATACTAAATGTAATATTCTTTCCATTTGAGACGACTATCTATAATCACGCCTAAATATTTTGCAGCATTGGTTTCTTTAAGAATAGTATTATGAATAGAATATTCTGATCTAGTTGGCGAGCGTTTATTACATATACGCAACAGATGGCACTTCTGGGGATGAAATTTCATTTTTCCCAAGTTCTTTCCCACTCTTGTAAACCATTTAGATCTTCTTGTAGAATGCATGTATCATTCTTGCTTCTGATTGTTCTGTATACTAAGCTGTCATCTGCAAATAGCTTTATAGTAGTTCCAGGAGAGAGATTTCTACTTATGTCATTTATATAAATTAAGAAAAACAAGGGCCCCAGAACAGTTCCCTGTGATACACCTGACAAGACTGGTTTACAATGGGATGACAGCCCTTCCACAACAACTTTTTTAATGGTACAGTACACCGAAAGGTGCAGGCATGCTATTGAATGTTTCTTATAAATGCACAGAAACTTTTGTATTTAGTGGCAATGCAGCATACAGCGTTGGAGATAAATTTAGGTGATGATTTTACATGCTTTAGTCACCTGCTGCATTCACTATCAGGAACCGATCTCACACCATGCAGATTCAGTTCAAGGTGACGAATTATTACCTCTTCTGACATTAAAGAATAACATGTTGGTGACAGATAGCCACACTTCTTCCTCTGACGTTCTTTATGCTCTATGAACCAACAGATGAACCACAGCCTGAGGGATACAGTAGCAGCACGTGATGCAGAGATCGCTCAGTTGCGAAAACAACTTCATGACAAGGAAAGACAACTGCGAGAGAAGGATCAACAACTGGCGCAGTTGCAAAATCGTGGGGACAATCCTTCGCATCTACCAAGGCCTTAAGTATTGATGCGTCTTAGAAATATGCATCAAATATTGCTGAAAGCATTTTAAAAAACAGAATAGATGTTTAGCGTCTTAAGTTGTGAAAGTCTATACCTTATCCTATGCATTAAGAAAGATATTTTTCTACAAGGACAGGCAGACAGTTACTTTCCATCAACCCAGTTTGAGAATTTTTAGAGTCATATTTTATTGGTTTCTGGAGGCATTTCTCAAGCGTGTTCCATTGATAACGATAGGATCCAGGGTTTGTATCATGTGTGTGTTCCTGCCTTACCTGAAAAGAGTGTGAAACAGTGTGAGAAACGAAGATGGTTGTTGCTTTGGGGACTCAATGTTTTGCAGAGTGCTTAGAGAGACTGAAATACTCCGGTTTGAGGTGTTAGGTTTGAACAAAATGGCTTTCTGGATCATCCGCTGACCCAGTCTTCCATGAAGTGATGGTATGCATTCCAGGAAAGAACTCTTGTGATGTTTGAATGGTGTACCGTTTCTATGTACAGATGGAATGCACTCTTTCTTCAAATGATTTTAGCAGTATTGCAGATCATGTTTGTGGTTTAGTTTGAAAACACAGTGTGATAATTTGGATTTGTGAATTAAACTGAAAGAGATACATTCCAGTAGTGTTTGGGTTTGTGTGGTTTTACTGATAGAAAGATTTTTAAAAAAAAAAAAAAAGGAGGAGGGGCAAGGGGCAGGAGAGATGTGTTGTGTGTGTGTTTAAAATTACAGGTGGACGGATTCTTTTGTGCGTGTTTTTAGCATATTTATAGCATTGGCATATTTATAGCACGTGTATGGTCATGTTGAAGTTGGTAGTTATATATTTCATATTGTACATTTTATGTCTTTCCTAGCGAGAGGGGGGAGAGAAAGAGAAAAAAAAAAAAAAAAAAAAGGGGGGGGGGGGGGGGATGGAGGAGAAAAGAAGATAAAAATGTTTTGCATGATATCCTTCTCTACCCACTCCTTTTCAACTTAGGTGTAACCTTGTTCCGGCCCTGCACCTTTCCACCCATTGTTATGTTTCTCTCCTCCATTCTCAGTATGATTGTAATCGTTGCCTTTTTTCTCTCTGTTCTTCATTTACCTTTCAAGACTACTTCATTCTTCAGTTATTTGTTTATCTATTGTTCATGTACTTCAAATTGCATATTATAATGCATGTGTATCCATGTGTGTGTGTGCATGCATGCGTTTGGATGTGTGTGTGTTTTAGAATTACCCCTCTTCCTCTGGCGGGCGCCCCTCTCCTTTCTCCCCTTGCCATCTTTCTTCTACATTGTCGGAAGGTATTGTTCATCAGGAAGGATAGAATAATGTATATGTGCTGATGATCTCTTTTGGATGTCCGCTTGCATTGCCAAAAGGTGATTGTTCATGTATATTGCAGCCGAGTTTTTGATGATGTGTTTTTATGGAAGTTGTTTCTCGAGAAGAGAAGCGGGAAGGAAGTGGCTATGTTTCATTAAAGTTACTGTTTATTGAATGGCCAAGGCCATTTGTTGTAGGAAGTATTGATTGTCATATGTGTATATATGATATCAATTTGTTCAGCTGCCTGCCTGTCTGCCTGTGTGGATACGTTGATGTACTAAATACAATTGTTTCCAGATGTCAGACAATCTTGGTGGTAATGTTGCCAAACTTTTTTTTTTTTTTTGGGGGGGGGGGGGTTGACTTACTGATTTTCATGTTATTGTGCGATTACACCAAAACCCTCTCTCTCTTTACTGCATGGAATGTTCAAATGCTGTGTGGTTTTTTTTTTTTCCAGAGTCACAGATGATTTTTTCATGTGGATCAGAAATAATTAAGATAACAGATGTGTTTTATTTGGAGTTTTCCATTTTTTTCATTCTTTTTTTATGGTTATAGTGGTGGGGGGGGGGGGGGGGGGGGGGGGGGGGTTGAGAGAGGGACAGCTATGTTATTAAGATGAAACCTGTTAAGTCAATAAGACCATTCCTTGAGGGAATTGTTGATTTTCATATTGAATGTACTATGAAATATCAACGTGCTTTCTCTCTCTCTCTCTTTTTCTTTCCTCGTATCACACGGAATTTTTAATTGCTTGCTATCTTTTTGTATATTGTAAGATTTTCAATGTGACAAGTGATTTTTCATGTGAATGGAAGGAAACAGAACTTTGAGCTAACAGATATTGTATTTTATTGAAAGTTATTTACAGAACAGAAAAGGAAAACAAAAGGAAAAAAAGACAAACATCCATGTTATTATCATAAAACCTGTTTTTCTGTAGAATCTTTTAGACCATTTCCTGAGGGATTTGCTGATTGTCATAATAAATGTACGCATAAAATGTCAGCGTTCTCTCTCTTTCTCTCACTCTCGTCTTTTGAGGATCTGCTTGTCTGCATACCTTTCTGTCCGTCTTTCTCTCTGTCTGTATGTCTATCTCTCTCTCTCTCTTATATCATGGAATCATACTGACTATCCTGCTGGATGTACATATGTTTGCAATGTTGAAACTGAATTTTTGTTCATATGGAAGGGAATTCTACCCGAGATCATTGACGCTGTGTTTTGATGGGAGCTTCAAAAAAGGGAGGGAAAAAAATTAGCTGTGTATCAACATCATGAAAGATGTTTGTAAAATGGACACGATCACCTTCTGAAGGAGTAATGGATTGTCCAATTATGATACGTGATGTGTGTTATAATGGTGTCACCCACCCTGCGCCTCAATCTCTCTCTCATTCTCCTGTCCATCTCTCTGTGTATGTACCTGTCTGTCCATCTATCTCTGTGTCCCTCTGTCCCTTTGTCTTTGT
The DNA here is from genome assembly GCA_016801955.1 of Conus betulinus. Lineage (NCBI taxonomy): Eukaryota > Metazoa > Mollusca > Gastropoda > Neogastropoda > Conidae > Conus > Conus betulinus. The sequence goes on along the minus strand of JADBJO010000272.1, from coordinate 343,878 downwards.
CTCCCCTCCCCCCTCTTTCTACTTTTTATTTCATGGATTACATGGATGCTGAATAATTTTATTGGACGTGCTTTTCAATGCTGAAAATGACTATTTCTTCCCCTTTCCTTTGAATAGAATTACAGGCATGTCAATGTCTGTTGTGTTTGAATGGAGGCATTTTACTTGTTAATAAAGAAAGGGTATGGGTGAATAGAAGAAAATGTTGTATTTATTGAAACTATTCACAGAACGGTAAAGAAAGAAAACATCTATGTTACTATTATGAAACCTTTTCTGGGTAGAATCAATAGATTATTCCCGAGGGAATTGTTGATTTCCTTGTTGAATGTACACATGAAATATCAACGTTTAAACACACACACACACACACACTCACCCGTCTCTCTGTCAGTATGTGTGTACCTGTCTATCAGTCTGTTTCTCTTTCTCTCTGATCTGCTGATTACCTACTAGTCTGCCTACATCTCAGTCTGCCCGTTTGGCTGGCTGGCTGGTTCTCTCCCCCCTCATCTCTCTCTCTCTTTCTCCCATTGAATAATCTAATGCTGATTATCCTGTAGATGTACATATGTTTGTAATGGTGAAAATGTTTTTTTTTGTTGTTTATATGGAAGGGAATTGCAAGCGAGATAATTGACGCTGTGTTATGATGGGAGCTTTGAAAAAAGGGAGGAGAGAGAGAGAAAAAAAAGAAAAAGGCTGCACATACCAATGTCATGAAATCAGTTGAGAATTCCGTGCTGTGAAAAATGGGACATCAAACTTTCACAAGCTCATGAATGGAATTCATGCTTTTTTTTTATGCATATAAGATCACAGATGTAAAACTTAAGTGGTTTCAGCTGAGAATAATTCACAGATGCTCAGGTACAAATGTTATTTTGAAAGAAATCAGAGTTACTGATAATGATAAATGCAGTTTTTGCAGATTATTTAGAGATTCTATTGATCATAATTATGTTTTGGAAATGTACTGATGTCAAATGTTTTTGGAGTTGGTTAATTGATTTAGTACAAGAGAAATGCACTCATGCACAAAATATATGCCTAACAGAGCCTCTCATACTTTTAGGTTTCAACATAACCATCGCAATTGATTACATTTTTTACTTCATTATTCTTCTTGCAAAACATTACCTATATGAGTGTAAGTTAGAAGGCAGTCTTTCACATAGTAGCAGTTTTCTTGAAAATTTTGACTTACAGATATACAGAATTGAAAAATATAACTCACACTTAACCATGAACCAATGCCAGATGCTTGCTTATGAAGCTTTGATTTCTAATATCTAGCTGCTTTAGTTACCATCTCTGGAATATGTCTTTTCTGCATTGAAATACGAGCGTGTATGATGCATAATAAGTTGAGTTACTAGACTAACCATGTCATCTTTTTCCTTTTTTTTTTTGTTTGTTTTATTTTGATCCTTTGCTGAGGATATTCTGTGTGCTGAGGATATTCTGTGTGGACCTTGTATACTGTTGAAATATTTCTGTATATTGGTACTCAAGAAATGATGTACCTTATAATATAACATATATTATCTTCGCTTGCTGCAACACAACCCATTCTGTCTTCGTGTTCCTTTGCTTGTCTATTCGTCCGTCTGTCTTTTTCCTATATTATTTATGTATGCATGCTGATTTATCTTGCAATATATATATATATATTTTTTTTTTTTTTTTCTTTTTTTCAAACGCATGTATACATCTCTTTTGGGTAGCAATAATATTAGAATAATATGATGTATATAGGTTTATGTATATTTCTTATAGCCTTGTCAATAAGTAACCATGTTTTCAGTAAGTAACCATGTTTTTATACATAGACAATGCTATGCTGAAACACTCGTGTCTCTCTCTGTCTCGTTTTTTTCATGCGTGTGTGCTTTTTTTGGCTGTTTTTCTTGCTTTATAGTAACTAACTTTAAGTTATGAATGTTGGTGTTTATTTCTTTTTTTTTTCTTTGATTTCTTTTTATATGTGTGTATGTCTGTTTTCCCCCCCTTTTTCTCTTTGTATGTGGAATAACAATAAACACAATAAAAATGTTTAAAAAAAACTGTGTATTCATTTCAGAATTCAGTGGACTTTCCAAAATTAGTCACAGGTCTAACAAACTGAGCCTTTGACCTGCAAAGTTAATTCGGGCTACCACATTATGGTAACACCAAAACTCCCAGGGTAGATTTTCCACATTCCCTGTGCCAGTGGTCCACAGAGAGCAACTAAACTCGGGCTGCCGTAGGGCAACCCACCAGAGGAGGCATTGCATTGCTACCAAGTCATTCAGGGGTGTTCAGCGTTGTCTGCTATTTATCCACACAGGGCTACACCTTATAGTAGTACCAAGTCCTTTACTGGTGACAGTGAACGGATTTATTGCAAAGCAAGTTATGAAAGAGTGCCCACCCCACCCCCCTTCCAAGGGAAACAATGACAATAAACTTGTCTGTACTAAAGGCTATCAAGAACCGAGTGCCCCCCTTCCAAGGGAGACAATTACTTTAACAGCCATGTCAGCCAATAGTGGCTGACGGGATTTTTCCCTTGCAGCTGAGTCGGCCAAGGCTTGTTGACAGACAGTACATTCTGCCATGGCAGTATATTCTGCTGTGTCAGCCACTATCGGCTGACAGGAACATAAAAAATTCTTACACTTTCCTTGAAATGGTCTTAAAGGAAATAAGCTTTGTAACTAGTCTTGGGGATGTCATAGCGAGTTGTAGATCCTACTTTTAGTGCTCTAACGTGAACTTGGCTGACCCTAGCAGCTTTGAAACAAATGAACTGGCGGCGCTGGGCTCTCCTGCTAAGCGTGTGCGCGCAGGTATTTCCTGTACCAGAAAAAATGTCGGTCAGGTGAAGGGGTGGTAGTGATTTCTCGCTCAATGAAGGACTTGAAATCATATTACAAAGTGGATCTGGTGATGAGAGGAGTGATAGAGAGATAGAAAACTATGAAAGATAAGAGGAAAGTGAATTGTTTGAAGATGCAGCTATCCCTTCATCTTCTGATTTGGTGTTGTAAAAGAACTGAATAGAATGTAAACAAAGAATGTTTTTCACTTGTCTGATAATATGTTTTTCAACAAAAGTTGTGTCTACACATTGAAAGTAAATGATATAAAATTACTATGTTCGATTAGTTGAGTGTTTGTTCTTTCCTATGACACCTAACACAACACTGTCAGTTGTTGTCTAGCTACTGTAAAAATAAATCAAAAAGTGGCGAAATATGCACGTCGGCAGAGACCGAGTGCCATGTGCGAGTGTGTGGCAGCAGGGAATTGTGCTGTACACACCACCTTCGGCTAGATAGTGATACAATTTTTTTTTTTTTTTTTTTTTTTTGCTGTCCCAACCTCTGCGCCACCTCAGAGGCAGTGCCCCCATGCCGCTCATTTCGACACCCCATCCACAGCCACAGGTTGGCCCCGCTGCAGCCCTGGCACCAGCAATCCACAGGGAGCAGTCAATGTCAAGTCATCAAGAGGCAACCCACTGGAGGAGACACTGCACTGCTGCCGAGTCACTTCGGTGGTGTTCAGTGGCGCTGTTCTGATCTAACATACACAGGACACCACCTACTAAGCCCCCTACTGACGACAATAATTGCTTAGTCGCGGAGCCGGCGTGAGTGAGCTCTCTCCAGAGGGCGCCACCACGTCCGTCCAACGACAGCCCCCATGGACTCGCCGATACCGGTGACCCCCGACGGAACCAAACCAAGACCACAAACATGGAGAGGACATCGAAATTGAGGTCACCATGAGAGCAGGGCATGAAGGGCCACAGAATTTGAGACATTTTTTTTTATGCTGATCGATGAGAATGAGGATGATTAGGATGATGCTACGGATTTCCATTTTGGTCTGAGACTACATGACAGGGCTGTACTCTACGCTTCCTTTCATAATATATCCCGCATCAACCAGGCCCGAGAGATACAGGCGCCTGCAATGTGGGTCAGGACATTTGAGCAACACTCTCAGAAACGCATCCATTAAGTGGATGAAACTCACTGTGTGGTCCCAGTCTTCCCAACTGAGTCCGCAGCAAACTCAGGTAGGAGCCGGTTGGGGCAGAAAAAACCCACATGACTGATGGGGATTCGAACCCATGACCTCCCAGCTGGCAGTCAGCAATGCTAACCACTTCGCCATGGCGGCTGGTAGATAGTAATAAACTTGTCTGCACTAGAGACTAACAAGAACTTGCCACAGGAATGGACAGAGATGGGAGGTAGCTGAGGCTTTTGTAATTTTCTTTTTTCTAAGCTTTGCAAAAAATCAAGGAACTTCCTGGGTGTATTGACAAAGACTCTTTTAGCAGTCTTTTTTTCAAGTTGTATGAAACATCAAAATAATAAAACTTGAAGCACAGTGTGAGAGAGAGGCAGACGCACACACATGCACACAGAAGAGAACAGTAGATGACAATGGGAAGTAGAGTCAAGAGGGAAACAAACTTTATCCCTCCCTTGCTTTGGACAACAGTTTAAGAGAGAGAGAGGGCCTCTGTGTGTGTGGTGTTTGCGTGTGTGCGTAAAAGAATATGTGCCTGTGAGTATGAGATAGTGTGTGTATGTGTGTTTGGAGAGCGGGAACAGAAAGAGTGGATGCTGAGAAGCGTTAAAAGAAGTTTGGGGGAAGACAAAGCGTGTGCACATGAAAGTGTCCCTCAATGGGTGCTTTGCTGCAAAAACTGAACGAAACATTCATTGATGTAAGAATGACATATTGGGCTGGTATATCCATCGCATTCAATTTACTCCTGGTATAGCATCTACATACCCATTTTTCTTTTCTTCAATCACAATATTTAAATGCCCTGTTAAAAATGAAAACTTCAGGTGTAGCTTCATTCCATATGTTCTATCTTCTACATTCAAAACCAGCATAGTGCTAATATTCACTTCGAACCAAAATTGGGAATATGATGTTTTCTGTCTGGGAGCCAGTGTTGCACGCCATACTTAACATGTGCTGCATTTGAACATTATACATATGTACATACTATCCCACAGATGACCACATAGTGCAACACGCTATATAATCAAGTATATAATGCATTTTGCACAATAATTGTCATTCCCCACTTTCTGTGATTTTGTGTGGGTGTGGGTGTGCGCATGAGAAATTCTGATGAAAAAAAGAAAAAACACGGGTGGCAGTAACCGAAGTCCAATCAATTTGATTTGACGAACTACTATGATTAAATATTTCATTTTCTTACACAAATCACCAAGTTGATAATGTGAAAATGCATTTCTGCCATCATGACTGATCATGGTTAAGCGCAAGCGCGCGCGGCACACACACACACACACACACACACACTGAACAGTAAAAAGAAGACAATGTTACTTAGATCAGAAACCCCGTCATGTCCCTTCAGTTCTCATAGTATCTCCAGCTCAATAAGCGTCATGTTGTTCTCTCCCATGGAATACTTCACTCTTCACAGATTCATGGTCAACTCCATATTCAGCACATAACTTCCACATGTTTTGCTATTTCAGTTCACAGGCAAGAGTAATTCAAATTCAAAATCACACTCGATGGATAAAGTAAGCGTATCATCTCCCAGAGGAGTTCTCCTTTGTTGAGGGTTCTCTATCCTGTGGAAGCTCCCATTCCAAGGGCTTGTCAAATCCCATCAACTGGATGTAGGCCTCGCTGTCGACAAACGCCTGGGGGTCAAAAAACAGTGGGATCCCTTGGCTTCGAGGAAAGTGAACATACCTGGCACATCAGGCACACGTACATCCTGAGCAGTAAACTGCATTTCTTTCCGCCGCACAAAAAAAGGACCAGGTCGCTGCAGTGAAGACGCCGGTGCGTCTGTTCCAGCGAAGCTCGGTGACGTACTTCTTGGCGATGTAGTGGATGATGAACGGGTTCAGGAAGACCAAGAAGTTGATCATACCACCCAAGGCAAACTTCACTCCAGTCGGCAGTTCCTGATTGCTAAACAGCAACATGGGCTGCAGGCAAATTCCTATCACGCTGGTGGACAGAGAAAAAATCTTCACTCCTTTGATCATCCCTGATATGGCTCCCCTATACACGACATCCCCCTTGTCACTCAGTTCTTTGGCTGAAAGACTAGCTGACGAGGAGAAATTCCTGGTCTTAAGAAAAAATGTCTTCACCATGATGACGGTTACAACATGCACTCAGTAAAACAGGGTCAGCAAAGGCAGAATGTGCAAGGTGTGTGCCACCTCTGCCAGGTGTGTGGATTCTGTCAAGCGCTATATTTCCATCCAGTGCTTGTGAGTTGAATGGTTTTCTCTGCAGCACAAGACAGGACAGGGATCTGAGTTGTACACAGGGTAGTTGCACACACGGCGAAAAGCCAGAGAAATTCGTGATGTCAGCATATTGCAGGAGACCTGAAACACAGTATAGATCACCATACTCTTACATGCTGGCTTGCAAATAAGTTACTGACACTGTTCTCTCCTGATAAGTTGCTCTTGCTTAAGTCGAGTCATCTGTTATATCAACATAATTCTTTGGCCCCCGACTTCTGTACCTCAATACATTTTCTCTATTAAACTTGACTTCGCCAAGTTGATGCCTTGCCTACCTCAACTAAACTGTAGTGCCTTACTCTAAGCGACGCTTTCCTCCTGATAAGTCGACACAAATGTATCAAACCAGATCTTCCCAGTTCAATTCAGTTCAGTTCACTTGGGACTTAGATAGCCTCACAGCTTTTAGTGTCCCAATCATCTTATTTATATTAATAAATAGTGGTTGCATAATGCATGCATATGCTCAGGATTTATTTTACTCTATTCTGTCAATCAAATTGAAATTTTAAAAATATTTAACTCTGCGTTAGTGTCCAGAAGGTTTTTAAAAGTACTCAAATCTTTTGGTTTTTTAATGTGTGCAGGTACTTTGTTCCAATATGGTGCCACTCTGTTACTAAAGGAAAATTTTCTAATATTAGTGCAACAATATTTAATTTGGATTTTGTTAGTAGAACTTCTTGTAATTTAGTTAGAGGTTAGTTGAAAAAATCTGTTAAGATTTGTAACGTTAAGTCCCTTAAATAGCTTGTAAGTCTCAATCAAGTCTCCCCTTATTCGTCGGAACTTCGCAATCTATCTGCATACCTTATATGTTTAAACTTTTCAATTAAAAAGATGGCTCTTCTTTACACTCTCTCAATGCTCACTGATTGCCTTTTTAAGTAAGGGCACCATATCACATTTCCATACTCCAGTGGGGTCTAACTAATGACTTGTATAGTATTGTAAAAACTTAAGGATCCAAATATGAAAATGACATATAGTATTGTAAAAACTTCAGGATCCAAATATGAAAATCCTCTCTCACAGCCCAAAAAAGAGAGAAAAACTTCAGCAGCATCTTATTCTTAGGAATTACAACCCAAACTGCCCCAAACCCCACCCCACTCCAAGCTTTCCCTCTGGACAGCATAGACTAGCCTAAGCTGTCATTCTTGGGTGATACAGGCTACCCCATGCTGATCTTTTCAGGCCTCAGATCTGCCCACTTCCCTCTAACAGTTTGGGCTGTATGGACTGCATGAACTGCTGATCCTGAGTCCTGCAGTCTAGGCATGTTTCTTTCTTCTGATGAGGCTTTTTTCATCAAACATATTCCTGTGTACAATACACACTAATTTCTATTTTCCATCCTGATGATTGATTTTCGTCAATATTCATTTCCAGTCCATAATCCTTCAGAACAGACTTTGGATGTGTATTGTTAACCAAGAATCAATAGTGTATGTTTCAGTCTCACAATCAGCTGATTAGCCTACATCTATTATATTTTCTTTGACCTTTCAGTCACAATGGTCAGGCACTAGGGGTAGCCTGACATACACAACTGTCATCATGAGAAGCACTTCACTATTGTTTTTGCTCAGTTCTTCAGCATATTTTACTGGTTAGCAAATAACCTAAACTTACTTTGGACAAAAACAAGTTGGACATCTGCTAAGTTGTAGCCATGATACCCTCTAAAAATTCTCTCACCTTAGTCATTTAAATTCATTTATCCATCAGCTTTAAATCATGCGCAGTGTGGTCTCAAAACTTAGCGGATGTGTAGCGTACACGGACCAGTCCACAGACAGTGACACCTTGATGAAACTGAAACTAAAAGTATACCCCTTCTGGATCTGGATTTGTACACTGAAGGGCCTTGCAGCATAAATTCAACACCTTACAGTTAATAAGTTAATGTAGTCTTCACATACATGCACACGCGCGCACGCACACACACACACACACACACAATCTCTCCCCATCCATCCCCATCCCAATTCACTTCTACAGAAAAAAAACGATCATTATAATGATAACAATTTCTCGGCTGGCTGGCTGTACAAGTTAGAACTACAACTTTTTAACAGAAGGGGATGCCAACACATTGCTAAATTCAAACGTTTTATGTTCTTCCGAAACTGAAAAAAAAAAATCTTGACTGAGCTCTGCACAGATGTGATTATTACTAACGATGAAAAGAAGTGAATTCTTTTTCACCAGTTCCCAAAATATGGAACTCCTTTACTGAAGAAAAATTCATTATCATCATCATCATCATCATCATCCAGTTGAATGGCCTCAATCATAATGTTGATTTTTCTGCCACTGCAGAACTTTTGAGATGATTGCAGAGTGAGAAAAAAGAATTGTGGATGGAAAGTGAAAGACGTAGTTTCGCCAATGCGTCTGTTTTGGGGGCCAATAGAAGAAGAGTAACTTTGCAAGTGCTACGCTTGCGAGGCGTGACCGCAGACAATGTCAATTGCCGTTGTGAAACTGATATTCCGTTGACAATATAAGTATTACCTGCTTAATTAGAAATGAGATCGATCACTCAATCGTATGGCCTACGTCCGAAATAACAAGAGGAAGAAAAATTGTGATAACCCTTTCAAGCGTACCTTTTTTTTCACACGAGCTTCAGCAGCACCGAATGTCACACGGGAGAAATCACTCTCTTCAGATATTGAGATAAATTTGGATTAGGCCTACGAAAACAGAGAAAGTAGGCTACCACGTGGATCTGGATCTGGATAATTACGTCGCAGGAGCCAATCAACGCCTATACACACGACAGAACAGGGAGAGCGCTAAAATAGTTAGAAGGCCACCACTTTATCCAAACAGTCTTCCATTAGATGAGTTGCCTTGTACTTCGATAATGCACTACATGCGCAAGAATGTTCCACATTAAATAACTGTACATTCCAAGAGTCGGTCTGGTGCCAATTTCTAAGGACAAAGAAAAAATTCTTGTTGGTTGCATATATAAAAGTCTTAACACAACTGAAGAAAATCTTCATAAAGTCTTTAAACTTTTAGGAAGCGAAGAAATTCAGAAATATGATAAAGTTTTAATCAGGGGGGATTTTAACTTTCCAAATATAGATTGGGAAGGGCACTTGACTAATGATAAAGATAATGATTGTCTTGAAAGTTTAAGGGATGCATTTTTATTTCAAACTATAACAAAGCCCACAATGACAAGAGAAGGCCAACAAGAGAACATACTTGACCTGATTTTAGTTAACGATACACAAATAGTATCAGACATTACACACTCTTGCCCCTTGGCAAGAGTGACCACCAAGTGCTAGCCTTTTCCTTGTACACAAGTGTACACAACGCAGATTCCACCGGACAAACAATGACATATAATTTGAGAAAAAGGGAATTATACACAAATGAGACAGGATCTTGTGGATCAGATTTGGGACCACTTGAATGTTTGAGGAATGTTGGTAGGACATCAAAGGGAAAATACACATTTTAATGGATAAAAACATACCGAAAAATGGAGGTTTTAACAATAGGAAGAAAAAGTATAGACCTTGCTGGATGTCACTAGCATTAAGAAACAAGGTAAAAAAAAAATTATGATATTGAAATTATTTAGAGAACTGTTAATCGAAGGCAGGTAAACGATATGGACTACATAGAAGTAAGAAATCATTATAGCAAGAAACTGAGGAGTGAGAAGAAGGAACATGAAAAAGAAATCGCCAAAAACTGTAAGCTAAATCCGAAATGTTTTGGAAATATATAAACTCTAAACTTAATATGTGTTCTGGAGTTAGCTCATTGAAAGATAAGCAAGGTAAACATGGTTACCAAAGATCAGGACAAAACCAATGTCTTGCTAGTGTGTTTACCAAAGAAAATACAGACAACTTACCACTAATTGCTAAGGAGGTTCCCGCATATAGCTCAGACTTAGTTATTACAGTAGAAGCTGTGAAAAATCAACTGAAAAATGTGGATGTAAACAAAGCTAAGGGGCCAGATAGGGTTTCAGCCAGAGTGCTCAAGGAGCTATATCAGGAACTATAGCCATTCCTCTTACAATTTTATTCAATAAAAGCATAGAAGCTGGGGAACTCCCATCAGATTGGAAAACAGCTGAGGTCATTGCTATTCTTCAAAAGGGCACAAGAACCGACCCTGGTATTTATAGACCATTGAGCCTGACATATATATTATGCAGAATTTTAGAGCAGTGTGTGAAGGACGCCGTGGTTAAACATATGACAGATTTCAATCTTTTCACAGAATGCCAACATGGGTTCAGGACAGGGCGTTCGTGCATGACCCAGTTGTTAGAGATGTGATGACGATTTTTACACAACTTTTAGAAGTCAAAGAGGCATTTGTTATCGTTTACTTAGATTTTAGAAAGGCATTTGACTCGATCTGTGCCGCATGCAAAAGGCTACTTCTTAAAATGGAAGCTTATGGGATAACAGGAAATTTACTACAGTGGGTGAAAAACTTTTGAAGGGAAGATCTCAAAGGGTGCGGGTGGGAACAAAACAGCCCTCCAACATTGATGTTTTAAGTGGTATTCCCCAGGGGATATCCTGGGCCCAGTGCTTTTTATAATTTTCATAAATGATCTCCTGGATGACATACAGAGTACATGCAAGATATTTGCAGATGATACTAAAGTGTACAATCACAACCAGAATTCAGATAATTATACTGCAAAATGATATAAACAAACTCATACAATGGTCAGAGAAGTGGAATCTATACTTTAATGCAGGGAAATGCAGCGTTATGTATGCAGGGTATGATAATCCAAACAAAGGATATGAAATAACTCATGGCTCATCTAAGCATGTTTAGATACTTGTACAGAGGAAAAGGATTTAGGAGTGATGTTTGATTCAAAACTCAGATTTGACAAGCATATTAAAACAGCAATAAATAAAGCCAATAGGACGCTGGGTATGATTAGACGGGGGGTTAAAAATTTAAATAAAGAGGTGTTCATAAATCTATACACTTGTTTAGTATGGCCACATCTGAGTATTAAACATAATTTGGATTCCTTTTCTTAAACGACAGTCTAGCGCAATCGAAAGAGTACAGAGGAGAGCAACTATAAAGTCTATAAAAAAATAAATAAATAAGATAAAAATAAAAAGAAAATTTAGATTACGAGGACAGGCTACGAAAATCAGACTTGCCGTCCTTAAAATATAGAAGATTAAGGGGAGATTTGATAATTGTTTACTACAAGATTTTTCAAAATTCTAACAAAGGTTTGTTTCATTTGTCTAACGAAATAAGAACTCGTAACAGTGATCTTAAAATTCTAACCATGTATAGCAGAAATAATATTAGGAAAACCTTTTTATCTAACAGAGTCACCAAACATTGGAACAATCTTCCTGCACAAACTAAATGGCTTCAGATACTAACAAATTAAAAAAAAAAACTCCCAGACAGTGATACTAAAATGGCTCAGTTAAAGTATCTTTATGATTAGTGCATCAAAAGGGATGCTTATATCATCACAGAAATTGTGAAATTAACCAAAAATAAGGACACGTTATGAGGCCGCAAGGCCTGGTCGTCCATTGCGTGACCTTACCTGACCATTAGGTTCAAGTCTCAATGAGTAGCCACAACAGGTATTTACAGGTTTAAAAAAAAAAAAAAAAAACTGGCTAAAAACTCTACTACTGTCAAGATGCTTAGTATGCAGGCGATGCTGATCTGCCAAGCGCTGATGTAAATGCACTGGCAGAGCCTGCACTGACAATATCCTCCTTTAGATGGTTACAGTCCATCACTGTCCGTACGAAGAAGGAATGAGTGTAGTGTTTTGTATTACTGACAGGTAGCTGGGAGCCGCGAGTGTTTCTGACCACGCGGTGTTCGATGATTTTGGAGACTTCGAAGTTCCCATACTTGGGGGGGGGGGGGGGGGGGGGGGGGGGGGGGTGTCCGTCTGCGGCCAGCACTCACAGAGGCCAGGAAGTTTGGGGGGGGAATGGCGGGGATGAGATTTCCCGCTATCTTGTACATCAGGCCTAGTCGTGCCTGTCTGCGACAATCAGCCAGTGGGGGGAAGATTCAAATCCCACAGCATTCGGCTTACGCAACCTGGTTCCCTGGTCCTGTAGTCCTTTGTGATGAAGCGTGCTGCCTGTCTCTGTACCCTCTCCAACTTCTCGATGTCCTGTTGGTAATATGGGTTCCGCACTGTAGCTGCATACTCTAGTCTGGATCTCACCAGTGCGATGTTACACCAGGTGCCTGCACTCCTTTGGGCAATTCCTGAGATTCCGGCATAGGAAGCCCACTGTTGATTCTGCTTTCCAAGCAATATTGCAATATGTGTTGTCCCCATCTCAGGTCATCGGAGATGAGCGCTCCTAAGTACAGGTTTTGCTGATCCTGTTTCAGGAAGACTCCACTGAGGCTGTACATGTAGGTAGACTTGCTCCGGGAGGACAGGATGAAACATTTCTGTGCACTGAAGCGCATCCCCCATCTCTTGGCCCAGTCCTCAAGGTGTCTCAGGTCTTCCTGCAGGGTGATGTGGTCCTGAAGGGTGGACCAATGTTTTTCAATCACAAGACATAATGCAGTGAATCTGATACACAAACATGTTTTTTAGGAGGTCTCCCACTTTCTTCTCGCCCACCCCTAACCCAACCCAACCCACCCCCCCCCCCCCCCCCCCCCCCCCCCCCCCCCCGCCTTTTTTTTCCCCCAGAGTCCAAACATTCCTATTTTCCAAACTCTTTCAATGGCGTAGGCCCGCACACCCTCTCACGTTCAACCTGTCACGGTAAACCATGTGGAATTGTGCACATCGTCCTAGCCCGGCCTCTCCCACTCCGTCGAAACGAAACGGTACTCCCACCCATCATAGACGTAGCCATCGAGTCCTCTTCGCCCCTTTCTTCTTTTCCGGGTAGCAACTGCGATCAGCTCTGATCTTTACTGTTGTGAAAGAAGCGAAGAGAGGCCAGAAGGAAAAGAAACAGACATCGAGAGAGAGAGAGAGAGAGAGAGAGAGAGAGCTGACCTTCTCGGACAGTGGTCCTATCATAACGTGAATAAACCACTACTAGCCGTTAAAAAAAATAATACTTCTTTTAATGGAGGGGGTGTTGGGGGAGAAGGGGGGGGGGGGGGGGGTTGTGGGCTCGAGTTCTGCCAAAACCTTTCAGGAGAAGGCTCTGGCAGATGGAGCTTGGACTGTGTCTTAGCTGAGAATGTTCTAGTCTTCTTCCTACCCATCCCGAATGAACATATTTTATCAAGGCTGTTGATAATCCAATCATGGAGCCACCTCTCTCTTTCCCATTTCTCTCCCCACCCCGTCCCACCTCTCCTTGATCAGTTGAATACAGAACCCCACAGTGTTACAACATTGAAATAATCAATAGGATGATTTTGAAATAATAGGATGATTGTGAAATAATAGGATGATTGTGAAATACCTTGGTGTTCCCGCAGCCTTACTCCAGCCACTATTACGTGTTAAAAAATTCAGCCGCTCATCTTATCTTGAAGAAAAATTACACTGGCTCAAAATCGAGCACAGAATTCAGCATAAGCCGGCCTCTCTATGTTATAAGGTTATCACAGGTGAAGCACCTACCTATCTTTCTGATCGCTTTGAAATATATATTTCCTACATGTTCCCTCCATTCTTCCCCGAATTCCCTCATATAACCGAAAGCAGCACGGTTCTGGAGCATTCTCATTTTCTGCGGCAATACTCTGGAATTCACTACCTTCCCATCTACGTCATGCCCCCTCCTTCCTGACTTTCAAGTCTGCACTTAACAAGTATCTGTTCAAACACCAGTTGCAGGATACCACCTGAAGTATTACTAAATAACATGTCACTTGCACACTTAGCTCGTGTACAAATGAGCTGTTCACCAGTTATATAGTGTGTTTATGTATATACAATATTATGTTCCTCTGTGTGTGTGTATGTGTGTGTGTGTGCACGCGAGCAAGTGTGCTGTGTGTGCGTGCATGCATGCATGTGTGTGTGTGTGTTTACGACTCGTGAATGCAGATTTGTGTGTGTGTGTGTGTGTGTGTGTGTGTGTGTGTGCTTATATTTTAAATGTTGAACTTGTAAAGCGCCCTGTAGCCTATGTTGTTAGGATGGGCGCTTTTGAAATTGTCCTCATTATCATTATCATTAATAATCAATAGAATGATTGTGAATTTCGTACAGCCTTAAAGAAAGCTGAAATAATCAATAGGATGATTGTGAACTTTGTACGGGCACATGCCCTCTTTTGGTTCCAGATTTACATTCAAGACTGTAGAACATGACAATTTTGTGTAAGAGCACTCTCTCTCTCTCTCTCTTTCTCTCTCTACACACACACACACACACACACACACACACACGAAAATGACCCCTGCAGCCAGTCTGTAGTGTTTGCCACTGTGCATTAGCGTCTAATCATTGCTGGGCTCATAACTGGCTCTTGGCCAAGCTGTCCATTTGTTTTCCATACTTGATCGTCTATGTTCAGTCCATCAGTAAGGGTGCAATTTTGATCTTCCGAACAAAAGAAAACTGTGCTATACTGCAGGCAGAAATCAACAGACTTTAAAGTTATCATGCCGTTGAACGAAAGCAACAATATGTTGGGACAAAACCAACATGTTTTTTCCTTTTCTAGCACAAGTCCCGCTTGAATTTCCTTTCATATATATGCTTCCTTTCATTTATGTACTTCTTTTGCTTCTCACTACAAAATTCATCACAACTCGAGTATGTGAATTGACTTCAATATAACAGTTGAAAATATCATCACATGAAGTTTAAATATCACCCACACGGAATCTTTTATTAGTCTACCTATTCTGTAAGTTGCTATGAATGTACAGCTGTCATGTAAAGATGCATGATTTAAGTATGATAAAAGAAAGGTTGGAGAATCAAAATAGTTTACATTTAACCAGAAAACAAAGAAAAATGAGAAAGGGGTGATTGTGAACATTTATGTGTAAAGCCATGGCTCCTTGAGAGCATATATGTGTGTGTGTAGTATGCCCATCTTTGTTTACATGTGTAAGAGTATGTACATGCATGTTCTTGAATATGCCCACGTGCTTGCTAGAATGTAAGTTTGTGTATGTCCATGTGTGTGCCAGTAGTACGATTTGCTAGAATGCACCTGTTGGAGTGTGTCTATTATGTTCAAAAAGAGCTGTGATGGTAGGAAACAGATACAGCACACAAAAAGCGTCAAGTACAATGGTAACTTTATTTACTGATGGAGATGTGTCCATCTTCTTTACAACAACAACAACAAAAAAGTAAACTGTAAAATCTCAATACTGAAGAGAGAGAGAGAGAGAGAGAGAGAGAGAGAGAGAGAGAGAGAGAGAGAAGAGACAGAGACAGAGAGAGAGAGAGAGAGAAAGACAGAGAGAGAGAGAGAGAGAGTGAGATGTGAAAATGTATATTAAAAAAATAAATGAATAAAAAAGAATGAAAATATGATTTATGAAAGTACAGACACTGACAACACACACACACACACACACACACACACACACACACACACACACACACACACACATAAACAACCATAAAATCCAAAGACCTATGGGGGACACAGATTATGTTATGTATAATCATGTGATAAGCAAGTATTTACTTTCTCTTTCTCTTATAATGCACACACGCACACAAAACAACACACACACACACACACACACACACACACACACACACACACACACACACACACACACGTACACATTCACGCACACATTCAAAACACACAACGTATTTCAAAACACTTATGCATGCATGCACGCTTGAGCCCTAACACACCAGAAGACTAATTGAATGCAACAGTAGTACAAACTGAACAGCACAAAACATCTACATAAACAGGTCTGGAAATAGAAGCCAACACACAGATTTTTTTTTTCCTTCTTAATCGTTAAACTTGTTGTCATGCGGCCTGAAGAAGAGCAGTGGCTCGAAAGCTTGCTGAAAAAATACGGTGTTTTGTGTTTTTATTGAATTTAAATCGTTAAACTTCTGAGGAAAACATCAAACACACACACACCAAATATAAATCAACAGACTAACACTGAAAGAAATTTCAATTCTACTAATGCCTGGCTGATCCTACACAACCCTTTCAAAGCTGTCACCATGTAGAACTCACATGATCAAAAAAAAAAAGGCAAACATACGTGATATGACAAACATTCATGATAGAATAGCTGGTGTATGGACAGACATAAAAACTTGTCTCTGCTAAGCAGTGATAGCCTCTCCCTTTCATCATATCATCTCAGTTTAAAAGAGAAATGAATCGAATATATGCATACATTTATATATCAATATGCTGCATATACAGACAGAAACTGCAGAATGGGCACTCTGTGTCCGATCGTCACACAGTGTCATGATCTCACTGCCTAGTACCTAAATTCCATAAGAAAAGCTGACATGTAAAAAACAGAAAATGCAAAGACTTGTTACTCTAAAGCCAGGTAACAGTGTCAAAAAGTGGAGGCAACTGACAACAGTAAAAAGATGACCAAAAAGGCAGTCTGGAAGAATGACAGAGCTATGCAAATTATCATCACCGAATTTCACATAACTATTTTTATAGCCCAGCTGACCACACTGAACATTTCAGGGCTATGTCCATAGTGAGAAAAAGAATTCATGTCAAAAATAAAATCATAAATAAAAAGAACAACCGAAAGAACAACTGACATACTATAACCATTCAATTCTTAACATGACAACTGATTTCTTGATAAGCTTAAAGAGGAGAAAAAAAAAAACCTACAAGAGTGGAGGACACCAGGTATTTCCAGTGAACTATCACTCCCAGACCATTAAAAATGAGAGAGAGAGAGAGAGAGAGTTAAAAAAAGAAAAAAAATGAAATAACAGTAGGTGGAGTTACAATTCATATTGAAAGCAGTGAAAGAGTCCCAGTTACTACCATGGTCACATAAACTAAAAGAAAGAAAACATGCACAAAATGAGGCAAGTACAAATCATCACTATGACATTTAATCTTGGTACTGCATAAGTCACATGATACAATTCATATCACATATCAATGCAATTAAAAAAAAAAACAACATATAATCAATGATATAATTTTCTGATGAAATTTTATTAAACACAGCTACACTTATCAAAAATAAAACAAACAAAAAAAAAAACCCATGTATCTCAACTGGTAACGCTTGTACATATCTGCATAATACAGGCAAGCATAACATGCAGTATAACCTGATTTACTGATCAGCTCGCAGAGATTGTAAGGGTCAGAGACTGATATATTGGAATGCAGATCATCATCTGCATCGGTACTGTGACTGCCTGAGTGCATGCACGCACACACACACACACACACACACACAAACTCTCTCTCTCTCTCTCACACACACATATACACATATGCACACACACACATACACATATATTCAATGAACACACAGGCAAATTTGACACAATAATCAATAACGCAAGAATGAACAGCATATGAAAATAGACAACAGGTGTTTTGTTACATACGCTTATAAAATGTGCGTTAATCTTCCTGCAAACTTTTCCTGAAAAGAAAAAAAAAATCCCTGTTTTGACAATATATTGTTCATGATATGTAAGGCAGAACATCACAAGTGGCACACTATTTAGGGAATGATGAAAAGCATCATAGACTGATTACTGAAATATTCACATTTTACGATCTATCTGTAAGCAGCAAACTACTTATAAGCTGCAAAGCAGTCAAAAAAAAACTAGCACAATAGTATCAGTATCTATCGATCGAAAGTTTCTCCACTTCAGTCAAAGCACAGGTGTTGACTGACCCATGTAAATGAACGGGTTGAACAGAACATGAGATCTGATGGGCTGAAACGCATGTCCTAAAACCAGATGAAACCCTCTCAACAAGTGTTTTCCCTGTGTCCAAGCCATTCTCCTGATGAGGCATAAGATAGGGGGAAGAAAACTACAGACAGTTTGGGGCACTCACTCCAGGCATTCTGTTCTGGATCACACAAAAGATTATGAATCCTGTGATGGATCCCTATGTACAAGTACATGTGTACAGTTTGAGTTTTAGTTATGCATACATGACTTTTAATACAAGGATTCAAATACTTTCTTTTGTTAAATCTCCTGTGCTTCAACCTAATATGCAAGTGTTCAATGTTTTTGCAAAGATATGTCCAGCAAAGTACAAGTCAAACATACAAGGATGTGAACACGACACAAATTGATACATTTACATAGCTTTGTACACATATGAATATCTAAGTGGATAGCTCATTAGCTGAGTAATGAAAGCAGAGGTAGATGATTTACTACTTGATAACTTTGAAACACACACACACACACACACACACACACACACACACACACACACACACTTAAAGTGTGCTATGTTTATGCATTGTTTAGCTATATGTCCACATTTCCTGTTGTAACTCTATGACTAAATATGGTTTCTGTTCACCAACCACTACAGACTGAGGAAGTGGTGTGTTTGAGTCTCTCATTAGAGGTACATATTTGTGGGATTTTTTTTTTCAAACCTCAGCTGGCTTCTATTCAGTGTTGTTGAATGTGCATCAAGCTGAAACCATAGCTATGTTTCATCCACTAACAGGAATCATCTCTGCAAGTGTTGCTCTTCTGACCAACACTGCAATGACCTGCATATCTTCAGCCTGGTGGATGCTGAGATATACGATGAAAGGAAGTGTAGAGTAAAATCTTGTAGTCTAAGACCAAACTGCAACATTCCCGATTCTCATAATTGATCAACATAAAAAAAAGTATTGAATTAAATGGGCCTTTCGAGCTTGTGTCTTACAGTGACCCAGTTTCCATTGTTTTTCTAAGCACAAGGCAGTAGGTGTTCATGTAGTTGATATAGATCTGCAAGTTCATGAGAAAACTGTCATTGGGTGGAAACAGTAGCGCCCTCTGGAAAGGATGTTCACTGACACTTGTGCCATGACTAAGCAATAAATGTTGTCAGAAGTCGGCTGTGCAAGTGGTGTCCAGCTTATACCGGATCAGAGCAGCCACCTTTCAACAAGTGTTTGTGCAGCCCTGCAGAGTTCCTCTGGTGGTCGCCTCAAAACAATCAGATCTATATTGCTTGCTCTGTGTGGACTGCCAGAGTTAATGCTGCAACAGCACAGGTTTGGATGTGGCTGTATACAGTGAAGCTGAAAAGAGCAAAGTGGATGGGATGCTACCTATCGGATACTCCCCCTCTATTCTCATCCAATACCATTCACCATTTTTCGTGAATATCTGAATAAAAAAGATCATCAATATTTATGACAGAAGAATCCAAGAACAACAAAAAACACCAGATACATCACGTCATTAACAAAGATCCACACTTTCTTTTTTGTCTTCTCGAATCAGCCTTTTCAAGCTGATGAAAGACAGATTTTATTACTTTTGATTTCAAAATGAAAACCACGCCTGAAATATCGAACAGACTGACATGTCACCTACAGATCGCTGAAAACACAGTGCAGCTCCAGTCAGCTCTAGCGTTGTAACAATTTGTCTTAATTCAAAGTTGGTAACAATTCTTACTAAGCCAACACGGACACAATGCAATAAGCACACACTGCACTATGTTATGTAACAAGGAATGAAGGCAGTTTCATAACCAGAAAAAACGGGTGGCTGAGCAATCTATTCTTTTGCAAACCCTGAATATTGTGTGAGTATGACGTCATATTTTCAATTATGTTAAAAATCATTCAATGAAGGAAATTGTTCTCAACTCATGAAAAAATTTTCTTCATTGCTTTAGAGCAAGACTTTATGATGTAAGTGATCCCATACAATCCATTTCTGGTGAGTTAGTATTTTGTGCTGAAGCCATTGAACAAAATAGCTGTGAAATCAAGAATTCATCGGTATACACATGCATAGCTGGGAAAAAGGATACAACTATGAAAATTTGAAATGAATCAAATGTCAGCGAAGAAAGTTTTTGTCAGAAGCAACAAAGAAAAAAAAAAAAAGAAAAAAAAAAGGCAGCAAAAAAAACTTGCCAAAACCATGCATCAAAGAGACTTTTTTTTTTTTTTTTTTAGCTGAAACAGGTTGCTTTTTTATGTAAATTAAGAGAGCATTAAAAAAAAAGTTAATGAAGAAAAAGCAAACTTGAGCAGCAGGTGCATGCACACGACCACAGGGCTCTTTCACATATGCACTCAGCCACACTCCCTCTCACACAGACAACAAATGAAGTCAAAGAGTCGATCAAATCCAAGATGACAATGCTTGTGGTTGCCACATTGATGACGAATAGTAAACAAAGGAAAATGGTATTTTTTCAGCTTAGAATTTGGATCTGATGTGATAAAATTACCTCTTGTGACATTAAACTGTGTAATTCCAGTCAACAAAACTTCAAAAGAGTGTGCTCTGCATATTCAGGAATAGTGTAAATTGTTGTTAATAAAATTCTGTAGTTCTCCAGGGAATGATTGGTGAGAGTAAAGCAAATAATGCTATCACACTGGCATGATCAAGTACTTATTATCCATTGTGATCGTAACCGGAACACTGAAGTGTATCAGTAGTCCATGGATCTAATAAATCCAGGACTAGAAAGCTGACTACCTTCATTTTCTAACACTGGTAATATATACATACATGTACAGATAGTCAGACAGACAGATAGATACTGAAGCAATCCCAAAAAATAAAATAAAATAATGGCACTGCTATGTAATAGTCTGATCCCACTTTTTAGAAACAAAAGTGCTAAAAAAAAAAAAAAAATACACTTTTGAAAATGATGTGAAAATGAAATTGTAACATATATTCCGTTTCTATTTTTTCCCCCTAAGAGAAAGATACATCCCCACATGTATGCCAGTGGGTGTTTCTTTTTCTCAGATTAGAAAAAAAAAAAGCTCTATCTCTAGATATAGACCTCTTACACAATCCTCCTCTCCACACACCTCCTTCCCACCTCTCAAGTTTAAAATCAGTGGGACAAAGCACAGGAGGAAGCTGGGGTGGGGGGATTTTTTTTTTCAATAGCACCCCAATCAATCAGAATATTTACTAAGCAAATATCAGTTGATTTCAAACAACGGTTTTGACAGTATCATGAAAATGTCCTTCTCCTTCAATACAATGAACATTCTGAAGCCTGATTTGTTGTTCCAAACATGATTTCTCTTCGGAAAAAAAAAGATATTTCTTTCATTCTGACTAACTGGTCTTGATCCTTTTGTCACAGAGAATGGCTTATCTCAAGACTGAATAGTTACCATTTGCCAATTACACATGCACTTAAGTATGACTATGAAAGATACATGCAAACAGAATTCAATAAATGTTATTCATACATCATAAAAGGCATCAGAACACTTTGTATTGACACTGATTCTCACACAAGAATCAAATTAATACTAAAAAATAGTATCAAATACAGATGCTTTTGTTTCATTTTTCAGAATGTTGATCGGCATATATTGCACAGGTATGTTTATGTACAACCTATGATACATTACAAAGATGAATAAAGCTGCCATCTGGTTCCTAGCAGTAATTTTTTTTTCTTCAAAGAAAAGAAAACTGCACAGAGAGTTACAGAGCATCAGCTATATATCGGAAAAATGGAGTCTTCTTATGCATTAAGTAAATCATCAATACGTCATTAAGGCTCAAATCATTACACATCAACAAAAAAAAAACTATTAAAGAAACATAATCCAAAACATAAATGCAAAAATATTAAGTAGTGTTTAAACAGGGAATATTTTTTTGTTGTTGCATGGATCATGGTGACACTGCAGTGCACTCCGGACTGCAATTAGGACACTAATTTTCTGTACCCTACTTAGGTCAGAACCCACCATACCCAACCTACGTCAGAATCAAAGTACATAAGTGTAAACGCTCTCAAAATAATCATCATTCGTGTTTATTATATTCAGTCAAACCACTGCGCCACCTTTGACAATAGCAGTAAAACTGGGATGCACGCCAAGCGCGTAAAAAGCCAGCCAGCAGCATCATACTCTGTGAAAGGCACATGATGCTGCAATGCTACTTTTAACTCATGCCGTGTGCAGAGTTTATTCTCTGCATGCTTGTGTGAGCTGTGTGAGAGAAAAGGACGGCTCAAAGTGAAGGTGTGGAGGTGGAGGGTGATGGAGACTGGATGGGGAATGCAGGTAATCTGAGAACATCAGACCAAAGACCACACAATCTGTACAATTCATATTCTACAGATTCTGGTGGGAAGTTTACAAAGAATACTGCAGATGCAACGCTGTGAATGGAGAGACAGAAACTAAGAGGTGGGGAAAGGGAGGGGAGGGGGAGGATGCAACGAGAGGGCTTATGGGTTGGGTGAAGCCAGGTTAAAATGTTCATATGAAATAAAACTTATCTGGACATTAAGACAGGATGAAAAGAAATAAGAAAGGAATGTGTGCGTGAATAATAATACACATGCATGTATACTAATAACAGTGAAGTCAAGATAAAAGTAGTATGAGCCATCACCTACTTTCAATCAGCACTGTGGGTTTCAGTAGTTCTCTATAAATCTATAGTGTAGCTATGTAACAGCATCAAAACGCTGCACAGATCATATATATATACATCCAGATCTGAATAAGGTGCAACACTACTTTTAACCTTTACTGCAGGTTAGAACAAAATCAAACCAACAGGATTTGAAATGATAAATCATAAGAAATGCTATTATCTGTCAAAATGAACACTTTCAGGAAACCTTGTTTGATATAAATTTCAAAAACCATGCACACTGTAGATAAATTAGGTTTACATGAGCGATTTATTGGTATAATTATCAAACTTTGAATTGAGTGTATCCATTAGCGTGATCACTGAATTCAATGATCAATTAGTGCGATCATTTTAAGACTGCCATGTTTGCTGATTCATGGTGAATGTAGCACTCTATGAATCACAAGCCGCAAAACAGCCTTGACAGCATGCAGTGAAGTGTGTGTAAAGTCTGTGGAGGACAACAAAAGATGATGCCACTTAATGAACAGGTCTGTTCTCACGCAGTAAAAAGTCCATAGCAGACCTCCCTATAGTCTGCCTAATGCTTCCAGCGTTTGTCAGCATGTTCTGAACGATAACACCCTGTCCTTGCTGCTAATTTTTGATTCATACTACTCCATGAAAAGTACTACTACTCCAGATTTAGGTATGGGAATACGTACAGATTCCCCATCCTCAAAAATCACCTCCCCTACCCACCAGATCCATATTCTGAGGAGTGTAGGTTTGATGGTCATGTGTTTCATATGGTTTAGGACCTGAAGATTGATTACTGGTGTCATTTGCCAGTGGTTTCTAAGGCTGAAACAGATGGCTGACGCAAACGTCTTCCAGCCATTTCACACCTCTGTTGTACAGAGTCCAATGCAAGTTTCAAATGTGACCATCCACCTCTCAATGCAGTAGTTATGTCACACACTGAAACTTTTTTGACGCAAACGTCTTCCAGCCATTTCACACCTCTGTTGTACAGAGTCCAATGCAAGTTTCAAATGTGACCATCCACCTCAATGCAGTAGTTATGTCACACACTGAAACTTTGGCGATTGCAGGTTCAATCATTATCGTCACTGTACAATATGTCATAGTGACGATGCACACAGAAAAAAAAAAAAAGCTCATAAACTTAAAGACCTGCGCGCGCGCGCACACACACACACACACACACACTTAAATATACTATGCGAAAGTATGTTAATAATTATTATGTGCATATGTTTTTTGCATGATCACAGGCTACTAGTACTATAGGTCATTCTTCACTAGTCAATGAGAATTGTACATGGTTTTAAAAAAGAAGTGAAGACTGGATAAACACAAGTTGTCAGATCTATTCAATCAATGTAATAATACTACTTGGAAAGCTGACCATCCTCCCCTCTAACCCCACCCCCACCCCCACTTTGTCCAGTACTCTTCCGTATGAGCTATGTAAAAAGAAGAAATAAAGATTGATTAAAATTGTAATAAGACAAAAAGAAAGCACCAGGAATTTAATCACGATAAAGTAGTAACCAATATCATCATGCTGCACATTCTTCTGAATGCTTAAAAACCTGACACCGAAGCCAGTAAAAAAAAAAAAAGTTTCACTTACAGCCATCGTTATAAATCAAGCGAGTATCAAATATGTTGTGGTAAAAACTGGTTACATCCCTTTTGTTTTTACTGAGTGTTATTAACATGTTCTGGTGTGGTTGTTTCCGTTCAATGAAATGAAAAAAAAGAGTCAAATGTCTGTCTCTCTCAAACCCCTGTGACAGAAAATTGACATGCCTGCTCAGGAAAGCCTGTCAATTAAAGGGTGATCACTCACAGAGCAGACTCAATACCAACCACCACAACACTGCAACTCTTGTGACTGGTTTCGTACAATGAGGGATTGGAGGAATACATGCTGTCCTTCTGCTTCGGCTGAGCCTGCTGAGGCTCTGTTAGATCCTCCTGTGAAGGAGACAGTGGATCCAGCAGTTTAGGATCCGTTACCATCTGGTCAAAAAACTGCTTAAACACAAAACTACGGTGCGACTCTTTGAGCGATTCATTGTCACAGTCCAGGAAGGGCTCGATCTTCTCACCCTCTTCTTCATCCTCTTCATGACTGTCTGGTTTCCGTTTCTTCTTGAAAAGGTGCTGGAGTTCTCTCCTCGTGCGTCCTCTCCGCCAGAGAAACATGGTGAGGAAGAGCATCCCGAAAGCAAACAGCAGGCACGCCAGCACAATGCTGATCTGTACAGGGACAGGCAGCCCTGCTTTTCCCTGCTGCAATGTTGCATTTGAGCTCTCCTGGACTGGCCAGATTGAAAATCAGCCTGTCCCTGAGGTCATCTGGTGCAGCACACCTGAGGTCAGAGCAGTCAGCAGGGAACGGTCCATAGGGGCAGACAAGTTTGTGCATGGACCGACGTAACCGCAGCCAATTTCTAAAGGGCATGATGTTGCAGTCACAGAGCCAGGGGTTGTGCTGCACACTCACTCTCACCAGCCTGTTGAACACCTGAATCAAGTCTCCGGAGACATTCTGCAGATGGTTCCAGGCCAGATCCAAAGTTCTCAGGTTGTAAAGGCTGCTGAAAATCTCTGCCGGAAGTCTCTTCACAGAACATGCTGAAATGTTCAAAGTTTCCAACTTCCCCAAATCCTTGAACATTTTTGGGCGTAGAACACGTATAGGATTATGGGCCAGGTTCACGGACAGCAAATCTGGTGCTACAGGCTGCAATGATTCACCATTAAGTTCCATCAGCTTGTTCTCAGACAGGTCAAGATCTTTAACAGTTAACCCCTTGAAGGCATCTGGGTGAAGCGCACCAATGCGGTTGCGAGCGAGCGACAATGTGAGCAGATGCAGGCCATCAAACTGATTGGGCAGCAATTCCAGCAGCCTGTTGTCATGAATATACAGATGTTGCAGTTGCCGCAAGGATTCAGAAGCTGCGGAACTGGGGAACGACTTCAAACGGTTATTGCTCAAGTCCAAAAGGCGCACCCTGGGAAAGGCAGACAAGAAGCTCTCGCTAATGGAAGATATGCTACAGTTCTGAACACTCAGTTCCGTCAGAAAGGACAAGGCTTCAAATGCATCATTGCTAAGGCTACGAATCTTATTCCCATCAAGCCGCAAGTATCTTAAACTGGACTGTGCATGGAAGGTCGAAGGCTGCAATTCATGGATGAAATTGTAGCTGAGGTCTACTGTTGAAGGCTGACCAGAGGCTCCAAAGAAGACCCTAGAACATCCATGTCATTTGGACAGATTCAGCAAGCGCAGGCTGTTCAACCCTGTGAACGCCTCTCCTGAAATAAATCGAAGCTTATTGCCACTCAGATCCAGTTCCTGCAAAGAGGTCAAGGTCACAAGGAATGTGGAATCTTCAAGCTGCTGTAGACTGGTATTGGTGATGGTGAGATGCTGGACAGATTTAGGGGCCTCTTTCAGGTCACCAGGACCCAGCGACTGTAAGGTCACGCCGTTGATGTGGAGGCGAGCGGTGTTGTGGGGGAGCTGGGTGATGATGGAGGAGAGGTTCTGCCCCTGACACTGCAAGCTCTGCCCCCCCTGCCCTCTGGCTGACAGTCACAACTCTCGGGGCAGGCAGCACCAGAACCCACACACCACAGGAGGAGATACAGGATGAACATTCCTCGGTGCATCTTGGACGGTTTGCTTCACCTCAGTCTGCAACAGAGAAATCAACTGCTTTCAACCCATCACAACCACATTATGCTGAGGGTTCAGTGTCTGGATATGGTGATGTATGTTTTAATTCTAGTTCCACTGTAGTGTTTAGCTTTCTTTATTCTGTTTGACTGCTGGGAAGTGTAATATCATGTAGTCCAGTGCATTCCACTATCTTGAATTTCAGTGTTGTGTGATGGACTGGCATCTACAGCAGGGTAGGTGTGACAACAGATTTTGCAACTTTGATCTAAATTATCTCCCCTAACCTCCTCTTCATTCCATGGTGGCAACTAACTGCACATGTGACAAGCTATGACTCTAAAATCTATGTCTCTGTCTTAGCAGGGTACAAGAGTACAGTCTATAAACGTGTAGTGTAAAGCTGTTCAGCGCAGTATATTCTCATTGCACCTAATTACACTGTTTATTTTCATAACATATTTGACTGTAGTTCGTCTTTCATCAAAGGAACATGCTGCAGTTCATTCTATTGCAAATGCAGAGCACTGGTATCATTTATGTGGTACTGTTTTGCCCAATAAAAAACTGAAAGGCAAAGTGATGTGTCCAAATGTTTTTTTCATACCATTATGCTGTGTCATGTTATATTGTGCTGGGTGGCATTTCAATAATATCCACACACACACACACACACACACACACACACACACACACACACACACACACAGAGAAAAGAATTTAACATGTCAAAGCAGTGCAAGTCACCACAAAACCAACATTTTTTGTTCTGCCCCCATATCTTTGGTAATCAAATTTTCTGAGCATCCTATGTGAAATTCTACTAGGGCAAACTCTCTTTCTGCTTATGGACATGTGCCAGAACTGCAGAGTGGGATCTACATCTATCCTCTCAGCTGAAATGCTTGTCATCCAGATCATGAACCGACATGTTAAAGTGTGCAAATTTGGGAGGTTAACCATGCATGCGTTAATACTGTTCTTATATGACTGAATATGTTGTAAATGAATCATAAAGTATCGTTTTTATAATATGTAAAATTGCAGCTTCCCTGCCAATATAGGCACCTGCCACAGAACACTAGTTTCTCTGGAATATTTATATGTTTATACCATATTTTCCATCTACCAAAGATTCCTTCCCTTTAAAGACATTTCTCAGGAGTATCCTTCTTTGTACCAGATTCAATTCCCCCAACTCTCTCTGTTTAGGTATTTGTTATCTGGACATCTTTCTTTCTTTGTCTTCACCAAATTCATCTTCCAACAAGGTTCCTGCTCTAAATTGATCCAATACAAAAAAGAACCTCTGGATATATTGTGACAGAGATGTTCCAGTGTATAATTTACATAAAACCTACATCCAGATATGGATACAAATTCTGCATGTGGGCCAATGCCTGACTGAAGAGGCAGCACCACTGAAGTGACAAAATGAACAGCAGAACATCACTTCATGCTAACTTCTGAATATACTCTTTACGCTAAGTTAATACATAAACTATTGACATCCTTCAGGTGAACAACAACGGGCTATGCTGTGAGCCATTTTGATTGATTTACCACTCTCAGATTAAACAAAAAATGCGAATGAAATTAATTACCAAATTCAAATGTAAAAAAAAAAGAAAAGAATTTCATTAAAAAAAACAAACAAACAAAACCGACACATGGGTATACAGATATAGGAGAATGAACAGCTAGTGTCCACCCGTGACAGTATATACAATTCTTACAACCTGTCATATCATAAATTGTAACCAGAAGTAGGAATTTTGAAATTTCCAGGAAAAGAGAAAAGAGAGTGAGACACAAACACAAAATAAAACAACACACACACACACACACACACAAAGCAGATGGAGGTGAAGATGACGACGACAACAACAACAACAAAAGCACAGTCCAAACGAGTCACAGAAAATGAGATAGATACTAAAACATAACTTCCAAAAGGCATAGGAGCTTTACCGAAAAAGCCAACAGAATCTCGAATGATTTTTTAAATGAAAATCTGCATTTGTTACACACACACACTCACACACACACATACACACACACTTACACTCACACACACACACACACACAGAGGACTGAAGACAATACTCTGCTTCGCTGTCCTTTGCCTACGTGCAGGATAAAAATAACTGATTACACTGAACATCATTCCATTATACATATGCCTACATTTAGCTCTTAATACAAACTGGGATACGTGCATTTTTGCGCATCAGTTCTAGTTGCAACTGGGCAGCTAAATCAACAGCTCCTACCTCTGCATATATAGAAAATTTGTAACTTGATGGGTCTGATGGAGCATAGGAGACACACCTTTCTGAGCAAATCTGCATGCTATTTTAAAAACAAATCAGGATCATCGTCATGTTTTGTCTTGTAATTTCTTCCTGTTGTTTGGTGGAGTCACTAATAATTCTTTAAAAATTTTGTTTCATTTTCCGCCTGCACTCACCTCACTTTGAAACCAAACTTTACTTGATCTAGTAATGCAACTTCCACTAAGGGATGGCCACATGCGTGCAACTGCTGCTACAGATGTTTAAAAAAAAAACAAACTAATTGAATTCACAAACAAAAGTACCTAACTGGGGGGCGTACGGGGAGTGTGTGTGTGGGGGGGGGGGGGGGGAGGAGAACCTTTGTCGGATAGTACTCACGGTGCTGTCTGCTGTGGGTGAGAGCAAATGGAATGGCTGGAATGCCGCAATGACTTTCTTACACCACTGAAACTGAAAGTGAAAAGTTGTGCCAGTTTTTGAGCTCCCGGACATAAACGTCGATGTTTAAAAAAAAAAAAAAAAAAAAAAAAAAAAAAAAAGGGTAAAACTAAAAGATCGACACGCACAAGCATCAAGGTAGACCGAAAGCGAATATGCAACAACAGCCAAAAATATCTACAGTAACGATGCATTTGATGTTAAACTTAATTCTTTTTCTCCTCGGCTAAGAAGGATTAAATCAGTGGCGTAGCCCCTAAAATCAGTAAAAATGTCTGACACTATGACAGTTTCGCAGATACAGACGACTGTCTGACTAGATAAGGCCTTGCCTACCTGTTTGTTTTGCACCTGCTCTGGGGCTACATACCATCGTAACAAAAATGTCAACACACTTGACACAGATGTCATGCGTGGTTGTAACTCTTGATTGCATCAAAACCTTGTTAGCAGCGCAGTTGTTCTGTACACAAACAAATAATGGAGGAGATGACTTACTTTATGCTACGGAATTCGGAGTCCAATGAACTGTGACGAAAAAGATGAAGTCCTATGACAATGACCCAGACCAGTAGCTCGCAGAAGCTCGCCATGATTGACGGAAAGTAAACGTCATATGGTTCACTGGGTCCTGTTTATTGGTTTTAGATTAAGTACTCCGACAGCTGAGTGTGTGTCACAGTGAGTACGCCCGCCATAGATCGGCTATACAAACAAACAGAAAATGTGAATAAGTAAAATCCGGCATAGGCCTACACTACGAACAAAAAGACAAACAAGCACAGATCAAATGACGACAAAATAAAAGTCTTTGCTTGACCAGCGCAGATGAGCTGAAAGCGCATAGGCCTACTTAGAAACACATGCACGCACACACGCGCGCCCGCGCGTTGATTTGTAGAATAACGATGGAACAAGCGTCTTGAAAGAGGGTGGAGTGGGAGGGGGGAACTTCATCTTATAACAAGGGAGGCGAAAAAAGGGATATTCTCTGTTCTCATAGGCTTGGCACAACCGATCATAACATGCATGGCAAAACAGGAAAGTATCAAAAACAAGAAAAGTATTTCTCTCTCCATTGCATAAAATACATAAAACAGAGAATCACGCCTTGTAACCTATGCAAAGACATAGGCTAGCGCACGCGCGCGCGCGCGCGCGCGTGTGTGTGTGTGTGCATGCGTGCATACCTGTGTGCGCGTGTGTGCGTTTGTGTGCATGTTTATCTTGAGCATATGTTTCAGTTTCAGTTTCATTATGGAGGCGTCACTACGTGCGGCTAATCCATACACGCTACACCACATCCGCTAAGTTTTGAGCCCACACTATGATATGATTTTAAGACGATGGATACATGAATTAAGTACTAAGATGAGAGAATTGAAGAAGAGAGTCTCGTGGCTATGACTTAGCAGATGTCTGACCTACACATTAGCCCAATACGCTGGTCAGAGTGCCTACCTAACAACATTTTTGTTTTTGTTTTGTTTTTGTTTTCTTGTTGAGCATATGAATACAGCCCAATTGAAGCACGATAGACCAGAACAGTTACTCACGTTTTATTGCGCTCTGTTGACGTGAATATGCATTGGTGCTAGCACACGTGTTTGTATGTCTGTATGAAACAAAAGGTGACAGTGTCTGTGTGTGTCTAACCCCAAAATAGAAGTGGTTTGGGTCATTCAAGGGAGTTAAGGTGGCGGTCAGAACGGAGGATGCGCGCAGGAAGCTGCTCATTATTGACACCGTCTTCATCCAGCCATCTTACCCATGAACCACCCCCATCTCCACAAGAAAACAACAACAAAAAAGCATCAATCCAATGCCATTACATACTAATATCACCCATCAATATCATCTGTCAAAATCACACTTGTTATCCATCAACACCTTTCCTCAAGAAATAACGAGACTTAATTCATAAACACTTATAAACGTTTCTTAAAAACAACACAAAACAACAACAACAGCAACAACAACAAAGGTGAATGATTGCAGGGAATGAAAGAAAAAACTTATTCAGCACCACTTCATGAAAACCACTTTCTATTAGTCTTGTCTACAAACACAAGCGGCAAGTGCA
>JADBJO010000272.1:307500-310000 GCA_016801955.1 Conus betulinus | reverse complement strand
CATTACTTACTTACAAACCATCACTTATCATCATCATACAATAATATTAGCCATCACCACCATCATCACTCCACATAAAAGATCATCTTCACCAACTATAATCCTCCATCAGTACCACTAAGTGACATATTACAGAGAGAGAGAGAGAGAGAGAGAGAGAGAGAGAGAGAGAGAGAGAGAGAGAGAGAGAGAGAGAGAGAGAGAGAGAGATTATTCAGAAATAGGCCATTGCCCCTCTGAAGGGGTGCATCTGGAAATCTTTCAGATATTTTAAACGGTCAAAACTGATTCAATACCACATATACGGAGAGAGAGAGAGAGAGAGAGAGAGAGAGAGAGAGAGAGAGAGAGAGAGAGAGAGAGAGAGAGAAGGCATTTTCAGGAAAGGCAATGCTCTAGAGAGGAAAAGGTAGGGTCTATTGGTATCAATGAAATTGATCATTCAGCAATGAATAACATTAGAATAATTATCGCCATTAAACTGCCAGGGATCAGGAAACTTTCAAAAGTGAAAAGATTTTTTTTGATGAAAACAAACAAACAACAAAAAGAAAAACAAACAATACTCTGCAGTCTTGTTCTTACAAGAAACACACTTTACTAAAAACAACAGCAACAACAACAACAACAACAACAACAACAACATCAAAAATAGAACAGATTCGGGCGGAATTGAGTTTTGAAAATGTATTCACCTAAACAAGTTCAGGTCAAGGGGAGTGACAATTTTTATTTAACAAACTTTGATTTCAAAATAACCGACACTATATTAGACAGCCAAGACAACTTTACTATACTTCTTTTGAAAGACAGTGAATAAAAACATAGCATTGGAGAATATTCATGAAACAAACAGGGATGATCTCACTTTTTTCTTTCTTTTTTTTTTTGGGATAAGAAATTCGGGAGAAAAATGGAAGAAACGGGTGCTTCTAACTTCATGATATATAGGAACTGGAATCGTGTGATGAATATAGTATCGATGATAAGATGGATGAAGTAGAACTGGTTGACATACGGAGAGAAATAAATCCAGCATTACTGAGGAATACGTGGGTAAGACCAACACCCCTTCAACAGAGCTGTCTATATTTTCTCTTGATATCTGAGACTCTCATTGCAAATATTACAGATCCAGATATCCTTTGGGGCCATGTAACTGACTATTCCATGACTAATATCAACGTAATAATTACCCCCAGAAGAGAAAAAAAAAAAAAAAAAAAACGTTTTGGAAATTTAACTCATCTTTACTCAGAGACAATCTATTGATTTGGTAAAAGCAACTATAGAGACTGTTAAAAAAAAAAAACATGCAGCATTACTAGATGCAAGAGACAACCTAAGTAAGACAACACTACTAGATGCAAGAGACAACCCAAGTAGAACAACACTACTGGGTGTAAATGACAACCTAAGTAAGACAACACTACTAGATGCAAGAGACAAACCTAAGTAAGACAGCATTACTATATGCAAGAGACAACCTAAGTAAGACAACACTGCTAGATGCAAGAGACAACCTAAGTAAGACAACACTGCTAGATGCAGACAACCTAAATAAGACAACACTTCTAGATGCAAGAGACAACCTAGGTAAGAAGACAACATTACTAGATGCAAGAGACAACCTAGGTAAGACAACATTACTAGATGCAAGAGACAACCTAGGTAAGACAACATTACTAGATGCTAGAGACGACCTAAGTAAGACAACACTGCTAGATGCAAGAGACAACCTAAGTAAGACAACACTGCTAGATGCAAGAGACAACCTAGGTAAGGCAACATTACTAGATGCAAGAGACAACCTAGGTAAGAAGACAACATTACTAGATGCAAGAGACAACCTAGGTAAGACAACATTACTAGATGCAAGAGACCACCTAGTGAGACAACAACAACATTACTAGATGCAAGAGACAACCTAAGTAAGACACAACATTACTAGATGCAAGAGACAACCTAAGTAAGACAACATTACTAGATGCAAGAGACAACCTAGGTAAGACAACATTACTAGATGCTAGAGACGACCTAAGTAAGACAACATTACTAGATGCAAGAGACAACCTAAGTAAGACAACATTACTAGATGCTAGAGACGACCTAAGTAAGACAACACTGCTAGATGCAAGAGACAACCTAAGTAAGACAACATTACTAGATGCAAGAGACAACCTAAGTAAGACAACATTACTAGATGCAAGAGACAACCTAGGTAAGACAACATTACTAGATGCTAGAGACGACCTAAGTAAGACAACACTGCTAGACGCAAGAGACAACATAAGTAAGACAACATTACTAGATGCAAGAGACAACCTAAGTAAGACAACATTACTAGATGCAAGAGACAACCTAAGTAAGACAACATTACTAGATGCAAGAGACGACCTCAGTAAGACAACATTACTAGATGCAAGAGACAACCTAAGTAAGACAACATTACTAGATGCAAG
This sequence comes from Conus betulinus, assembly GCA_016801955.1. NCBI lineage: Eukaryota > Metazoa > Mollusca > Gastropoda > Neogastropoda > Conidae > Conus > Conus betulinus. Next base: position 307,538 of record JADBJO010000272.1, on the reverse strand, counting down.
AGACAACCTAGGTAAGACAACATTACTAGATGCAAGAG
>JADBJO010000272.1:292500-302500 GCA_016801955.1 Conus betulinus | reverse complement strand
GTTTTCAAACTGCTATGTTATTTTACAAATCAGAGATGCTTTCGATACCCGTATGCCTACCGGCAAAATAAAAAAAAAAATGTTAACATATCAGATGTCTAAATGTCACATCCAAATGTCACGTGTGTGTGTGTGTGTGTGTGTGTGTGTGTGTGTGTGTGTGTGTGTGTGTGTGTGCATTGGCATTGGTGCGGGTGAGTTTGTGTTTTTATGTATTGTTTTTATAATCTGTGTAATGTTCTATGTCTTATGGATTTAATGTTTATTTCATGTGTGTATGCGTGTGTGTGTATGTGTATGTGTGTTTGGTGTGTGTGCGTGTGTGTGTGCATGTGTGTGGGGGGGTGGGGAGCGGTGTGTGAGTGTTTGATGTATATACAAATATATTTAATAACACAGGCTTTTATGTAACGATTTATATTGTCTTTTTGTAATGTCTTCTGTGCTTATGAAATGATGTGGAGCAGAAGAAAACTTTCCGATGGACAATAAAGTTGATTGAATTGAATCCACATGTACCCCTCCTGAAGTATCACATGCACATCAATGAAAATGAATATGAGTGTACATAATTTATCTATATATCTGAATGTGTGTGTGTGTGTGTGTGTGTGTGTGTGTGTGTGTGTGTGTGTGTGTGTGTGTGTGTGTGTGTGTGTGTGTGTGTCTATGCCTCTATCTGTCCATTTATCTATCTATATTACTAGTTAGATAGATACATGAATACATGCACTGTGTGTTCGTGTGCATGTGCGTGTGCGTGAGAGTTAAAGGCCTTGTCTGCATTGTGTTAATCAGATTATTTTATCACTGCACCACTGGGGGCCAGAATAGCTCAGTGATAGAGTGCTGGACTTGTAATCCTGAGCCATTCAGTACAGGGCGATTTTTTCCTAGGAGTTAACATTGGTTCTGACTCCATTTCCGATACAGTCCTTCGAATGAGACTAGAAACCGAGGTTCCATAACACACATAACATCTTTCTCTTCTTGCACACACGTAAAATCCCATCACCAACATTCGGAAGAGAAGGCCAGTTTGGCCGTTGGTAGGGATGACTAGTTACACATAACATGCACTTTCCCCAAAATTGGAGTATGGCTGCCTTAATGGTGGGATAAAAAAACGGTTACACACACTGAACTCCACTCCCTTTGTTGGACAGATGGGATCTGTACTTGCCTATCTATACAGGGAGTGTCTGCAGAAGTATCAGCCTGTGTACGCAGAAGAAAGAAGACTGCGCGCGCACACGCACACACACGCACACACACACACACACACACACACACACACACGTAAAGGAATGAGAATGTTATAGTGAGGAGACTGCTTGTTTGCTGATTATACTGACAGTTCTGGCAATAAAAATGATAGTTTTTCTATTTGTCACTGATTGTTTATTTACAGATTATACAGACAGTACTGCCACCAAAAATATAGATTTCATTCCATCATTGGTTGCTTGTTTCCTGATTCTGTTGACGGTGTTGCCAACAAAAATATGTATTTAATTCAGTTACCAGCTGATTGTATGGGCAGTGCTGCCAACAAAACATGTATTTCACTTGGTCATCATCTGCATAAACGACCATACTCCAATCATGCATGTGGCATATTGTGCCACCATCAAAAAAACTGAAAGTAAATGAAATAATAATGTCGAAAACAAAGGCCATGGATATTGCTCAGTCATGGCTATTTGGGCAAATTCCTGGAAAAAAAAGGAAAAGAAAAAGAAAAAAAAGTATGAAAACAAAAGCAGAAAGCCATTCATGACCGATTCTTCTTTTTGTTTGTTTGTCCATTTTTTGACAAAACCAGTAACATTTTCAGGGTTGTCTTGAAGTTCCTAGTTTGTAATGAAATGTTGAAAGATGGAAATTTAGGTGTTCCAGGTCAAGAAATATTGCCACAGTTACCTGATTTGGAAAAGCTGCAGTTGTGAAGTCCATCAAAATGCTGGGTTCTAAAAGTTTTGATTGAGGATTTTATGAGTTAACATGATAATAGGATATCATTCTGGAAAAAAAATGAAAATGAAATCATCAATGAAAAGAAATTTGAAGATCTTTCTATGCATGGTTATAATTAAAGTCCTGTATTAATTATATTTCAAAATGATCTTTGAACTGGAAACAGAGCGATTTTTTCATTATATATGAAACATATCTTTAGGAGTTGCCATTTTTATTTTAAGTATGTCAAATTCATACTATTTTTAAAGTGAACATTTAGAAAACATGATTTAGCGTAACACTGTTTGTTTTGGCAGTCCTTGGACGGCTGATTATGGACCAGCATTGCCATCGCTCCGGTGCAGAAGAGTTTGTCAGCGGCCAGTTGCAGTGCTCCCAATGGCAGCGTGTCAGAGGGATTCGAACCCCTGGTGGTTCTGGAATTCTCTGCGTCAGCCAGGCAAGAGGCCGTGGAGTGGCTGTTGGAGAAACTGAGGGCACCGAAGGCAGAGGGTGGCTCTGATCTGCTGATTCACAGGCTTTATCTGCAGCACAATCAGGTAGGATGGTGATGACGTCTTACGATTAAAGTGAAGTTATTCATTTTGTACATGCTGATTTGATCATCAAAAGATCGCATATGTATGTGTATATGTATGTCAAGTTTAAAGTGAAGTTATCTATTTTGTATATGTTCATTTGATCATCAAGAGATTGTATATGTATATATATATATATATATATATATATATATATATATATATATAATGCTGAACAATTAAGTAATAGGGGAAAACAAGTGCAGGTTAACCATGTATGTATATATATGTATGTATATGTATTTATATATATATTTATAGGGTAGGATCATGAAGATATACCACTAGAAAGAGTACTTGATCACTGCTTGCCAATTTCTGGGGAAGGGTATTTCTCAAAAATCAAACGATGGTTAATAACTTCCATTGCATACTTTGTAGTATTAAAAAATAACTTTGAGCAGTATGCAACTGCAGGGTGACTGCTGATGGACTGCTAATGTTATGCAATGCTATGCATTTTCATAGGCATAGTTTCAAAGTGTTCTGCAGGCCTTCATCCCCACCCAACCATTGGAAAGAGAGAGAGAGAGAGAAAGAGAGAGAGAGAGAGAGGCATGGTTGTGACTTGAATGATTACGCTGCAAACAAGAACTGTCCAACGGTCCTTAACATTTGTGTGTGTGTGTGTGGTCAGTTCCTGTCTTTGACCCCCATTCCATCCTTCAGGCGGCCCTGCGACTTATCTCTTGTCAGTGGGATGCCTACACAGTGGTCACTGGTGTCCTACCTAAGCTGGACGAAAAATAACCATTGCTGAACACTTTTGAAGTGACGCGACAGCAGTGGAGTGCCTCCTCCTGCTGACTTATGAAGAACCTGTTGTTGATTCCTCTCTGTGTACTGCCAGTGATGGGGCTGTGACAAAATGAGCCTGGGTGTGGCTGTGGGTGGATGGACTGAAGGAGTGGTGTGAAAGTAATGACGCCAAGGAGGTTGGGAAGATTGTGATAGTTCTGCCCCTCTTCTTCACCCCTTCCTCCCTGTCACAACCCCCCCCCCCCCCCCCCCCCTTCACCACCCCCTCCCCCACCATTCCCTTTAAAAACTCACCCCATACACTTGGGTCACTGGAATGTTCCTGTGTCTGGGTTTGCTTTCACTGCTAAGTAATGCTTTTTCCAGTGGGAAAACTTGAAGCTGACACCTGAGAGGAAATGTGTTTGGAATCTTCAGGTGACAGGTTAATGTCGCTGACTTCATGTCTTCTCTCCCTCTTCCTGAGCTACATTTGTGGCAGATGAAATGTTGCTCGGCAGTTACCGAATAAGTGAATTTGATGTACAGACATGGAGCAAATATTCATGCGCCTGTGGACGGAGGAACTGGCAGTTGTAATGGGGCAGAAGGAAGATCAGTGTGCCACTGGTGCATGTCATGGCATGAGATCCACATCTCTCTCCCTCTCTCTCTCTTACTTATGTACATCTGTCTGTCTTTGGTATGCAGAAGCATGCAGGGGATCTGGCCAGTAAAATTGCTTACCCCCCCTTGACAGCTTATGTAAATGTCTCTATACCTGAATCTTCTCAAATCCTCTTCTCTGGTCTCTAATGATTTCAAACAATTAGATATTCAGCATTTTAGTTGTAAATGTCATTACAACAACAAATTGACTCTTGCCTATCTCACCAAAGACATTTCCAGTCAATGATGTATATAACAAAAAAGTACCACCTGCTTTCCCCACCAGTGACTAATCTTTTCGTGTTGTCTTTCATTTACTTTGGAGGTGAATTATGGGATGATGTGTTTGACTAATATTTATTAAACATGAAATAGGCGTATTTTTGTTAAAGGAAAGCATACCACTTGGATTTAACGGTACATCATTCTGTTTAAACATGCAGAATAACATTTATTGTATAATAACCAGAACTAAACAGATCTCTGTAAATATGGTTGTGCATACGAGTTAAAATGATTGTGTGCTTGTGCTGAGTGTGTGATGGTGTGAGGTGGTGTAAGTGTGAAGGAGGAAGGAGTTGCTGTGTAAACATTTGGATCTGTGTATGTGTGCACGTGTGTGCATGCATGTGTGTCTGTTTGTATATTGTGTGTACGTGTGTGTATATGAAGTGGGTGTGTGTGTGCACACAAACTATGTCCTAATCTTTTTGCGAAGTACTGTTTGTTTTTACTGTTTGTTTTTTGTTCATCATTTTTTGTTGTTTGTTTTTGAGTTAATTTGTTTGTAGTAGTTCCTTTCAGTGTGCGATGTATCTACTCATTTTTTGTTGTTGTTTATGGTTGTTTTTGAGGGCATGGTGTAAAAACTATTACCCTAAAAAAAAAAAAAGTTCAGACATATTCGTGCTTTTTGTCTGATTCTGTTGATCTCTATGTGTCATTCTCAGTCTGTAATGACCTTTCAGAATCCAGATTTCAGAATATCATGAAACTACTTGGAACTGCCACTGTGTTATCAGCTGTTTAAAGTATGAATTTAACTATCTGATTGTGCAGTAAAATGTTTTCAAATGTCATGAACAGGTATGTATGTGCAAGACAGACAGATACAGGCATGCACATATGCACTTTTGGATGCATATGCACGCATGCCCTCACACACGTATGCTGCTCATACTCACACTTAAACACACACATAAACGCATGCACGCACACAGGGATGAGAAATGGAAGTGATAGTGAAATGGGGGATTGAGAGGAAGTAGTGATGTGGTGGAAGATTTGGTGTGAGATTTTATTACATGTGTGATTTTTGTGTGTGTATGCAGCTTATCTTTATTTATTGTTAGAAAACCAGACAAGATCACCATATTTTACACTATTCAGTTATTAGATTGTTTATGTGAAAACCCAGTGGCTGTGAATTTTAATTCTTATACTGAAGTCGTGCTCATGAATTGGAATTCTTGTTCTGCTTATTACTAGATTCACTGTCAATAATATCAGGGAGTTTACTACTCTTGCCTCCCAGTGTATCGCCTGCAAAATACATTTCACACACACACACACACGTGCACACACACACACACACACACACACACACACACACACACACACACACACACACACACACTCATACATCTCTCTCTCTCTCTCTCTCTCTCTCTCTCTCTCTCTAAGTAGTAGGCTATCTCTCTCTCTCTGTGTCTGTTTGTCTGTCTGTCTGTCTCTCTCTCCCCCAAGAAGTAGCTCCAAATTTCAGGGACTCATTTGTGATTGAATATATACCACAGGAATCATTTCAGAAAATGTTAATTTTATGCGCTACCCATAGTAAAACATCTGCACGTTCTGTCCTCGTCTTCCCCCCCCCCCCCCCCCCCCCCCACCCCCCTCTGTCTCTTTCTGTCTTTCAGTTCATTTTGTTCCATAAATTTTGTCAATTTTTTTCAAATGTAAGAATTGATTTCAGCCTTCACTTCTTTTCCTCTATCATTCAGTTGGTTGCAAAGTGGGATAACTGTTGGGTGAAATGGAAACATGAGAGCAAGAATTATGATTCATGAGAAGCCAGGCTTGAGATGTTGTTGTTGCTGTTACGAATACTTAAATAGCGCCTATCCTTGGCTAGAGACCAAGCTCTAAACACTTTACAATCCTCACTCGTTTACACAACGGGCTGCCTACGTGGGTAGTGCCTACTGAAGAGCTGCCAGCTGGCGCTTCATTCAGTCATTTCCAGTGTCATCCAGTCAATATCGTTCACTCAGTTTCCTTACTTCCTTCATTCTTTCTGTTTCTCACGAAGGGTGATGCTGTGTGTAACATGTCATCCATACCAATGGCCAAACTGGCCTTCTCTTCTGTAAGTTGGTGACGGGATTTTACGTGTGTGCAAGATGTTATACGTGCGTTCACACAGGGAACCTCGGTTTATAGTCTCATTTGAAGGACTGTATGGGAAATGGAGTCGGAACCAATGTTAACTCTGAGGGAACCCCCCCCCCCATACTGAAAGGGCCCAGCGGAGATTTGAACTGGCAACCCCATCTGGGATCACCAAGATTACGAGTCCAGCCCTCTACCACTGAGCTATTCCAGCCCCCAAGGTACAGACAAATCACAAAACAGACTCAAGGCCTTTCAACCAACTGGTTTTCTTCAGGCAGGATACATGACATTCAAAACAAAGGAAACAAAGAACAATCACTCACTTATCTTCTTGGTCTGGATGCAAAATGTGGGCTGGGTAAAAAAAAAAAAAAAAAAAAAAAAAAAAAAAAAACCCACTAAAACTACAGGAAAGAATTGAAGAGAAGAGGGAAAAGGTTGAGGGAAAAAAAGTACAGATGAAAGTGACACTACTACTACTAACTATAATGATGTTGATGGCATTTCAATCATACAATATTAATAATAATGATGATAATGATAACAATTATAATAGAAATAATAACACTACTACTACTCCTAGTACTAAAAAATACTACTAGTACTCCTGCTGCTGCTACTGCTACTACTACTACTTCTACTACTGATAATAATAAAAATAAAGAAGTGGAAGGAGATAGTCACAATGATAGTTATGATAGCAATGATTATAATGATACTAATAATGACGTTAATGATAATAATAAATGATAATGATGATAGTAATAATGATAATGACAATAACAATAATGATAATAAAAAGAACATTTGAACTTCAGGAATTTCGAAGTGATTTTTACTAAAAGATATATTAAAAAGAAAGAGTAAAAAAGAATGTGTGCAGATCCATAATTTCACAGCCATTGTATCGAATTTGAACTGTTTGCAGCAAGAGACATGTAGTATTTTTAGATTTGTAAGATCGGTCATTTAAAGCTTGATATAGCAACATTTTGTGTTGTGAAGGCAAGCGTTAATGAACTTTTTACATATATTGTTTTGAGGGAGGGATGGAGATGCAGGGAAGGAAGAGGAGGGAGGGGGTGGTTGTGATGGGTTATTGTGATGTACTGACTTTATGTTGTTTTTTTTTTATAAATATGAGATAAAAAAAAAAGTACTACACTGCACGCTTATATTCAGATAGTGTCATTCTGTCATTTATTAGGATTTTTCAGCTATGATTCAGTAGAATACTTCTTTGGACATTTCAGATTGCAAAGTTTTTCATGTTAATGTAATAGGTGGAGAAAAGCTGAAAATCTGTTCTGCATGAGATTCCATGTGCAACGTGCTGTGTGTGTAGAATGGTTTGGAGAAGGCCTCATGATGTCATGATAAGACTAAAATGCCTGTGATCTTGGGGTAGGGTACAGGGGAAGGAATTAGTGCTACGAGATGCTGCAGAACATTTTTTTTTTTTTTTCCTGATCTTGAAACAGAAATTCATAACGTAAATGTTTTATACACAGTCAGATCTTTTAACTCCTTTTTCATATTTTTGAGTGTAGTTGTTACTGTTTTGTGTATGAATAAAACTGGTTTTCTTTGCTTATGCACTGCTGTATGCTGCTATGTTTATCTCTGCTTTGTGCTGAGATTTTGTTTATGATCATGTCCTTTGAAATAACGAACTGTCTTAATTACAGGGTGGCAAAGATGTCTGTGTGGTAAGGTTTGTGCTTTCTGCATGCAGCCCTTGATTTACACAGATGTATGAAGCACATTCCCTGGGTACAGTTTGTGTGACTATATGATTAGATCACAATTGGAGTTATTTCCCCTGCTTTCAGCCTTTCATGTACTTTATATCCTAATATTAAGTATTCATGTGACACACAGTGGATGTATGTCACCAAGAAAAAAAAAAAGTTAGAAAACAGTTTCCATGATCTGTGTATATGTATGTCACCAAGAAAAAAAGTTAGAAAGCAGTATGTATGATCTGTGTGTATGTTTGTCACCAAGAAGAAAAAAAAAAAGAAGTTGGAAAGCAGTATGCATGGTCTGTGTGTATGTATGTCACCAAGGAAAAAAAAAAGAAGTTGGAAAGCAGTATGCATGGTCTGTGTGTATGTATGTCACCAAGAAAAAAAAGAAGTTGGAAAGCAGTATGCATGATCTGTGTGTATTTATGTAACCACCAAAAAGAAAGAAGTTGGAAAGCAGTATGCATGTTCTGTGTGTATGTATGTCATCAAAAAAAGAAAAAAAGAAAAAAGAAGTGGAAAGCAGTATGCTCTGTGTGTATGTATGTCATCAAAAAAAAAAAAAAAAAGAAGTTGGAAAGCAGTATGCATGTTCACACTTGGCCTGTAGTGTTTTTTTTTCCCCATTATTCTACATTTTTGATAGGATGTTCACACACACACACACACACACACACACACACACACACACACACACACACACACACACACACACACACACACACACACACACACACACACACACACACACACACACACACACACACACACACACACACACACACACACTTGCATGATGAGAGTACTGCAAAAGCTGATAATTTCCTTGTAAGATGCAACATTAAAAGATTGTGAGATACATTTGATTTTCCCCTCTCTTCCCTGTCAATGCACATGACTGCATATACAAGTGTGTGTGTGTGTGTGTGTGTGTGTGTGTGTGTGTGTGTGTGTGTGAAAGTTAAAACATAGCAAGCAAGTTTTGGAAACAAGTACTCTTCAGTTGGTAAACACGCTTTTTTGTCCATCCACATCTCTTCCCCCTTTTCACCAAGTTATCAAAGTTTTGGCCGATGTGCTTCATTTTTCATTTGCTAGGTGACATTAAGCTCCGGTCTTCTCTCCTCCTCATCTCTTAATCCAGATTCAACCTACTGCTGCCAAGGCACTGGCAATACACGTGAAATAATGTATCATCATGAGACAACATAGTGGAGGAAACACTGTGTATAGCTGCTTTATCATTTTGGTGCTTATTGGTACCTGTTCTTATGCATTTACCCTGGACACCCCTCGCTAAACACCTTGCTCACAATAATGAATATTGGTCACAGAGCCAGTGTGAGTGATCTTCCCTCCCTTGTAAGGATGCTCCTCCATTTGTCCACAAGATTGTCCAGGTGAACTTGCCAGTACCTGCAGTTTGGGCACAATCTCAACATGGGTATGGTGCTGAAGAGAGAATCCTGTACACTAAGGTCATTATATGAACAGATATGAAGGGCTGTAGGATTGGAGTTTTGGCTATAGTCATTGAGGATGAAGAAGGTGATGTCATGATTTTCCACATTGGGTAGGACTGTGCGATATGGCTGTACGTCATACTTACTTCTGTTACATATTCAGACATCAACCAGAATGAAGAGGAAACAGATTTCTGCTGTGTCGGTTACCTGACCAGCAATGTAAAAGATGTGTTCTGTCCATCAAATGAATGACACTAGATTGCAAGGTTCAGGTTTCCTCATTTGAGCCCAGAGCTTTCTTAAAAACTTGGATAGGAACTGGCAGGAGGGTGAAAATCCCACAACTGTACGTCTGATGGATGTGGAATCCCGGCAGGAGACTGAAAATCCCACAGCTGTACATCTGATGGACGTGGAATCCCGGCAG
>JADBJO010000272.1:285000-287500 GCA_016801955.1 Conus betulinus | reverse complement strand
GAGGTATTCACAGGGTGACACGCATGAGATAACTAATTCTTATTCGATTATCAGTCAAATTGATGACATGAAACAACTCGTTGCTTTTTGTCTGTTACTTCCACATGTTGGGAATGCAGTCTAACAGTCATGCCTTATTCAGCATCTCCCTCAGTGAAAGGCTGGGGTGAGAGTGAAGAGAACAACTCTGCAGGCAGGTTGTTTTTACTTGTTGAGGAACAGCAGAACTCGGAACTCTTTACCATACCTTAATTAAGCAGTCTTTCTTATCTCTTGCCGTAGACACTTGAAGAAAAAGGGCTGTGGTCTGTAACACGGCGCTAACTCTCTGTCAGGAGACCATGGTGCTGGTGGGAGCTGCACAAGAGCGGTTGCTGTTAGCGGCGGAGATGCACGAGATGAAGAAGCTGCACACGGATGGTTTTCATCGTGAAGTGAATGTGCAGGACATCGAGAGCTTTGTGGGGTCAGGTACGGCTATTGTGTTGGTTGGCACAGGGATGGGAGGGAGCGGAGGAGATTGGATGGAGGTGTGTGTGTGTGTGTGTGTGTGTGTGTGGTGTGTGTGTGTGTGTGTGTGTGTGTGTGTGTGTGTGTGTGGTATGTGAGGGTATGGGTGCGTTCGTATTGAGATGCGTGTATTTGTGTATTTATGTAAGTGCGTACTTTTGTGTGTGTGCGCGCGGGCACGCGCGCCCGTATGTGTATGTGCGTGAGTACGCCCGCGCGCGCTTGTGTGTGCACTTGTATGTGTATGTGTGCGCGCGTATTTTGGTGTGTGTAATTATGCTTCTTTGCTTTGAATGAAAAACGTTGGTATTCTGTTCATAATGTTTTCTTAAATGTCAGTACAACTTTGAGTTAATCTGACAATAAATTGGTTTCAGTCAGTGTGTGTGTTTGTGAGTGTGTGGTGTGTGTGTGTGTGTGTGTGTGTGTGTGTGTGTGTGTGTGTGTGTGTGTGTGTGTGTGTGTGTGTGTGTGTGTGTGTGTGTGTGTGTGTGTGTGTGTGTGTGTGTGTGGTGTGTGTGTGTGTGTGTGTGTGTGTGTGTGTGTGTGTGTGTGTGTGTGTGTGTTTTATGAAATATATTGAAGTGGTAAATTGTTGACCAACAGTAGCAATAACAGACATAAAAATTTCAGTTGAATCTAAACAGATTAGCATTTAGGATCTCAAGTTTAAAACTAAATAAAAAATAATATGAGCTATGATTCACACATCCAAAAGTTGTATTGAAACTTAATGTTCAACCAAATTTATTTTCTTAACTCATTTAGTACTGCCAGTTTTCTCCTTGATTTTCTCCTCAGGCAGAGCAGTTGTATGGGTTGATAAAAAGAAAATCTGTTAAAAAGAAAAAAATGATGATGGTCGTGAAATGAGATTTCAAAAACTGATTGGCACCACAGTGTGTCAGCTGAAGAGAAAATGTTTAACTTTTTACTGTTGTTTTGAAGAGCCAGTGTTGGATGCCACTTTCTATGCTCAATGGTTGACACTCATGGGACATGCCAGTCAGTCACCTTACAAAGACCTCTACTGCTCACAAGCACAGAAACAAACTCAGGATTGATTGGTCCCATTTGATAGGGAAGATGCCGGTGAAGATATTAATAGCTTATAATGTCATGTGTAGAAATGAGGTGCCACTTACCTGTGTCTGAAACAACTGCTGATTGAAAGGCCCCATCCATCAAGCCCCTGTGTCTGGAAGAGTTCAGGCTGTATTGTGAATTAGCCTGTGCACTTTTGGCTGGAGTCTGTGTTCAGGTGAAAAGAAGTGATAAAATCTAATTTTTGCTTGCTTGAAAGTGAACTGATGGCAGGCGGAAATTGCAACAAACATAAAAGATAGATCACTGTTGCGCCGAACGACAGAGACAAACAAATCAGAAAACGAAACAACGTGTTTCGACCTCTGGTCTTCTTCAGGCAAGACAAACAGCTTTCAAGACAATGAAAACAAAGAACGAACAATCCCTTCTCTCCTCAAACTGGGGGGCAAAATGGATGGTTGTTGTTTGTCTTGCCTGAAGGAGACCAAAGAGGTCGAAATGCGTCGTGTTTTGTTTTGTAAATTGTTGTCTCTGTCGTTTGGCGGAACAGTTATTTTTACCTCTAAGTTTGTTTAAATTTTTGTTTGATCAGAAATGAAGGTGTTAAGACTGTAAAGAACAGTAACTCTTGCATTTTCTACCTGTGTCTGTGTCCAGGTGACCTGACCTCATTCTTCAGCCAGGCAGAGAAGCAGAAGCTGGTGTTGAAGGAGATTGAGGCCATCCGTGCCACAGAGACCGACGTCTGTGTTCCTGGTTACGAGGCCATGAAGCTCTACCCAGGAAAGAGCATCAGTCAGTCACGTTTTGTCTGTCTCCACTAATGTCATGTTTACGTCAGGCAGTCACGTTTTGTCTGTCTCCACTATCGTCATGTTTACTTCAGGCAGTCACTTCTTGTCTGTCTCCACTAACGTCATGTTTACATCAGGCAGTCACGTTT
>JADBJO010000272.1:220000-280000 GCA_016801955.1 Conus betulinus | reverse complement strand
GCTCCCCTTTCTTTCTGAAGAAGCTTCCTTTTCTTCAGCTCTTAAAAAATGGAATTTCTGGCTGATTATTCCCACAAGATGTGTTCTGTTGCCACCTTTCTTGTACAGTGAGCCCCATCTTTGTTATCTCTGGCATCTTTCTCATTGTCCTGTAAACCTGCTGCTACTTCTGTGGCCTAGTATTTCAGTTCTTCTTGCCTCAAGTAGTACCTTTGTGGCTATACACGTGAGACCTGTGTCTTCTGTACTAGAAGTTCCCCTTTTTCACTTTGTAGCTCTTGTGAGGATTGGACTGGCGAGACATGACATTCAGTTCAAGAGTTTTATATTCAAGTAAACCTGTGTGATGGTCGGCCAGATTTGGCAAGAGAGTCAGCCGACCCTCTCGCTCAACACCGTTACCGAGGTGTGTGGAGACAGGCCAGTGTCTTTACTCCTTCTGCTTTGTGTTCTTGACTGTTTAGAGCCTTACAGATGAAGAGTTGTGGTTGGCAATGTATGCTTGTAGGGCATGTGCTATCTTGCTTGCATCCCACAAAGCATAGGGTTGAATGGGTTCCCAAGTGGAGAGGATTCAACAGAGACCCCAGCTGCCGCAAAAATGTGAATTTGATAGACCCGGACTGAGGGCTTGGATATCCTCTGACAGTGACCAAGCCATCAAAACACAAGTATGTTTGGTGCGGATGCGGATGAATGTGTTGCAGGTGACCGTGTCAGTAAGATCTATGTTTATGATGTTTAGGGAAATTGTGGAGTTTTCAGTGCCAAATGTAGAGGTTTCTTGTGTCAAAACTATGATTTCCAATTCCAATTCCTGGTCTTTTGTTCAAGTCACTCCTCCTGCCTCTCTGATTTTTACCCTTCTCCTCCTCCTCCTCCTCCTCCTCCTCAGGTCGTGGCCTTTTTTCAAAGTTACCATGTCTTGGCGAAGCTCTAATTTCGTTTCAGAGTAGGAAAAAGTTCAGCACTTTTGCTATTCCTTGTATCAGGCTGTGGCAGGTTGCCATGTTTAGGTATCCCATCAGTTTGGGCTGTGGTTTCCAGAACAGTGGTCCGCTGACAGGGACACTCCCCTGGCGTTGTGCCTGGTGTGTTGAGCCCACTCTGTGTTGTTGTGTTTTCTAGTCAAACTAAGCAGTCAACTTTTTCATCTTTTGGCGCGCTTGTTGTGTGGTGGACGACCTTTTCTGCTCTGTGTTCTTCCTGTAGTTTCCTCTCTTTCTCTCTTGTTCCTTATTAGGTGTGTCTAGCATTCAGATGTTACCCGGTTTTATCTTGTTTCTGTTGTCAAGAGTGAAGATGAGAGAGATTGGATAAAGCTTTGTTTTTTGAAAGTGTCCAGGATGATTATGTGTTTGATTTCCAGTCAGTAACATAATTTTTTTTGTTTTTGTGGTTTTTACAGAAAACCATCGACTTGACTCAACCTACGAGAATCACTTGGTCATGAAGCTTATTCTGGTAAGTTGCTGTGACTGGTTGAGTTGGTTGATCTGTAGCATGCAGATGTACATGATGTTTACATAGACTGTGAGATGATCATTTTGTGTACATGTTCATAACATGTCGTTCAACAATAGCTAGTAGCCGGCTCCCAGCTGGTTTGTTGGGCAGGTGAGGACAGTACTTCTCTGGTTCCCACCCGCACCTTCGGATGTATTGTTTTTCTCCTGGTATTTGCATTGCCATATACTTGGAATGAATGTGATGTTAATTTGCGCTAGTATGAATCAAGTGTAGCTCTGGCAAAGGAAAAGCAATTAATAGGGCTATTTTGGAAAGAAGTGGAAGTGACAGGGTATGACCAAAAAGCATGAACACAATGTACACACACACACACACACACACACACCCACACCCACACACACACACACACACAGATGCATGCCCGCACTGCACAGCTACAAGCACATGTGTGTCTTGAAAGAATTGTGAAAGTGATGCTGTAATTCTTTAAAAATCCCAGGACTTAAAAGAAAAAAAAAACTATGAAATGTACTTCACCATCAGATGATTTTTGATGCTTTGTTATTCAGATGTGTCTAGTGCTGTAAGTTTTAGCATTGAGGTGCAAGTTTTTTCTTTGCTATTTTGAGTTGTGTTAGGTTTGCAACCATTCGAACGATGCCTCAAAGCTAAGTTTTTGATTGCTTCTTGTTAACAGCTCACAGGCTGGATCTGTTACACTTTGGATCATTCTTTTTCAAGGACTGGTCTATCAGAAGCACGCTCATACAGTGTAGTCTTCAGGTTGCTTGATTTTTATCACTTCCGCTTCCAAAGATTCTGTCACTGCTTTGAAAGCATAATCCAGATGAAGCTCTGTACATATTATCCAAATCGAGTTTGATGAAACAATCTCTGTGTGCTGTACAATCTGTTGTAATGATTATCACCATCTGTCAGTTGATGATTGTAAGAGAGTGAGTGGTGGATTTTCATCCATATGTTGTCGCATGCCATGAATTTGTCCTAAACATTGATGTCATCGCACAGTTGATGATTGTTATTTTCTGATTGGTTTCAGTTTGATTTTGTCAACTGCTTCATCTGCCTTTTCTACGTTGCCTTCTTCCTTCAAGATCGAATACTTCTGAAGAGTGTAAGTTGTTAGGAAATGTTAATTCAACTTTTTTTTTAGTTACGCATGTTGATTATTCTTTCTTCAGCGAAGCTTCCCCATCAGTAAAAAATTCAGATGTACCTTTGTTAACAAGAGTGTCCTTTACAGCAGGATTATTTCGGCCTAGGGTCAAGGTCAGTAACTGATACAGACTGGGCCTTGACCCCTACATTAAACTATCTGTTATGAAATATGATACAGTGAGGCAAATATCTTCAGCCATGGTAACCTCCTAGCATAATAATGTTCATTCTCCTGAAAGGGCTTGAATCCTCTGAGAACAGAGTATGGATAGCAACATGATGAATGATCTAAAAGTCATAGACACCATCCCCACACCACCCTCTGTGAAATAACTCAATGACCTGGTCTTTACATGGAAGGGGGCCTGTACCATGTGGTCCCTAGTGTTCCGGTTGGGAACTCACACTAACAAGAAAGTGTTCATTGAAGGTCTTAATGTACAGTAGAAACAACAGTTCAGGAAGATAAGAAATCGTGCTGTGGGAATTTATGCATAGACATACAATATGACCAAGATGTGAAGGGAGAACCCTCTCCCCCGCCCACCGTTTCTCTGGCTTAAAAACAAACCAACAAACTTCTTTTCATCTACGTTCCCTTTTCATACTGGTCAGATAGAAAGTCCGGTAGCTTCCATCAGCGGTCTGTCGGAGTGAGTCCGCTGTTCCCCACAGCTTTTCTTGGAGTTCCACTGCACCGGGCCAAAACTCACTCTGCAGGCTGTCAAAAGTGGGACAGGACTGAAGTACGTGGGCTGGGTTATGTGGACCAGTACCACATGGGCACTCGTCTGTGTGCGATATATTCAGGCCATAGAGGTGGGAAAACAACTGACAGTGTCCAGTTCCTAGTCTGAAGAAACCAACAAAGACAAGTACACACAGTCACAACCAGCCAACCAAAAGAAATCCAATTGTAAGGTTGTTTATACCCTCCCATCCCTTTTGTAAAACACACTCACACAACACACACGCGCACGCACACACACACACACATGCACACATAGCCAACCAACCCCACATGAAAACCTACGCTAGTATCAAGCTAAAATTTACAATCTAAGGGTCTGAAACATTGGATTGATTGTATTATTAGAAAAAGTATTTTCAGCTCTTTACGTGGATAAGTATGAATTAGAGAAAGTATTTCCTGGTCTTTACATGGATGAGAATCAAACAACATCATAGAAAAAAATTAAATGAAAATACAAAACTCTAGATGTGGTTCAGTTCCTGTCAACCCCTATGTGTGATTCAGTTCCTGTCAACCCTATGTGTGGTCTACTTCCTGTCAACCCCATGCGTGGTTCAGTTTCTGTCAACCCCTATGTGTGGTTCAGTTCCTGTCAACTCCTATGTGTGATCCAGTTCCTGTCAATGTTCCAGTTCCTGTCAACCCCTACTTGTTCAGTTCCTGTCAACCCCTATGTGGTTTGGTCAACCAGTTCCCTGTCAACCCCTATGTGTGATTCCTGTCAACTCCTATGTCATCCAGTTCCTGTCAACTTCTATGTGTGTCCAGTTCCTGTCAACCCCTATGTGTGGTTCAGTTCCTGTAAACCCCTATGTGTGATTCGTTCCTGTCACCCCCTATGTGTTGTCCAGTTCCTGTCAACCTCTATGTGTGATCCAGTTCCTGTCAACCTCTATGTGTGATTCGTTCCTGTCAACCCCTATGTGTTGTCCAGTTCCTGTCAACCTCTATGTGTGATCCAGTTCCTGTCAACCTCTATGTGTGATTCGTTCCTGTCCTGTCCACTCCTATGTGTTGTCCAGTTCCTGTCCACCCTGCTGGTCACACAACAAGTGGTGGGTCAGATCCGGGAGGCCATGGTCCCCTTCCTCTTCCTGCGGCATCGCAGCCAACAGCTGGAGGCCACCTTGCAGCGCCGCAGAGTGCTGGACCTTCAGCCTGCAGGGGGCGCCAGTGCAGTTGTGGACTCAGCGGTCAAGAAGCAGGTCGTCGTGGAGAGCGCCATGGAAGAGTATGAGGTTAGCCATGGTGTGAGTGTTTTGAGTTGGGAGTGGGTTCAGGGTGAAAGGTCATGCTAAATGTGTTAGATATATTGATGTGTTGGTGGAGTTGTAGCTAATGTTTTGTCATAATTTAGATATGGAAGACATAGATATAAAAACACTTTAAACAATTATCATATTTTTTTTGTGAAATAAAATGTTTTCATTAATGAAGGATGAAACAGAGAAACCAAGAGCAAGCTCTGTCAGGGATTATTCTCAGAAGAAAGAAAAATTTCAAAACCTGATTATGAAATCACACACAAAAGACTGAACATTGTCATTAGCAGCTGAATCAGATAATTCAAGACGATTAAGTTAAAACAGTTACTTTTCCTTGATGATAAGACTTTTCGAACAGTGGGTCATGAAGATGAACATTCATTGTGACCACGGAGTAATATGAATACAGATATTTCCATTTCCATTGTACATTTTTGTCAATGACCGTGCATTATCAGAACAGCGGGTTGTGTATCACCTCTGTTACAAGGCTGAGAAAATCAATGCAATTGAACACGGTTCAGTAGAGCAGACCTAAGCTTGTCACCCTGGCCAAACCCACACTCCAATAATGTTGACATTTGTTGGTCAGTTGGTGAACAGTGGCGTAATGTTCAGGTATTGGAGGAAATGACATCGATTCCAGTCACATGTAACTGAACATGGTCTCCATGCTCAGGAGCCAAGTGGACAACGAGTTAAACATATTTGTCAAACATGTGCCCAGCATTGTTAACATGTTTGTCAACATGTGCCCAGCATTGTTAACATGTTTGTCAACATGTGCCCAGCATTGTTAACATATTTGTCAACATGTGCCCAGCATTGCAGCAGAACTGCTGACTGAATGTCCATCTCTGTCAGCAGGACTCCATTTTTGCATAACTCCATGAACATCTCTGTCAGCAGGATTCCATGAACATCTCTTCTCAACAGGATTCCACTTTTGCAGAATGCTGACTGATTGAATATCTTTGTCAACAGGATTCCATAACATCTCTGTCAGCAGGATTCCATGAACATCTCTGTCAACAGGACTCTCCATGAACATCTCTGTCAACAGGATTCCATGAACATCTCTATCAACAGGATTCCACTTTTGCAGAATGCTGCTGATTGAATATCTTTGTCAACAGGATTCCATAAACATCTATGTCAACAGGACTCCATGAACATCTCTGTCAACAGGACTCCATGTGTGCAGAACTGCTGACGGAATGAACATCTCTGTCAACAGGACTCCATGAACATCTCTGTCAACAGGACTCCATGTGTGCAGAACTGCTGACAGAATGAACATCTCTGTCAACAGGACTCCATGAACATCTCTGTCAACAGGACTCCATGTGTGCAGAACTGCTGACGGAATGAACATCTCTGTCAACAGGACTCCATGAACATCTCTGTCAACAGGACTCCATGAACATCTCTGTCAGCACGACTCCATTTTTGCATGACTCCATGAACATCTCTGTCAGCAGGATTCCATGAACATCTCTGTCAACAGGACTCCATGTGTGCAGAACTGCTGACAGAATGAACATCTCAGTCAACAGGACTCCATGTGTGCAGAACTGCTGTCTGGATGATTGTCTCAGTCAACATGTCTCCATGTTTGCAGAAATGCTGTCTGAATGAACATCTCTGTCAACAGGACTCCATGTGTGCAGAAATGCTGTCTGGATGATTGTCTCAGTCAACATGTCTCCATGTTTGCAGAAATGCTGTCTGAATGAACATCTCTGTCAGCAGGACTCCATGTGTGCAGAAATGCTGTCTGAATGAACATCTCTGTCAACAGGACTCCCATGTTTGCAGAAATGCTGTCTGAATGAACATCTCTGTCAACAGGACTCCATGTGTGCAGAACTGCTGTCTGAATGAACATCTCTGTCAACAGATGCCCGTCAGTGCAGAACTGCAGACTGCGGGAATGTGTCTGTCAGCAGGTTCCATCATTTCAGCAAAACTGCTGACTGAATGATTGTCTCTAACAGGTCTCCATGAGTGCAACACAATTAATGATTAAATGCAGGTGTCTGTCAACAGGTGTTCATGAATGTTGTAGAAAGCTGAATGAATTCTCTGTCCCCAGACTGCCATTATTGCAGCACAAGTGCTCACTGTGTAAATGCCTCTGTTAACATATGACATGTGCAGAACAATCCGTGATAAACAACAACATTTCTGACTGAAAATGGGAAACAAGTGGAGAGAGAGGGAACGATGAATAAGAGGGAGGAGGGAGAGAGACTGGCAGTGGTCAGTTTTTCATCTGTTTTGAAAGTCATGAATCGGCTGGTAAGTATAACTTTTCCAGAGGTGAAAGAACTGGCATGCATTGCAGACCTGGACCCATTTAAGGTGTGCTTTGTTTGTTTAGGGAACAATGGACGACTACCTGGAACTGTTCCTGCAGTTTGGTTACGTCTACCTTTTCTCCTCTGCCTTTCCACTGGCTGCTCTGTGGGCTTTGATCAACAACATCACCGAGATTCGATCCGATGCTTTCAAGATGTGTCGTATTTTCAAACGGCCCTTCGCGGAGAGTGCCTCCAGCACTGGGGCATGGCAGGTGTGTTTCTGCTCGCACTGTATGCAATGCTTTAAGAAATAAATGGATATACTGCATTATCATGTGGACTGTGCCATTCAAAAACCCCTAAAATGTTGGCATTAACTGGAAGAAAGTCTTCATAGTGAAATGAATCCAAGATGAAGAGGTAAAATATGTTCAAGAAGAAGTTTTTTTTTTTTTAGGCAGCAACCTTTTCCACCGTTTGTATATTCTGCAGCTGGATGGATGACATTAGTCTTGTGGTATCACCTCTGTGTAGCACCCTGAAAATTTCATGAAATGGGAGGTGGGGTAAAAATGGTCCTAACACATTTGAACAGTATGCATGCTTGCTGTTCCTGGGTTCCTGCTTTCCCAGAAGGAATTGAATGTTTGTCTTGAACGACGTTTTGAATCTGGGTTTTCCTTCAATAGCAGGATTTTACTATCGAAGTTGCAGTCGCACGATGATCACTTCTCTCTGTAACCGTCATGCTTTCTTTCCTCGGCTAGGATTGTTCTTTTCCCCAAAGGTTTTCTTGACACTCTGAACATGTTCTCTTTTACAAATTGCTGGCCACAAGCCAGTATGTTGTCTGGCTATGCACATTCAGTGATTTCTTAAAGGGAAAGTGACAAAAATCATATACTTTACATACGAGTAGTGGTTGATTTTATACTTAACTACACAATAGATCATTGGTAGGGTATGGGAGGAGGTCGTTGATGGGGAGGTGTTTAAAGAGTAAAATAGATAGAAAAAAAGTGTCAGGAATTGGGAAGAGTCACCAATTTAGGGGTCACTGTTTTTCTTTGCAGGTGATTTGTTCATGAGGTCTACCTCTTTCCAATGTTTTGAGATGTTTCTCAACCTATTATGGATGTATTAACCTTCTTTACTTTGCATTGAATTTGTGTAGGTGAAACACAACTAGCATTTCTCATTGAAGAGGTGTGTGCGTGTGTGTGTGTGTGTGTGTGTGTGTGTGTGTGTGTGTGTGTGTGTGTGTGTGTGTGTGTGTGTGTGTGTGTGCACATTTATTTTAGGTGCATATGCATTCATCAACACGGTTGTAATCTTGTGCAGACAGCCTTTGAGATCATTGGTGTGATATCGGTGCTGACCAACTGCGCTCTGATTGGCATGGACCCGGAGGTCCAGAAGCTATTGCCCTCTGACGTGACGGCCATTAACATGGTGCTGGTGTTTGTCACTGTGGAGGTCAGTCACCTGTTTTGCTTCATGTGTCTGTGTGTGTCGGGCTTTTTGTTTGCTTCTCAAAATTTCCATCCTTCAGAATTTTCACCAACAGTTCCAAATCTGAGGAGGGGATTGCCTCTGCTGTGTATTGTGCAACAGGTCTTTCTCAGAGATGTTCTAAACAGAGTCCCACGGACAAGTCATGTATACTACTGAGTTGACAGCCTTGGTCGTGGCTCTTGAAAAGATCTCTAAAAGTTTTCCTCATTTTGTCAGACTTCCTTTCTGCTTTGGAAGCCATTGCTGGCTGTAACCTCAAACACCCTCAACAGCTCAAGTTATTTGAACTGTACACCTCTCTGAAATCAGATGGATATAACAACATTTTTGCTTGGGTTCCCAGCCATGTGGGCTTTTGAGGCAACAAAGTGGTTGATGAACTTGCCAAGAGTGCCACAAAAAAAGAGTTGAGCAGATTGTCTATCCCTCACACTGCTCTGAAACCCAAAGCTCAGGCTTATGTCAGAGACCTCTGGCAAGAGAAATGGAACTGGCAGATGGATAACAAACTGTTCCAGACCCATCCAAACCTGAAAGAGTTTTTACCATGTTCCAGGGACAGCCAAAAAGAAGAAACAGTCTTTTGCCATTTGTACACAGGCCACTCTTTTTACACCCATTCTTATCTTTTAAAAGGTGGAGAAGCTTTTTGGCACATTCCAAGTTATGTACCACTCAGAGTGAATCATATATCATTTAGAGTGTTGAGACTTGCTTGATGCGAGACGTAAACAGTTTACAGCAGACTCCATGAAAACCTTGTTCAGAGATGTCCCACCTGATGTAATGTTTGAATTCCTGAGAGATCAACATTTTCCATTAATTTTGATCTAACGTGTTTCAAGTGCTTCTCTAGAAGGTGCATGTTAGAACTTGAGTAGATGAGTTTAAAAATTTTTTTTTTTCTTTGAGTTGACTTTAACAGCCCAATGAGAGTCCAGATAAGGCAGTTTGTGGTCGGCGCTGGGCTATAATCGGCACTACTTTATCTTATCTCCCCTGCTGGGTACGACAGTGATCTGACGTGGATGGTGTGATGTGAACTGCTGGTGCTAGAGCTACAGCAGAACAAACCTGGATGTTTGGAAGAGCCGGGGGCAGCGGCATGGAGTGACGCCACTGTGAGGACACCTAGGGGGAGATAATACCAAAAGAAGACAGACATTGGTTATCCACCAAGGCAGGAATCTGAAGTGGATGCTGTTTTGCTGTAGGACGACACACAGTGCATATGGAATGGGCCAGCCTTGAAGACTGACAAAGAATGTGTCAGAGTCATGAAGAGGTAGGGGCCGTCAAAATTTGATTCCTCATGAAAAAACAAGACACATGATTGATTGTGAGTTTTTTTTTTTTTTTTTTTTTTTTTTCTTAAGATATGTTCACTCCAAATTTCAAAGCAAGGGTGCATTAGGGCTGCAGACATGATGAATTACATTCAGATAGAATTATACATAAATTATGTAAATACATTACTTACTATATGATCCACATAGTATTGGCCACAGCACTTTTTTTGTTTTAAACAATCACACACTTGTCTCTTTGTGATATACTCTCTCCCCACCCATATTCTCTTCAAGTCCACAGTTGAGACACTAGCTTTTCAAATTTTGTACCTCTGCAACTTCTTATATAAGTTGGTAACTAATGCCAGTTTAAAATCGGGTAGTTTAAAGTGGCATTTTGAAAACTTTGAATGGTGCCCTGGCCCATCCTCCCTTTCCCCACTTCCCCCCCTTTTTTTCACTTTTTTTTCCATGTAAGTTGGTTTCTATTTTTTGACTGATGATTGTTGACTGACAGCACTGTGTACTGGGGATCAAAGTGGCGGTGGCGTACTTCATCGACGACACGCCCAGCTGGGTGCAGGTCAATATGGCCAAGATGGAGTACGAGTCCAAACAGGCTCTGCAGAAAGAGGTGAAAGCTTTCTCCTTGCTCATTGGTTCTTTAATCAGCTCAGACCTACCAGTGTACTGTGCTACACTGTTTTCACAGCACAGTGGTTATAGTGGACTGTGATGGAGTCTCCCAACAAAGCCTCCTTTCACAGATTTCATGGGTGGGAGTTGTTTAGGGCAGCAATGACAACAACAGGAAAAATCCAAGAGATTCTAAATGGTTATTGATTTGTTTACAGAAAGCTATGCTTGTTCAGCACTGTCATACCTAGAAGAGGGGGTTAGAATTTGTTTTTTAGGTTTATTTCCTGTATTCATGCTATCATAAATGAAGAGAATGTATGTGGACATCTATCAGACAAGAGGCCGAACAAGGGGGGCTTTTCATATATTTTCTCTAAACTGTATAACCTACGGGACATCTATCATAGATCCCCTTATAGATAATATAGCAAAAAATGTTCACTTCCACTCATGACGTTTGCTTTTCTGGAACATTTTGTTTTCTTTCTCAGTATAAGGTGTACTTGCCAACTGACTCTCTCTCCAGTTTAAGACACAGTTTTGAAGAGATTTTTGCAGTTGTTATTGAGAGATTCTACCACAGCCAAAAAAAAGGCTGTGGTTTTATTTCTTTAGATTGTTGGATTTGCAGAGGGAGTGGAAACTGGAACAAGAAGAAGGGTATAGAAGGGGTTAGAGTTGAACAGGGGAAGGGGAGGGGGAGTTTAGAAGTTGGGGATATGGGGACTGAGCATGATTAGTCTGTAGTGTGTTTGGTTTTCCACTTTCTGGATATAACAAGACGTCTTTCGTCTGTAGTGTGTTTGGTTTTCCACTTTCTGGAGATAACAAGACGTCTTTAGGCTGTAGTGTGTTTGGTTTTCCACTTTCTGGAGATAACAAGATGTCTTTAGTCTTCTCATGACATGGATGTACACAAAACTGAACAGTGACTACTCATGTTGTGGCAGACAGTCATATACGGTTGTTCAAGACAGCGTGATCTAGTTAGTAAGTGTGACCTGAGGCATGTTTGATGTACAGGTATAGATATATGTATGTTTGTTAATTCTCACATATATGCGTCTGTTTGTTACAGAGACTGGCAGCAGCTAACCGCAAAAAGCAGTTACTACGTAGAGTGTTTTTGCAGACCAGGAAAATCATCTTCATAAGTTGTCTGCAATTTTCCCTCAGACTTACCTGTCCAAACAAATGCCTTATACCTGTTTGACATGGACCATTGCAATATTAACAGGATCCTTTAAAAGAAACGAAAAAGAAACTGGGAAAGCAGAGAGCTAACCTTGCCACCATACCCAGTTTAACTGATAGAGTGATCACCCCTACTGAGCTCACTTCATGAGTGATTCTCTAACATAGATTAGTTTTCTCCTTTTCCTTCGCAAGGGAATATACCTCCCTCTGTTCTTTGATATTCAGACTCGACACACATGGATACTTTTGAGCGGCCTTTCAAGCCAGCATTCACTTCCACTTCAAGGTGGACTTTTGTCTGACAATGCGTGCATGTTGGTCTGTGTTGCTGTCTCTTTCCAGTAATCACCACAGTCATGGCATACCATGGCATTTTTCCAAGCCTTCTGCTATGGTTATGGACACATGCATCTGCCCCTCATGCCTCAAGTGATGCTTTTATGCTGTCACCCATGAGACCTGCATGTCCTCCTGAAGTGTTGCCTGTTCAAACCTTGCCACTCATTCGGAACTGTTCTGTTGTGACAAGACTTTCTGTTCATAATTTCGATATTTGTGTAGACCTTCAAGACAGTCCTCCAGTTTGGGCTAGAGAGTCCTCCTCCTGTCCCAGCTACACCAGTTTGGTATTTTGGTGGTGTTCAGTGGTGCCTGTTCTGATCCAACATATGCAGAACACCACCTACTAAGCCCCCTACTGACAACAGTAATTGCGTAGTTGCAGAGCCGGTGTGAGTGAACTCTCCTCTAGAGGGCGCCACCACATCCATCCAGCAACAGCCGTCCTGTAGTTGGCAATACTGATGACCCTGACGGAATCAAACCAAGGCCATAGATGTGGAGAGGATATGGAAACTGAGGTCACTACGAGATCAGGGCATGAAGGACCACAGAATTTAAGGCTTTTTTAATGCTGATCAATGAGAATGAGGATGATGAAGATGATGCTACAGATTTCCATTCCAGTGTGAGGCTGCATGACTGGGCTGTACTCTATGCTTGCTTTCATAACATATCCCAGCATCAGCCAGGCCCGAGAGATACAGACACCTGCAGTGTTAGTCAGAAAATTTGAGGAACACTCTCAGAAACGCATCCATTAAGTGTCATGGTCCCAGTCTTCCCAATTGAGCCCGTAGCAAACACAACACTGGATAGGAGCTGGTCTGGGCAGAAAAATCCCACATGACTCTGATGGGAATCGGACCCACAACCTCCCAGCTGGGAGTCTGCAATGCTAACTACTTCGCCACGGTAGCTGGTTTTAAGTTTTAAATTATGCCTGCAGTCTCCTCTCTTTGAAATAAATTTTCTTGTCTTTTCTGTGAAGACCTCGCTTCTTGTGAGATACATTCTTCTTTGAGAGATAAAGTATGAGAAAAAAGGAACTTAACTATTAACATTAATGTTATTATCAATCAAATTAATTATGAAATTTGATTTTATACATACCTGTGCAAACACCAGAACATCTGCCCACCTTCCCGCTTGGCCAGGAAAAGGTGCAAAAACTGTTCTACATTTTAGTATGATTCATGAGCTAAACCCAATAAAGGCAATCACTCTATTTGCAAGGAAAAGGTGCGAAAACTGTTCTGTATTTTAGTATGGTTCATGAGCTAAAGCCAATAAGGGCAATCACTGTATTTGCCAGGAAAAGGTGTGAAAATCTACATTTTAGTATGATTCATGAGCTAAACCTAATAAGGGCAGTCACTCTATCAACTTAACTGGGTATAGCAATGAGGTTACCTTGTGCTCTCCCATTTATCTTTTTTTTTGAGGATCCTGACAATATGGTGATGTTCCATGCCTGGTAGGGAAGAGGCATTTGCTTGCTTTTAGCAGTAAAATTTTTTTTTCTCTCTCTCTCTCTTTTTTCTTTTTTTTTTTCATTTTGACAAAAAAGGGATTCAGGTCACTTGATTTGTGCAAGCCTGTGTTTATGACTGTGAGGATGGATCTGCTATGTGTGCATCTTGTATCTATATGCATATACCTTAATACTGGTCAGTGTTGCATAATATGTGTAATGAGAGAGAGTAGAGGAAGAGGAAGAGGGGGTGGAGTGGGATTTGATGGGATTAAGCCAGTTTTATTTCCAGCTCAGGAAAGAGGGGGAGTAGTCAGAAAACAAGCTGAAGTAGAGATTATAGAATTTCAAACAATGTTTTCTTGCAGAAGTTTTCTTTGGTCAAGTGATGTTTGACCATACTCGGCTGTTTTTTTTTTTTTTTTGTTTTTTTTTTTTGTTTGAAGTTTGTTACTGGCTTTTGTTAAACTACCTTACTCAGTTTTGAATAATCCTGTGACAGTTGTGATCTGAAGTATAATTTTTTTCACTGTCTTTATTATAAAACATTACCACTTCCGATGAGATTAATTAACTTGATTGTATCATACTTTTTTTTTTAATTTGTTGTTGCATGGTTTATCAGGTTGAATCTGCCTTTATACATTTTCGTTTCTGATGGTGCCTTGTGTCCAGTTGGTAAAACTTCTGATTGGTTGCTTATGTCAGCACTGAAGGTTGAGAGATGATCTGGTGCAATGAGATTATTGTTTAGAGTTGATTTAGTGCAACTAAATCATAATATTGTGGCCATAAAGTTTTTACATATTTTTGATCTACAGTCTTGCATAAGACAAAACCTGTGAACTGACATTGTCTACTGACTGTAGTAAAGTGAAACGAATTTTTAAACTTTTGGTAACCAAGCTGCACATTGTTGGAATGTGCTTAAGTGAACCACCAAGACTTCGCTGATATGAAACGAATTTGACCGTCTTTTCTTGGTCAAGAAAGCTGCCAAGTTAAGAAATCTAAATTTTCATTGGTTAAGTGTGTTGCTGTGATGAGGAAAGTAATTAAATATTATTTTCAATCAATCTGACAACTGAGTACAACCTAATTCAAACAATTTAAGTGAGAATTTTTTTTTTCAAATGTTTCGACTTCATTGATGTAAACTGTACTTTTTTTTTTTTACTCTATCATTGTTGTTGTGCTGTTTTAAGTCTTTGTTGCACTTTTGTGTACAAGGAGGCTAGTTCTAAAAAGTTTAATAAAAGATGCCCAATTAAAGGTACAACTAGAGGTGGGGGGGGGGGGGGGGGGGGGGGGGGGGGGGGGGGGGGGGGGGGGGGGGGGGGGGGGGGGGAGCTAATACAGGGAACAAGACCAGACCACCTGGTGGTGTTGGGGGAGTAGGATGAATGGTTAGCAAAGGCCTTAATGGGTTCGTATAAAGATTGAGATAACATTTTTGCGTTAACATTAAAACACAAAAAGGATTAAAACCTGTCCAGAATCACTTCTATAATTCCTAGTGCTAGTCTACTAAGGAGCAACAAGCAAGACAAAAGACATGTGTACATGTAGAATGTATGCACTAACCATTTTATCAATATGAAAAGTGAAGGGAAAAGAAAGAATGTACCTTTCACCACATTTTATATACTGAAACGGCCATTACCCAACCAGTTGTGGCAAAGGTATTCATCTGTCAATGCCCTGCTGACAACAAAAGGGGTCAACAGCACTTGAAGATTGGAGGGAGGGAGGGAGGGGCATCTTCCCCCACCCTCCACCATCTTCTTTCTGTTCCCCCACCCCCACTAGATCAGAAAAGTCTCCTTGCGTATGTGCAAACGACTTTCATCTGAATAAAGAGAGATGAATATCATAAGCATCTCCATGTTAAAATATGTTCAAAAAGTTGCTTTTATTAACAGAAAATAAACCTGTGTTCCTGTTGTAAACAAACGATTGCCCACCAGTGTGTAAAATCATGAATTAGCTAAAATCTAATCCCCAAAATGGTGCACAAAACAGAGATATAACACTGAAGAAATGTGTACACTTACAACTTACAAAAAAAAAAAAAAAAAAAAAAAAAAAAAGAAAATATAAAGTGGCCCAATATGCAAATAAAAAATCAAACCTGGGCAAGCTGAAATAACGTAGTACTCCAGTTCTTATCACCACCTTTCCCCAAAGTTGGAGTATGGCTGCCTTAATGGTGGGATAAAAAATGGTCATAACACACAACAAAAGTCCACTCCTTATACAGGGGGTGTCCGCAGGAGTATCAGCCTGCGTATGCAGAAGAAGAAGAAGAGTCACCACCGAAAGTATGTTGACTGAAAGCATACACTGTTGGAAACACAAGCTTTCTACCTTGTATCACTTCTAGGATTGTATATGTGGCTAGTGGACAGTGCTGAATGACAAAGTTAAATCACATAGTCACATTGTTCACCTAACAAACAATCCAAAGATTAGTAGAAGCCATTTTTTTTTCATTGATAATAGGGTCACATGCATATTACAAGGTAACTGTTTGTATCAAGGGAGAGCTCAAGAGTACTGTGCATTCATTGGAATCTGTGATAATACACCATTCTCCTCCAGTGACTGAACAACATTTTTCAAAGAATATGCCTCAGAGTCTCGTACTGTTGTTTGCTTCTTGAAAATACTATTCCTCTTCTACCCCCCCCCCCCCCCCCCCCCCCCCCCCACACACACACACACACTTTTTTTTTTTCTTGACTCAGATTGATAACCAACTGACAAACATCTGATGATAAAAGAACCCTATCCTTATCTTCTCACCAGGTTGTCTATGTTTTTCTTCTTCCCCATTTCTCTTCTTCAGACCTCCTCTCTGATCTGCCCTGGTCCTCCTGCTTTCCGTCCAACCATCCAATTTCTTCATCCATAGGGACTTTCTTTGATGATTAACCCGTTCCCATAGTGTTGTTGTTTGTTGACATTCTTCAGTTTGCTGCACCGAAGATTAAATCATCATTATGAACAGATAAATGATGAATGACTTCTTCAGTTCACCCAGAATCAAGACGAATTTAACTATTTCTTTTAAGGACTTGTTTAACTCTCGACAGTTTCTGAGATTTCTGCATTTTGCATGACAGATGCTTTTTTTTTTCGTAACATTCTGCGCATTATTTCTGAAATAATAATTTTTTTGTGATGAATGTGTCTCTTTCGGGTTTTTTAGGTGATATGTTGCTTCAGATAACAAAATGTTGTGTTTTAAATACCATAATTCTGGGAAGAAAAGTGTTAATCACTGGTGATCGAAATTTAAGGGAAAGAATTAAAGAGAGTTCAGGAAACTAAATGGGGCGATTGCATAAGTACGGGTCAGCTATCCGTTATTGCATAACTGTTGACATAAATGATATTTCACTGTGTCATAGAGTTTGTTTTGCCCATGTGATGTGACTGCTGTGAACATTATTGATATTCCAAAACATTTGAAACGAAGAATGAAAGACTACTGGTGATTTCCTAATGTTTGCCAGGGATTTTACATTTCCACCTTTGTGTTGTGTGTTTTCTCAGCAAGGTTATGCTGGAACTGCCACACATACTTGACGTAAATTTGCTTGAAAGATGGAATGGTCAGAGAACAAACCCATCCAATTTTTGGTGTTGATCTGGTTTAAAGGACAGGTCCGTGATCTATTCATCATGACTATAAATGTTTATTTCATTTCATAGATTTCATGCTGAATACAAACGTGAAATCACTTTTTGAAAATTAAAACATATTTGTTTTCATATTTCTTCTTAGAAATATAAACAATAACTTTTTTTCTTCTTATTCTCTAAGAAAAAGTGGTATATGGGAAGTAACTCTTTTTATATGTACTTTTAGTTCCCCTGAGTGAAAATCAAGTTTATTGCAGACCTGGATATAAGGGTGGATCTTGGATCCATGTAACCTTGGCAGCCACCTGTACTGACCAGAATACCTCACCTGTCCTGACCAGAATACCCCACCTGTTCTGACCAGAATACTCCGCCGCCTGTCCTGTCCAGAATACCCCACCTGTCCTGTCCAGAATACCCACACCTGTCCTGAATACCTCACCTGTCCTGACCAGAATACCCCACCTGTTCTGACCAGAATACTCCACCTGTCCTGTCCAGAATACCCCACCTGTCCTGTCCAGAATACCCCACCTGTCCTGTCCAGAATGCCCCACCTGTCCTGTCCAGAATACCCCACCTGTCCTGTTCAGAGTACCCCACCTGTCCTATCCAGAATATTTCACCTGTCCTGTCCAGAATACCCCACCTGTCCTGTCCAGAATACCCTATCTGTTCTGTCCAGAATACTCCACCTGTCCTGACCAGAATACTTCACCTGTTCTGACCAGAATACCACACCTGTCTTGACCAGAATACTTTACCTGTCCTGACCAGAATACCTCACCTGTTCTGACAAGAATACTTCACCTGTCCTGACCAGAATACTCCACCTGTCCTGTCCAGAATACTCCACCTGTCCTGACCAGAATACCCCACCTGTCCTGTCCAGAATACCCCACCTGTCCTGACCAGAATACCCCACCTGTCCTGTCCAGAATACCCCACCTGTCCTGACCAGAACACTCCACCTGTCCTGACCAGAATACTCCACCTGTCCTGTCCAGAATACCTCACCTGTCCTGACCAGAATACCCCACCTGTCCTGTCCAGAATACCCCACCTGTCCTGACCAGAATACCCCACCTGTCCTGTCCAGAATACCCCACCTGTCCTGACCAGAACACTCCACCTGTCCTGACCAGAATACCTCACCTGTCCTGACCAGAATACCCCACTGTCCTGACCAGAATACTTCACCTGTCCTGACCAGAATACCCCACCTGTCCTGACCAGAATACTTCACCTGTCCTGACCAGAATACCCCATCTGTACTGGCCAGATACTCCTCCTGCCCTGACCAGAATACCCCGCCTGTCCTGTCGAGAATACTCCACCTGTCCTGTCCAGAATATTTCACCTGTTCTGACCAGAATATTCCACCTGTCCTGTCCAGAATACTCCACCTGTCCTGTCCAGAATACTTCACCTGTCCTGTCCAGAATACTCCACCTGTCCTGTCCAGAATACTTCACCTGTTCTGACCAGAACATCCCACCTGTTCTGTCCAGATTAGGCTCTGGCTTATCACTGTGATTTAAAAACGATAGCTACAACACTTGCCATAAATATCTACTTTTGCAGAGAAAAGTTGGTGGTGTGATATTCATGGAACAAGAAGAGGTTTGGTGCATGTGTGAGAGTGTGTATGCATGTGTGTGCATGTGTGTGTGTGTTTGTGTGTGTGGCTGATGTGTCCTTTTGAATCCAGTTTATCAGGGATTTGGGTAAGACTATTCACTATAAAACCATACGGGAAAAGTATCGGTGTAATGACTTTTTCTTCATGTGCCTTTTATCTGCCTTCTCTTTTTTACTTTTTCGTTTTTTGTGTTTTTTCAATTTGATTTGATTTTTTTTTACCATCACTGTTATTTTATCAAGCTTTGACAGCAAGGTAGTTTACACTTGTTTGTATGGGCAAACATTTGTACGTATTTTATTACTGTTAAGTATGAAGAGAATTTATGCTTATATACGATTCTCATGAAATCTTCTCCTAGCTGGTAAACATTATGAAATCGATGTTCTTGTTGTGAAGTGTTTAAAGAAATGGGTGTTTTCTTTAAATTACATTATTTTTTATAAACTTGAAAGATGATTTACTTTTCCACTGAACGAAAGAGACCAACAAATTACAAGACAAAACATGATGTGTTTCGACCTCTTTGCTCTTCTTCAGGCAAGACAAAAACATAAAAGACATTGAAAACGAAGAACTAACTATCAGTTATCTCCACAAATTGGGCGCATCCATTTTGCGTCCAATTTTAGGAGATAAGTGAGTGTTCGTTCTTCGTTTCCAGTGTCCTGAATGTTGTTTAACTTGCTGAAGAAGACCAGAGAGTTTGAAATGCATCATGTTTTGTCATGTCGTTTGAGGTGGCTGCAGGCGAAAACATTTTTTTGTTTGACTCTTTCGTTGGTGGAACAGTAAATCTTCTTTTGGTTTTCTTTCAGTTTCCGCCTGCAGTCACCTGACTTTGAAAGTAATCATTGTTTTATGTTTACGTAATGCATGTGAAAGGGAATGTATTTAACTTCAGTCTTACAAATCTTAAATAAATGTCAGCAAACCGCCCAGAAAAACATGGACAAACGAGTCTTGTGACTCGTTTGTCCACGTTTCTCTGGGCGGTTCGCTGACATTTATTTAAGATTTGTTTAGATTTCCGCCTGCAGTCGTCTCACTTTGCAACTAGATTCAGTCTTACACTCGTATGGATGTCAGAGAAAATGATTATCCTTTTGCTCTAAGAGTTAGCTTTTTTTGGTTAATCCAACGACCAGTTATCTCTTTGCAATAAGAGTCAGTTTTTTTTTTTCTTCTTTTAATTCAAATTTCTTTCTGGCCATGATTGTCAAAAACATGCCAATTCATTCATCTGTTGTTTTTTTTTTTTGTGTTTGAGAGGGGTTTCTTGGTTTTGTTTTGGAAAAAAAAGTCACTGATGGATTGTTGAGAGTGTAAATCAGTGTCCTTGTATGTAGGTAAGTTTTTGTCATGCATGCAGGGCCTGCACAAATTGGATTCTGCCTACCTTGTATAAATGCTCAAATTTTTCAGCTTCTTGCATGGTGTGTTGATGCTTTGACCAAAGGATGTTTCCAAGATGACATTCAAGACAATGCCAGCTGCAGCTGGCAGTTTTTGACTCGTCGTTAACCTGAAAAATTCATGCGTTTGCTCATGCGTTATTTTCTTGCCATTTAACTAATTCACATTTTGTGGAATGATTTGCTTGTATTTGGTTATATATTTTGTTTCTGTTTAGTTTGAGTTTATCGTGGACCAACATGCCACTTACCGGTACTGTTTTGTTCTATTTTGATTATGCTTGACATGACCATCAGGTCACAGTTTGCAGTAACAATAAGAACAAAACCGTGCGTGCGCGCGCACACACACACACACACACACACACACACACACACGCACATACATACACACACACACAGAGCTAATACGCAGTGCCATGTTGCTTTCAAAGCAGAACTAGCTGTGTGATTTTATAAACTTCTTTTTTTAAATTACCTCAATGGAATGAACATGGAAAATTTTTTTCAGTTTTTCCATGTTTTTAATATTGCTGTTCATGTTAGATTTTGTTATGTTGTTGTTTTACTTTGATATTTATTTACTTGAGATCTTTTACTTCCAGTTTGTGTAGTAGAGATTTGTTTGCTGCAGTTCCAGCATTGACTGTGACTTGGAAACTATTGGTTAATATTAGTCGTGCTTAAGCAATGAAAACTGACAAAAAAAAAAAAAAAAAAAAAAGCAAAAAAAATCAGTTTGAAACGCGATCAAAAAGGAGGAAGGTGAGAGATGGTTGAGTAGGTGGGATGTAAAAAGATTTGTTATTCGCATTTCACAAATTTGAAATAAATGCATAACATTTTCCGCTTCTTTTTTTTTTCTCTTCTCTGTTGAATATTAGTGGTTGGTTCATAGTGGAGAATTTAATACTTTTTAAATGTTTACTTTGTGTGTTTAACCCCTTCTTGGTCAGTGGTTTTTTCACCTGTGGATTCAACATACTGTCCTTTTGTGTTTTGGCAGGGTGCTTGTACAGTGGGTGCTCAGTATCTTGTTTTGTATGTAAACATTTCTTCTTCTTTTTTAAAAAAAAAATTTCAAATTAAAAAGGAATATATTTGTCCTTTTTTTTCCATCAATCTTGAAATCTAGATAGCAAATATCTCGTTCTTTTAAGCAAAATATTAAGTGGTGACTAGTCTCCATGCTCCCAAATGGAAAGAAAATCAAACAAATCAAAATCAAAATAAACTTTTCTTACAGAGCTGTCAGCAGTGGTTATGGACCCAGACAAAATTGAGTGCAATGATAAAGTCATGACCACATGAATTCAACTTGACTGTAATTGTGTTCTTTTGAAAGAAGCCTAATAGGAAGCTTTTTTTTAATTCCTTTACAGGAGAGAGGACTTTGAAGTTTCTTGTCTTTGTTGTAAGAGCCCAGAAAATGACTTTTTTTTCTGGTCGTAATAAAGCTGAATCTGACATGTTGCACTGGACGTAATAATGACTGTGGTGGATTGACAGAAAGAACTGCCATAATTATTGTGACTTTTCTGGTCATAATAAAAATGAATCTGACATGTTGCACTGGACGTAATAATGACTGTGGTGGATTGACAGAAAGAACTGCCATAATTACTGTTTTCACTGCACATGGCTTGCTTTCAATATATCATTGATAATTTTTATTTTCTCTTTTTGACTGAATGTGCAAATGATTGATGACTATTAATGTCTTTTGACTTCATGTCCGATGTTTTCTCAGTGTCAAATGCATAATTACTATTTTCTCCATGCGCACAATTTTTGGTATTATGTGAAAACAGTAATTGTTGTGGCTTTGATAATGAAAATTCCTATTTTCATAAAGAAAATTGTATTCTGACATTTTGAAGGTACTGATCTGTCAAACGATGTGATATCTGTCATTCGCGTTCTGTGAAAAGAGTAATTTTTTTCTTTTGTTTGGACATATTCATCCACCTGTGATCATCATCGCTGTTTGTTGTGTGATTTGCAGTGAATGTTAGTAGATGAACCTAGCATGCTGTGAAGATTAAAAACAAAAAGTAGAAAAGGAACATTGGCCACAGAGAAATCAACCAGGTGCTACAGAAACCACCGCGTGATTTGGCAGCAGCACAGTGTCTCCCCTGGTGGGTTGCCTCATGACGGCTTTATGTCAGCTGTTTTCTGGTTTGTTGGTTTGTTCAACAGGAAAATTATGGATGTGGATGTGGATGCGAAAGTGAATAGAGGGCAGAAGAGCTGCGGAAGGGACTGGGAAGATTCCACCACAACCAAGCAAACAGGTTAAACCAACAGAAACCGTTAAACAAACATTTGAGAAATGGAAGGATAACAACCAACAAAGATTTGTATGCAACGGGACTTAAATAGCCTCCGTGCTGATGCAGGTAATATTGTTACATGACGGAAGGGCTGGAATGTGATCATTTTTCTAGATGTTATACAGTTTGAAACTATGCAGATTTCCACTGTGGTGACGAGTGTTGCAAACTAACGGTGCTTTTTTTCAACTTAGTACATGCATGCATGTTTTGAAGTGATGAGAGTGTTTCGGCTTGAATGAGAACGAAAACCAGAATCATGATCAACACTACACATACATAAGCGGGTGCTATGTCAGCAAAGTTTGAATCTAAGCAAGGTTATGTCTGCTTTTGTTCATCTGTTGAAACATGAGATCTATCATTGCAACTGGATTCGAACATTGTGGCGTATAACATTTTTGAGGAGATGGAGGTGAACTGTTTCAAGAGTAATGAATCGAAGCCAGTTCAAAGGAAACGAATACGAAAGTGCCCATACACTTGTGTGCAATATCATTTAATACTCAAACTGTTATTGTTTTACTTCTTTAATGAATGCTTTTGAGTTGCCATTCAGAATTGTCTGCATTGAGATTCTATAAACTTTCCAACAGTTTATTGGTTTGGTGTCGGTTCTTTTTAAACCCTATTGCTTTGATTTTAAACTTCTATCTGGATCAGGGGTTTGTTATGCTGTAGGAAGCAAGTTCATTCTGAAAAGTTTTCATACAGCGATCTGGTTTTTCTGGTGTGAGCTTAATTATCATCAAATGCAGTATATAACCATACACTTTTGTGTAGTTTTACTGTATTGTTTGTATTAATAAGTATTAAGTATCCCTCATCTTCGACAAGAGACTGTGAGATTGCATCAAACTGTGGTGGGTGTAGAATGTTAGGTAAGATGGGCCAGAAGTAGGTCATGATTTGCACCTACACATCTATTATATGGTTGTTTTGAGGAACGTTTAGCCTTGCTTGGGATGCAAGACATAAACACTTTACAGCAGATTCCATGAAAATCTCATTCAGAGATGTCCAGCCTGACGTGACCTTTGAATTTCTAAAAGAGATTATATTCTTCATCTGATCTAAGATTTTATGGAAGAAAGATTTTTAACGAAGTTTTTCTGGTGCATTTTAAGAAGGTGTATTTTAAAGAGATGTGTGAATAGTGTTTTTTTTTTGTTTTTGTTCTTGATGACTTGTGAGTTGACTTCGTGTTGACAGCCCTGATATGGCCCTTTGTGGTTGGCTGGGCTATAAGCAACATTACCTTGCCTTACTGGCAATGGACTATGATTGTTGCACAGTCAGACGTATTGGTGTTGTGTCAAAAGGTGTGATTGGTGGTCAGAACATAATGCCTTTGCTCTGATCAAATGTTTGAATTAACCCCGTAAGAAATGTGTTTTTTCACAGATAGACTGAGGAGCTTATGGAAGAAGAAGAGGGGTTGTTGGTTAGGAATGCTGTTTGTATATCTCTTTTAAGTAAAAGTGATGTTACATTTAGTTAGATGACTTAACAAAGCATTCACCAACAGTTAGTGAAAGTTCTGAAAATTTAGGAGAGGTGAAATGTGGACAAATCTGAAATTGGTTCATGACTAAAAAAAAAAAAAAAAAAAGCTAAAGGAGAAATGCAAGTTGAATGAAAGTTCTGGTGTGTGTGTGTGTGTGTGTGTGTGTGTGTGTGTGTGTGTGTGTGTGTGTGTGTGTGTGTGTGTGTGTGTGTGTGTGTGTGTGTGTGTGTTACTGATGCATCTTTAAGTGTTTTCATTTATACTGAATCTACTGTTGGATTGTCTTTCTCAGGATCATAAAGAAGCATTTGTGGATAATGACTGATCAAATTCACTCACACACGGACACACACACACACACACACACACACACACACACACTACAGAGATATTTGCACACTCTCAGCTGTTACCAAGAATGACAGTCAGAACAGCTTGCGCTCTGTGTTTTGGAATATTGGAGATGTTTTTCTGATTACGTTTTGTGTTTCTTCCTTTATTGTTTTCGTGGTTTGTGTGCAAGTAGTACATATCTTTCTTAGTGTACTCATATTGCAAGATTTAGTACAGTAACTTTCACAGCTTGTAAAAACCTGCTTTCGCATACGCACTACACACGAAACATTTGATATTCTAACTTTTGTGACTTGATGGTGGAATGTGGGTTACTATTTTTTCAGATTGTCAAGTCATATGATATTGTCTAAAACATCTTATTGGTGTTGCAGGTTTGGTGGTTCTTGAAATATTGCTCCCTTTCAGTCACTTGTTTACTGTGTGCACATTTTTACTCTTTCAGTATTTTTCATGAATAAAGCACAACTTACAATCCTTCAGTCTGGGACTTAGGTATGTTTGTGTTAGGTATGTTTGTGTTCTTCTTTTACCATAAATCAGTTATACTGTATCATTTTATGTCTCCTCACTGGCCATCCAGAACTTCACCGTAGCGAACGGTCAACTTGGCTGTAAGCTCTGTAATGTGACACAGCACAGCAAAATGATTTAAAACACAAGTTAATGAACAGCGGATTTGATACTCGCATTCAAATTGACATACTTGAGTCTTGGTATTGTGGTGCTGTGTTGTGATGCAGGAATGCATAACACTTATTCTTGCACAGTTTCAGTTTATCTTAGAGCCTGTCATCACCAAAAAATGTCCCAAAGAACAACCTGGCACACATCTGGTGGCGAGACACACTCTTAAATCGACTTATTCTTGTTCTCCAGAGGTTGAAATCCAGCGTTAGCTATGAAAAAACCAACATTTTCCATAGTGTGACATTGGTAGTAATCAGGACATGGTACTAATGACGACTGGGCTCAACGTAAAGAAACACCATAGACTAGTCTGTGCATGAGGATCAATGTGGAATAATACTGAAAATGTGGAAATTTCTGAAGCAAATGTATGGGCACTCACTGTGCTAGAAGGTGACATTCAGCACATCTCGCTGACAGCCCTGAAAGGACCCTGTGTGGTGGACTGGGTGGTAATAACACTGGAAGTTCATGAGGCAGGGAAAGAGGCTGGGACACAATAAGAACGAAAAGCCTCTACTCACTGATGATAGCTTGGAAATGTGCATGGCAGAAAGGGAGTCTACAGAGTAAAAACAACAACGAAAAATTGATACCAAAAGCAGCATCTTAGTGCACACTGATGAATTGGAGGGAGCATTGAATAGAAAGCGACCTTGGCCAGAGAGAAATACATTGTAACCTAATGTGATACTGTGGTTGCAGTGATGAACAAAGGCAACAGTAAAGACTGTCTACTGATGTGACATCGTGATGCAGTGATGAACAAAGGTAACAGCTAAGACTGTCTACGGATGTGATATTGTGATGCAGTGATGAACAAAAGCAACAGCACAGACTGTCTACCAATGTGATATCGTGATGCAGTGATGAACAAAAGCAACAGTAAACCAGCCTTTTATAGATCACAGATTAAAACGACTTAGGCTCTAGCTACAGAGCAATCAGAATGATTTTTTCTACACAGGACAAACAGAAATTATCAGATGTAAAACAGGCACAGCAAAGATCTGAAGTAGAGGTTTAAAACAGACACCAGCACACTGGACCGTGCTATTGACACCAGCACACTGGACTGTGCTAGTGACACCAGCACACTGGACCATGCTATTGACACCAGCACACTGGACCGTGCTATTGACACCAGCACACTGGACTGTGCTAGTGACACCAGCACACAGGACTGTGCTATTGACACCAGCACACTGGACTGTGCTATTGACACCAGCACACTGCACTGTGCTATTGACACCAGCACACTGGACCATGCTATGGACACCAGCACACTGGACCATGCTATTGACACCAGCACACTGGATCATGCTATTGACACCAGCACACTGGACCATGCTATTGACACCAGCAGCAAATCCAGGTGTACTCCAGTAGAAGAAGCTGTCTGCACACTCGATGAGAGAAACCATCATGGGTAGACAAGGTGCCCACAGAACTCGACATGAGAGGCCAGAAGTCATAAAGGCTCCAACATCTCTTGGAGAATCTAGTTAACAGTAGTGAAGAGATGGACAGCTTCTGTCAGTGTCACTGTCCAGACAGGAGACCTACGCCTCTACCAAACCTTGCCGGACCAAGAGACACCCCAGCAAAGGGTTGGTGAGGATTCAGTGGAGCAGACACAAGGGAACCACAGAAGAAATCCTTTCTGAAGGACAAACAGAATTCAGGCCTGAAAAAGAGCACATCTAAACAGGTCTTCAACATTGGAGAAATGCATGTTCGTTCAACATGAACATAAATGCGAGTCACTACTTCATGGACTTCAAGAAGACCTTTGACATGTGT
This sequence comes from Conus betulinus, assembly GCA_016801955.1. Lineage (NCBI taxonomy): Eukaryota > Metazoa > Mollusca > Gastropoda > Neogastropoda > Conidae > Conus > Conus betulinus. The sequence goes on along the minus strand of JADBJO010000272.1, from coordinate 253,181 downwards.
AGTATGAAAGTTTGTGTCAGGTTATGATAAACTGGTTGGCTTTGACCCAACCTAATGTCAGTCTCAGAAACACTCTACAGAAATGCAGACAGCTCCATTCACCTGACAATGAAGACTTGTAATGAATAATCATTGGAGTGTGGAATGGGTCTCTCTTCTCATCTTCTTCTTCTGTGTATGCAGGCTGATACTCTTGCGGACACATCCTATATGGACAGACAAGAATTAATTGCATCTACGCAACAAAGGGAGTGGAGTTTTGTCTGTATGACTTTTTTATCCCACCATTAAGGCAGCCATACTCCATCTTCAGGGAAGGTGCATGCCATGTGTAATGTGTCATCCATACCAACGGCCAAACTGGCCTTTTCTTCCGAAAGTTGGTGATGGGATTTTACGTGTGTGCAAGATGTTATGCGTGCGTTCACATGGAACCTCGGCTTATAATCTCATTCGAAGGACTGTATGGGAAATGGAGTCAGAACTAATGTTAACTCCGAGAGAAAAATCCCCCTGTACTGGAACGGCCTGGTGGAGATTCGAACCCCCAACCCTTGGATTACGAGTCCGGTGCTCTACCAACTGAGCTATTCCGGCCCCCTGCCTCTTCTCATCATTTGCTTACAATATCTGTCTGGAGAATGTAATGCAAGAAACACTTCAACATTTTACATCTCGTATCCTCTGGTGGGTGGTTTCTGTGTTTCACTGTGGCATTGACCTAACGACTAACAGTTAAAGAGAACTGTTCTCTGCCTCTGTGTTTCACTGTGACGTTGACCTAACGACTAACAGTTAAAGAGAACTGTTCTCTGGCTCTGTGTTTCACTGTGACATTGACCTAATGACTGACAGTTAAAGAGAACTGTTCTCTGGCTCTGTGTTTCACTGTGACATTGACCTAATGACTAACAGTAAAACAGAACTCTTCTCTGCCTCTATATTTCACTGTGACGTTGACCTAATGAGTAACGGTAAAATAGAACTGTTCTCTGTCTCTGTGTTTCACTGTGACGTTGACCGATTGAGTAATGGTAAAACAGAACTCTTGTCTGCCTCTGTGTTTCACTGTGTTTGTTGAGCTAATGAGTCACAGTAAAACAACTCTTCAAAAGTCTCAGAAATAAAGTCTGGTGAAGGGGGAAGAAATAAAGGTCATGTTTTAGAACTGGTGTTTACCCAATATTTCTTTTCTTAGATTCTCTATCCTTTTAACTTCAGAAATAAAGGTCATGTTTTAGAAACTGGTGTTTACCCAATATTTCTTTTCTTAGATTCTCTATCCTTTTAACTTCCATTCATGAACAATCCGCTACTCCCAACCCCCCCCCCCCCCCCCCCCCCCCTCTCTCTCTCTCTCTCTCTCACACAGATGACAATGCACCAAATCACAGCTTTTATTCAAAACCCAATCTCCACATCATATCCCTGAGACAGTCAAAGATGTGTAACGCACTGAGTGTAGCAAGTGGTGTGATAGTTTGTTACCCTCTCACCTGCACAGGTTACAGTGCTGGCCGAACAATACCCATCATCTGCACCTCTGACAACTGATCCATACCAAACACTTTAACAGTGTCAGAAGATATGGCTGCCCCAGAGCCAAGAAAACTATCCGCTGCACTACTGGCAACCCAGTGCTTACCAACGACTGACAAAGTCTCTGGAGATCTGGTCGTGTCAGAGGCACAGTGACAAAACATTGTGCTTGATTCATGTCATTAACGGACAAACTACTGAATTTTGGTTGACATCATCTCTGTTGGATTGGCATGCAAACAATGTTAGTGTGGACGAGTGTGAGTGTGTGTGTGTGTTTGAGTGTGTGTGTGTGTGTGTGTGTGTGTGTGTGAGAGTGTGTGTGTGTGTGTGTGTGTGTGTGTGTGTGTGTGTGTGTGTGTGTGTGTGTGTGAGTGTGTGTGTGTGTGTGTGTATGTGTGTGTGACCACCAAACATGAGCATGTTCAATATGTCTGTACATTCACATGCACATGGTCTTAAAATCACCACTCATGCACAAAAAAAGACAGAAAGCAGAAGAAAAAAACTCTTAACATTGAATGGAAAGGCCTTGCTCATTTAAGAACAGTTGAACAACAACATTTAAGCATAACATTTTAAGGCTGAAATATAACAACACTATTTCACTCCTCTTCCAGACACTCATATCAAACTTTGGCACTCTCTAATCAACTACACAAAAGACACGGGTGTTAACAAGATTTAAAATCATGACAAAATGAGGTGCGCTAAGCAGAGCAAATGATGATATTCTCCTGACAGCCATTTTGGAGTATTGTTTTGTGCATTTCTCATCTCTGTTATCTTTGTCATTTGAAAAAAAAAAAAAATTGTCAAAAATTCACTTGTCTGTTTTGTGGATTAGATAGGGTTACTTTGCACTCTGTTCTGAGCCTTTATTTGTATTTAGGTTTGTTTTCAGAAACATTTATTCATTTCTATTATTTACTTTGTTTTTTTATTGAAAGCACTTACATACAGCATATTCTCATTTACAGACCAAACTTCAAGGGCTGTGCAATCCATGCTCTATTTCACATAGCATGCTGCCTACCTGGGTAGAGCCAACTGAAGAGCTGCCTGCTGGTGCTGCATTCAGTTGTTTCCCCTGTCATTCACTTGCATATCGGTAAGTCTGTTTTTCAGTCATTCTTTCAATTTCTTCATGGAGGATTTATGCTCTGCACAAACTAGTCATCCATATCAATGGCCACAAACTGGCCTTCTCTTCCAAAAATTTGATGATGGGATTTTCCGTGTATGTAAGATATGCATGCATTCACACACAGAAATTTTTTTTTTTCATTTGATATTCTGTTTGAAATAGGGAATCAGAGCTAGTGTGTTAATTCTGAGGGGAAAAAAATCCCCCCCTGTACCAAAACAGCCTGGTGAAAATGTGAACCTGCAACATGAGGATCACCAGGATTATGAGCCTGATGCTCTACCAACAAGCTGTTCTGGCCCCTAAACATACATGAACACCTGTCCATAAAGTCCAAGATATACATGAACACCTCTCTAAGAAGTCACTACGATCAACTCCGAATTAACCCTTGGGTTACTTTGATTGCAGATTTATCACAGACTTCTCTCTCCGCCCCTACCCCCCCCCCCCCTTTGCCCCCTGAAAAAAAAATTGAACTCCAACAGTGTGTTAAGTATAAAAGATTTTTCTTTTTGGAAAGAGTCACAACACTGAACGAAGAACCTCAAGATTTGGCAAGTGTGTGTGTGTGTGTGTGTGTGTGTGTGTGTGTGTGTGTTATCTGTCATTCAGTTAAGATTTCAATTGTTGTCTCTCTCGTCTTGTATCTCAGTCTGGGTGGTTTGTAGGGGGAATGGAGATTCATGTCATACTAGCACCTGTAGCAGGTCTAAATCAAATTGTGGAAATGGTCATTTCATAACAGGCCACAGCTTCATGAAACAAATTTTTTTTTGTAAATGATGATTAAATTTCTAGAGAATATTCTAACTAAAGATATGGGACAACCAATGGTACAAAAATACTGGCCTGATTATTGTGAAAGTTTCAAAATGATCATAAGAAGCAAAATATATGAAAATTCAGTCCTGGATAGGACAACAAACATTTCACACCTCATAAAATCTGAAATGATGATGTATTAAAGTAAGGCTTGAGACAATGGCTCCACAACAGTAATTCACACAGAGGTACAACGTTAATTGATATGTAGATCCACAGCTTTTACAAACTCTTCAAATAAGAAACAGTATCTTAACATGCTTAAAACAAGTGAACATTTTCCAGTTTCAACTGAAAACATGCAAAAAAGCAAAAAATCATAGTCTGCCAAGACATAAACATGGAGACACACAGGAGTACCCACATCCCTTTTTTTTTTATGATATATTGTGGTGTTAATCTCACCCCCTCTGTCCTGGATTCTCATATTCCATCATTTTCAGACTCCTGCTACATTACAAGTAGTGTCAGCAGTCTGCAGAAAACTGTGTCAAGCCACCGCAAGGGCACCCTCCACAGGAGTCCCAGCACTACAGCTGAGGTTTTGTGGTAGAGTTCAGCGCTGCCTGGGGATGATTCAACACTGACAAGATGCCCCTTTCCACACACCTTCTGTTGACAAGAAGAAATATCATGTGGTAGTGGCTGACCTGTCTTCTGTGAAGTGGAGATCTTTGCACCACAACCATCAAAAGCGATCTCCCAAATCAGGTTTCTGAACTGCTTATGGTAGCTTTGCATCATCTGCCTCAAGTCATCAAAGACACGGGTTCTGTTATACAGCCTATTTTGGAAGAGGCCCTTCACTGTTTCAAACAATGGGTAACAGCTCTATGCAAAAACCTTGGTTGTGTGATTTTAACATTTGAAACAGTTCCACTTTGTTGGGGAACTTTTCATACAATCTTAATTACTGTTTAAACAAAAAACATATATATTTAGGTCCATAAATTGAGATTTACAGTGCCATTTGGCATCACAAAAAATGATGATGTGAGAAAACAGTCACTTCAATAACATCACCATCGAGCTGCAAACGACAGTTAAAAAGACTGCGACTGAGATCTCATTCATACAACGCTCCAAGATAAATTTGATCTGGTGTGAAACTGTAAACAGAGATCAGAACAGCGTAACAAGGAAGTACACAGAAAGGCCAAACACTGATTGTTTCATTCTCTGGTGAAAGCAATGCGATTCAGATGAGAGAAAAACTGTGGTGCAGCAGTGAATGGAGATGACAATGTGGAGAAGGAAAGAAGAACATGTAGTGGAAACTCTTCTGCTGAAATTGTTCAACTCTGAAGGTCAAATGACGACAGAACAAAAATATGATTACATATTAAAATATTCCAACATTCTCATTATCTTTGCAAGGCTATCACAGAAGAAAGCATCTGGACGGAGTCTACACACCCAATATACTTTGCACAATATGTTGCTGGAACAATGAAACAGTAATATGGATTCTGTCAATCAAAACAATAAAAAATTAACATAATTCATTTAATCAACAGATTTACTGCCAATGCAAGTTACTGTTCAATATTCTTATTGAAAAAAAAAAACCACAGTTTGAACTTTACTATAGGAATGAGAGAAGCTTTCAAAAAATTCTATGTACATGTGGACGGCAAGGATGCATGGCAAAGCAAGACGAAGATGTAGAGATGGTTCAGCCACTGTGGGAGACTGTTTTGTTCTCTATGATACAGCAGGACTGGCACAAGATCTCGATTTTTTTACTTTCATTATGTGAGTTTGTAGAGCTAAAGTTACAGTCTGTTGAAGAACACGCCCTGTTTACAAATTGACCACACCAGATACACAGAAGATACTCCATTTACAAACAAGTCGTGCCAGAGCTGCCATTTATTAAGAGAAAATACATCATCAGGCGGTTTCCATGAAAAATGTTTGTGAGACATTTTCCAAAGGAAAATGACTGTGGAACCATAATCCACCAAACTCTGATAAATTTGCATTGACTGGCTTGGCTTTTTGCCCTTGATCAAGGTTGACTTTGGACTCATTTTGTGGTAAATAGTGACAAAAATGGCAAGGGCAGAGTTTACACAAAGAGATATCATATTGTCATCTTGTTCATCCATGGTGAACAAGCCTTCAAAAGAAAGTGGGTTGCCCAAAACAACTTGAACGTCATGTTTAAAAACACTGCATTTCTATATCTACAGATGAGATGAATTTATTGTCTTGGTACCCCAGCCCCTGACTCAAAAGATCCACAGGGTTGGTCGAAGACAGCCTGACCTGCGTGCAATGTTCAGTGAGAGGAGGCAACTCTGCGCTTCCAGTCCCCATTCTCAAACACTTGCTCCAAACTTCATGACCTTTACTGACCATACATTCACTTGCTTCAAAGAAATAAGAACACCTCAGTAAAGCAACACTGTGAATCATATCAACATGAAACAATGTCAAGGCATTTGAAACCATAGCAGCTCCAAAATAGACAAATTTTTCACATGGACAGCACTGAGCAGCTAAAACTGCGACATCTGCAAAAATATTCTGCTACATTTTACATAATGTTATAGGGCTCTCCTTCTCTCCTCTGAACATATCAATATTTTTTTTTCTCTCTCACAGCATACACATATAATCTCAGTGTTTGATGATCTCCTCTCCTCTGAACAGGTACACATGATACCTCATACAATGAGTGCAAATAGAAATTAAATGACTCGGGATCATAATCCTAATAGTGGAATGATTTCAAATCAAACACCAATTTCAGAAGTTGTAAGCTTGCCAGTTGCTGTCCACGACCATTCTACATGGAGTGACAGATGAAGAATGTCCCAGAGGTCCCCTGAAGAAGCCGTGGAGAGACAGGGGCAGCACTGGTGACAGTGCCTCTGTCCTGCTCCACCTGGCAGAGGACAGCAACTGCCCACATTCCTGACAGGAATCAGTCTTGGTACCGCAATGTCCTGAACTCACAAGAAGCTGAGATGAAGTGAATTTGCCATGGTTCATGATGCACACTGACTTCATGGTAAGATGACAGGAAATGGGATTTGCTACAATTCATGATGCACACTGACTTCATGGTAAGATGACAGGAAATGGGATTTGCTACAATTCATGATGCACACTGACTTCATGGGAAAATGACAGGAAATGGGATTTGCTACAATTCATGATGCACACTGACTTCATGGTAAGATGACAGGAAATGGGATTTGCTACAATTCATGATGCACACTGACTTCATGGTAAGATGACAGGAAATGGGATTTGCTACAATTCATGATGCACACTGACTTAATGGTAAGATGATCAAATGGATACAATTCATGATGCACACTGACTTCATGGTAAGATGGGAAATGGGATTTGCCACGGTTCCTGATGCAAACACTGACATCATGGTAAGATGACAGGAAGTGGGATTTGCCACGGTTCCTGATGCAAACACTGACTTCATGGGAAGATGACAGGCAATGAAGTTGCCGCGGTTCTTGATGCACACTCATGGCTTTGAGGAAGTCCATCACACATCAGCAGGTCTTGCAGCAGGTTTTGTTCCTTGGATCCCAGCTTGGTGATTCCATCTTGAATCAGCTTGTTTTTCCGCTGCAAAGAGCGCCATTCAATACAAAAAGTCTTATGTAGCAGTTCTTTCTTCTGGCTGACCATTGCAATAGTCTACATGTACTGTCAAGCTGATGCTGAGCAAGGAAATAAACAGACTGTTATCATGCTGTTTGTAAAGCTACCATGTTGCTACTACGCTGGCGAAAATGTGACACACAAAATAAAAAACTTTTTAAAAAAGCATCAGACTTGGAAGCAACACACACATTCCAACAGAGTCTAACTTTACCAATGTCTTGATAAAATTGAAAAGATTAGTAGAAATTATTTTTGACCGCCGATCTTCTGTCAACTATACAAACTATCTTTGAGGATGCTCAGAAGACTTGAAAACAGAAGAAAACAGAACAAAAATGTTCAACGTTTCAGTCATAGACCATTTTCAGGACTGATGACATTAAAGGAAAGAAAAATAAATGTGTATAGGCAACAACATATGAAAACATGTACATAAACAGATGAATACATCCTAATGATGGTCTATGACCGAAACATTGCAATTTTTGTTCTGGGTTTTTCTATTTTCCCATTCTGCTAGGCACCTTCCTGCCTCAAATACTTCAAAGATTATTTTCCCTGATGAAGTAAATAACATAACATACCTTCTGTTTAATTTGCTGTAACTTGTACATACAAAAAAAAAAAAACAGCATAAAAACAAACATGTTAACAGTTCAGAAACCAGACTCACCGGTGCCGTACATGTCTCCCAGCCGCTGAAAGAATTCTCTGAAGTGTTCCTGCAGCATTGACAGCTCTTCATCAGCCTCCTCCTCACTCCAGCTGTCCCAGTCGCTCTCTTCCTCCTCCTCTTCCTCCTCCTCTTCTTCCTCTTCCTGCTCCTCTTCCTCCTCCTCCCTCTGTCCGTCCACTCGGTTCCTTGGACTCAAACGAGCTGCTATCTCCCGGATTTCCAAGACATCGTCCGTGGTGCTGAGGGTCCGTCTGCGACCCGTGCGACTGTAGATGGGCAAGCCCAGACTGCTGCCACTGCGGTTTAGGCTGGTGTCACTTTCGTTCTCCTCTGTGAGTTTGGACAGACATGAAGAATTTTAGTAATGGAAGTTCTATGCATCCTCCAAATGTCACTCTATCAACCTCTTGCAACAAGAATCAATTCTATGATAAAAGCTGACTGGCCGCATCTCATTCACTCTGGTCTGACCAAATTGTCACATTCAGGACAGGCAAGGCACAAACAGTCTTTTATAATTAAAAAAAAAATTTTTGTTAATTATAAAAGAAAATATAGAATTCTAATTTTAAAAAAAAAGCTGAGAAGTTAGAGATAGGTCAAAAGAGGACAGTGCCCAGAGATTTCAACACATAATATACATCTATCAGCATGGCACAAAAATACATACACAGAGTATATCTTATAACTTACAGCTATTTAAATGAAAACAAAACAAGATAAAGCAGGAAACATAATTGAAAAACAGCTGATCCACTATGCAAATGGGCACAAACAGTCTTTGTCATGCTGAAGAATATCTGGGCTTCGAGACAATTACCAGCCACACACAACTCCACATTGCTACATGGCTTTAAGACATGAGGTGCAGTTTCTGTATCTAGTGGCCAGACAATGCCACAAAATGATCCAGACAGTCACTAGCACCTGTCTGAGGTGCAGTTTCTGTGTCTAGTGCCCAGACAAGGCCACAAAATGATCCAGACAGTCACTAGCACCTGTCTGAGGTGCAGTTTCTGTGTGTCTAGTGCCCAGACAAGGCCACAAAAATCCAGACAGTCACCAGCACCTGTCTGAGGTGCAGCAGTTTCTGGATCCAGTGGCCAGACAAGGCCAAAAAGATCCAGATAGTCACCAGCACCTGTCTGAGGTGCAGTTTCTGCATCTAGTGGCCAGACAAGGCCACAAAAAGATCCAGACAGTCACTAGCACCTCTGAGGTGCATTTTTGTATCCAGTGGCCAGTCAAGGCCACAAAAAGATCCAGACAGTCACTAGCACCTGTCTGAGGTGCAGTTTCTGTCTCTGGTGGCCAGACAAGGGCAGAAATGAGGAGCTGTGACAGAGAGCAGGATAGACGGCAGCACCACACAGAGATCCTGAGGAGGAAGCGGGGCAGGCCATGGCGTACTGCCACACAATGAACGACAGACTTACCTGTGTAGGAGGCACGGTCCAAGGTTTCCTCCTCCTGTGCTGTCTGGAGCTGTGCAAATCCTGGAGGTAACTGCGGTCTGTTCCAACACAGGGTGACGTCCAGCTCACCTCCCTCCACTGTGTCCACGTGGAATCCACTCTGACCAAGGCAACAACCAGCACTTCATTCTAGTCTGTGTACTACTATGTGCAGGTAAACAGTATATGCAAGAACACACATGCACCGAACTCATCTTTCTTGCATGCGTATATACCCAGTGCATAGCTTACCTTGGCAATGGGAAGTCTGTTGGCATGTTTCCTCCTCCCCTTCCCCCCTATCCCTCCCCCCCCCCTCCCCTCCCCTTCCCCCCGCAATATCAACTCAGAAGCAGGTCTTAGAAAAAGTTGCCTCTGCTGGAAATAGGTTATACCACTGAAACATATACACACAAGCAAGCACACACAAGAACATACTAATACTGAAAGTTAACCATGGCAACTGAAAAGATGCAGAAATTAAATAGACATACAAACATAAGCACATCCAATTCCACCTTCTCTCAAAAATAAAATCAAAATACAAATTCAAACACCACATCAAATCAATAAAACAACACAAAAATAACACCGAAAATTAGGAAGTAAAAGGAAAGAAGCGAAAACGCAATGAAAATGAAAAAGAATCACCGACAAACTCACATCACTCAGTCTGGCCGACACTCCCTGCAGCAGCAGAGGAATGTGGGTTTCAGGTTGCAGCAACTCGCAGACAATGAGGTAGCAGTTCAGTATCTTCTGCAGCAAGGCTACATCCAGACTCTGGAAGTAAACAGAGACTCCCAGACAATGAGGTCACAGTTCAGTATCTTCTGCAGCAAGGCTACATCCAGACTCTGGAAGTAAACAGAGACTCCAGACAATGAGGTCACAGTTCAGTATCTTCTGCAGCAAGGCTACATCCAGACTCTGGAAGTAAACAGAGACTCCCAGACAATGAGGTCACAGTTCAGCATCTTCTGCAGCAAGGCTACATCCAGACTCTGGAAGTAAACAGAGACTCCCAGACAATGAGGTCACAGTTCAGCATCTTCTGCAGCAAGGCTACATCCAGACTCTGGAAGTAAACAGAGACTCCCAGACAATGAGGTCACAGTTCAGCATCTTCTACAGCAATGCTACATCCAGACTCTGAAAGTAAACAGAGACTCCCGGACAATGAGGTCACAGTTCAGTAAATTCTGCAGCAAGGCCAAATCCAAACTGAAAGAAAACAAAGAAAGAAGGTATCAGATCATTGTCCAAATGCCAAACAGGTTAAAATCTCCAATCTTGTGTGATCACACAGTCAGTTTGCTATCACTCTCTTCTTCATTAGAAGGCAGCCCTGACAAATCTGTCAGGGCCATCTTCTATCTCCCTCACTTTTCAGCTGTTAGTCCTGGAAAGCATCCTGACTGTTGTAATCAAAGATGATGCTAACACAGTCAGCACTGGAGGAACCAGAACTCTGGAAGCTTGTTAAGAGGACTGAGCTTTTTTTTTTTTTTTTTTTTCACATACGCAGGTTGATACTCCTGCAGACACTCCCTGTATAGATAGGCAAGGATTAATCCCATCTACCCAACAAAGGGAGTGGAGTTTTGTGTGCATGACCGTTTTTTATCCCACCATTAAGGCAGCCATACTCTAACTTCGGGGAAGGTGCATGCTATGTGTAACGTGTCATCCATACCAACTGCCAAACTGGCCTTCTCTTCCGAAAATTGGTGATGGGATTTGTATGTGTGTGCAAGATGTTGTGCGTGCATTCACACATGGAACCTCGGTTTACAGTCTCATTCGAAGGACTGTATGGGAAATGGAGTCAGAACCAATGTTAACTCAGAGGGAAAAGTCCCACTGTACCAAAACGGCCCGACCGAGGTTCAAACCAACAAACCCAAGATTACGAGTCCGGCGCTCTACCACTAGGCTGTTCCAGCCCCCAACTGAGCTGATGACCAACCACAACTGATGTGACTCTCCATAGACAGAAGCTTTCTCCTCCCTGGGTCCATCATTAGCAAAGAGGGACACAAACCAGTTATCCCCTCCAGTGCAACAAAGACAACATCAGCGCTATCAAGACTGAAACCTCTATGGAATGCAAGTCAAATTCCTGTGTGCACTGATATGTTCCAGCTTCCAAAACATGTATGAGGCCTGGATACTAACAAGTGGTCTGGAAAGGATCTTAGTCATGGACATGAGGTGTCCATGCCTGATACTGGGCATCAGACACACAGATCACTTCATCATTGAACAAGTACATAAAGAATGTCAAACAGCGCACAGGATCATGAAGATCTGCTGACATCAGTTAAGATGAGAAAAACTACACTGGTATGGCCACATAACAACTTCGCCAGGAGACCCTTTTTGGGAATCATGCCGGTCCCAAGCCTGGATAAAGGAGAAGAGTTGGGCATGGTGCCAGCTACCCTACCCCGTAAAACAAACCACAGCTACAAAAATACCGACCAAAGATCAAATCGACACCTCAGCCCTGGGAAGAGATGGGTCTTCGACAAGAAGATGTATGACGCCATGTGTGGTGAAAGCCTGAAATGTCAGGAAGCCACATGGTTGACCGCCTTTCTTTAAACCAGGGCAGCCAACATCGGAACATGGAATGCCAGAACCACGTATGAGTGAGACAAGCTTCACCACCAGGCAAGCCCTAACATGGACACCCCCCCTCCCCCCCCAAAGAAAACGAAAAAGAGGTCGGCCAAGGAATACCTGGCACAGGAACCTGGAAGCAGACATCAGGAACATGGGGATGACTTGGAACCAGCTGAGAAAAAGAGCCCAGAACAGAGATGCCTGGAGGTCCTTGGTTGGCGGCCTGTACCCCCAGGAGGGGTAACAGGCGATGATGATGATGATGGCTATGTGACAAGATCCAATGGCTGTGCTAAAACAAGCCTCCATGGAACTGTTGAAGGATGAAGATGGAGGGGATGACAGAGAGTAACAATGGACTGACAACACTGCAGAATGGACAGGGACAATACTGGCAGACATTTAGGTCTTGTCACATACAACTAACAGAACTGGAGGAACCTAATGAACAGGCCAGAGCATCAACCCCATGATTCTTCACAGAGTGAAGGGAGAAACACAAGAGACCCTTCATTACCAATGACCTGAAATTCAGTAACCAAGCACCAAAGTCAGCTGACCGTATCATGTGAACCATCACCATGTTTATGTCTGCCATAACTGATCAACAACATGGACATGTCAGAGGAAGGACACTCTAGGGGAGAACTTGAAAGCAGGTCTTCAGAAAAGAATCCCCCCCCCCCCCCTCTGGTAAGTGTTTCAGCCCTGAACGCCTTAATTCTATGGGGCTGGGCCACATCCATGACTTCTAGATGCCCCTCTGCTGTCAGTCTTTGGTTTGTTTTGGCCTGACACTGCTAGGATTCAAACTGTCTTTAAAAACAAGGTCATGATTAGATGAAGCTTTACAGATATCAGAAGGCTGTGAACATTAAGATGGGGAGAGACAGAAAGATAGAGAGACAGCCAGCCAGCCAGACAAAAAGAGAGACAGACAGAGAGAGAGACAGAGAGAGAGAGAAAGTGAGAAAGAGAGAGGGAGGGACAGAGAGGCAAAGAGGAGAGGGAAAAAAAGAGAGAAAGAGAGAGGAAAAGAGAGAAAGAGTGAGGGAATGAGACAGAGAGAGAGATAGGTGGACAGAGACAGACAGAGAGAGAGAGAAAAAAAAACTACAGACACACCCAGACACAGAGATACCCCCCCCCCCCCCACCTCCTGGTTACCTTCAAGGCAATGACAGCAGTCAGTTCCCTGATGGTGAAGTAGACACACTTCAGTGACATGTCACCGTCAGACATGCTGCTGTCTCCCACATCGCTGGCCATGCTGGCAAAGGACTTCTTCATACACTGGCACAGTGTGTTGAAACTGTAACACCCCACAAGCATGACTGAACTCCCTTTATAACCCTTTCACATCGTCACTCTTCGTCACAAGACAATGCACCATCAAAACAAACCTGTGCCACATACGATTGAAATTCTTCAGAATTTTCCTAACAGACAACTGATATAACAAAAAAAATATATGAATGTCATACAAGACCTTTGGTGAACATCGTTTCTCTTTTCAAGTACGCTCCCCTTGGAACTAAGTTCCTTTCTCCCTCCGCACCTAGAGGTCTCTCTACCTTCAAGTCATCCCTAAAGACTATAGCTTTTGCTGACTTATAGGTTTATTCTTTTTATTTGAAGATTGTGTACAGTGTGTGTGTGTGTGTGTGTGTGTGTGTGTGTGTGTGTGTGTGTGTGTGTGTGTGTGTGTGTGTGTGTGTGTAGTATGTGTGTGTGTGTGTGTGTGTGTGTGTGTATGTGTGTGTGTGTGTGTGTGTGTGTGTGTGTGTGTGTGTGTGTGTGTGTGTGTGTGTGTGTGTGTGTGTGTGTGTGTGTGTGTGTGTGTGTGTGTGTGTGTGTGTGTGTGTTTGTGTGCATGTGTGTGTGTGTGTGTGTGCAGGCATGCATATGCGTGCCACTGGGTCTGTGTGTGGGAGGGTTGGGGGGAGGAGGGAAGGAAGGAGATGCACTTTCAGTAGTCCCTGTTTGCCTGTGTGGTTGCATGCACACATGTGCACATGTGTGTGTGTGTGTGTGCGTGTGTGTGTGTGTGTGTGTGTGTGTGTGTGTGTGTGTGTGTGTGTGTGTGTGTGTGTGTGTGTGTGTGTGTGTGTGTGTGTGTGTGTGTGTGTGTGTGTGTGTGTGTGTGCTTGCGTGCATGCACGCATGTGTGTGTGCTTGTGTGTTGTGTGTCTGCGCGAGCGTGTGTGTGCGTGCAAGTGCATACATACATGCGTGCAACCATGTGTGCACATGCATGCAGGTGCTAGGAACTCTGTAAGTGCTTAAGATGATTTATCAGTTATGCACCCTACATATCCAACATGCCCACTCTTCTTCAATTGAAATGCATTCACAACGATGCACTGAAAGACATGCTGACCTGTTGATGAGCGACTTGCAGACGTTGGTGTCATCGATGAAGAGACCAATGTGGTGGCCAGCAGCGGCAGACAGTGAGCAGCCAGGGGACTGGGCAGCTGGGGCAGAGAGTGAGGCAGGTGCTTGTGGATGGCCAGCATCAGACTCTTCTCCACCTGTTGCACACACACACAGCCCACAGGACACCTCTCCTCATCGTATTGCCAGCATTAGTGACACATCATCAGCATTATCATTGTCATTATCATCGTATCATGTCATCATCTTCATGCATCAGGCTCTTCTCCACCTTCCTCACCACTTACAGCCCAGGGTGACATCTCTCATTGTCATATTGTCAGTGTTATTACATCAACATCATCATTGTCAATATTATCATATCATTGTTGTCATCATCACACACATCAGACTTTTCTCCACCTGCCTCACCATGAACAGCCCAGCATAACACCTCTCATGGTCATATTGTCAGCATCATGACATCATCATCAACATTGTCGTCTTCGTCATGCATCTCCACCTGCCCCACCACACACAGTCCAGGGTGATACCTCTCATCGTCATATTGTTGGCATCATTACATCATCATCATCATTATAATTATAATAATAATGATAACAATAATAACATAGCATTTTTTTATTTTTTTAAACGCTTTGCCAAAGATTCAAGGCACTGACAATCACACTCTCTCGTGTATGCAATGGGCTGCCTACCTGGGTAATGCCGACTGAAGAGCTGCCTGCTGGCGCTTCTTTCAATCGTATCCTATGTCATCCAGTCAATTTTGTTTAGTCAGTGTCCTTATTCCCTTCATTCTTTCAATTTCTCAAGCAGGGTGCATGCTATGTGGAACATGTCATCCATACCAATGACCAAACTGGCCTTCTCTTCCAAAAGCTGGTGATGGGATTTTACGTGCGTGCAAGATGTTATGTCTGCATTCACACACAGAAACTCGGCTTATAGTCTCATTCAAAGGACTATTTGGGAAATGGAGTCAGAACCAATGTTAACTCCAAGGAAAAAATCTCCCTGTACCGAAACTGCACGGCAGAGATTTGAACCTGCAATCTCAGGATCACCAAGATTATAAGTGCGTTGCTCTACCAACTGAGCTATTCCAGCCCCCATGTCATCATTTCAGGGTGGCATCTCTCATCGTCATATTGCCAGCATCATGACATAATCAACATTACATAAGAGTGTCACTGTTTCATCAATATATAGTGTCATTATCATCGTACAGCTGTGACTGAATCATCAACATCCTACTGCCATAACTATTAGAATGTATTCATCATCATATTGCCCATTATCGTCATTGTCACCACCACAGCATCACAATCTTCATAATCATATCATCATCCTCAGCTTTGATTCCTGCTCCAATGGTGTGTGTGAGGTCTTCAAGTCAAAGTCTTTGGTGTCATCCTGTAAAAGTAGGACTTAATGACAGCCATCTGTTTTACACACACACACACACACACACACACACACACACACCCTCTCTCTTGCACACACACACGCACACACGCACACACACACACACACACACACACACACACACACACACACACACACACACACACACACACACACACACACACACACACTTCCCCTCTCTCTCTCTCACACACACACACACACACACACACACACACACACACACACACACACACACACACACACACACACACACACACACACACACACACACACACACACACACACACACACACACACACACACACACAAAGGGACAGAACTCACCTGTTTTGCACACTGAGCATCATTCTCAGGAGGCACCAAGCAGCAACTGAAATGTCAACCAGGATGTCACACAGTAAAACAAATCAAGATTCTCAATTCTCCAGCAATACCAAGCCCACAATTTCCAATCTGTGCAGTTTTTCTCAGATTTACCTGAAAAAAAAAACAAAAAACTTACGGCTTTCTCTTACTTGCTGTGAACACATCCTTGCCAGTTCACACACACACACACACACACACACACACACACACACACACACACACATGAAAACATGCATGCATGCACACATGCACGCATGCATGCATGCAAAAGATTTACATTTCATTTGTTTGTTTGCCTTGCTTTTTTAAAGCGTACTGATTTAATTATGATGTACAATTGTGTTATACAACCTAATGGAGTGCAGTAAGTTACAAAAGGCAGTGTTGGTAGGTTTGGAGACAACACAAGGTGTACTCTGTCCACAAAGTCTGTATTACAAGAAAGGCCAATGAATTATTACTCAACATCCACAAAGCCTGTATTACAAGAAAGGCCAATGAATTATCACTCACCATCCACAAAGTCTTTATTACAAGAAAGACCATCGAATTATCACTCACCATCCACAATGCCTGTATTACAAGAAAGGCAAATGAATTATTACTCAACATCCACAAAGCCTGTATTACAAGAAAGGCCAATGAATTATTACTCAACATCCACAAAGCCTGTATTACAAGAAAGGCCAATGAATTATTACTCAACATCCACAATGCCTGTATTACAAGAAAGACCAGTGAATGTTCACTCACCTGAGAAAGCCCTCATAGGGGGAGTGGAAGTCATGACATGGGCCGGTGAACAGTGACATGCTCAGAGCACTCTTTGGATGAGCGAAGATGAACAGGTTCTTCCACAGACCCACGAACCCTGAACACAGCTCATCTTGCTGTCCAGTCAAAAGAAAAAGAACAACACTTACTACCCATGCATGTACCTGAAGTTCAGGCATGTGTCACAGATAAACAAACAAACAAAACTCCAAGCAAAACAGGCTGACAGCCACCAGGCAGTAACTTTGCAGGAAGCATGTTCAATGATTCAATGACCCTTCTTAGCTGCAACTTGCTTTATCAACTGTCCCCCAGATCATGTTGTTTAGGTACTAAAGGTGTACAACATGTCCCTTGCTTCTTTAACAAATACCTTAATTACTTCAAGAGTAGAAATAAGACACATAACACTTGATAGCCGAGATCTAGCTGCAAAGTGAGACGACTGCAGGCGGAAATCTAAACAAATCTTAAATAAATGTTAGCGAACCGCAAAAAAAAAAAAAAAAAAAAAACATGGACAAATGGATCACGAGACAAAACATGACATATTTCAATCTCTTAAGTCTTCTTCAGGCAAGATACAAAATAAAATTATGACAATGAAAATAAACAAGCAATCACTTATCTTCAATCACTTCAGTGCAAGAGAGGTGTTGAATGAAAACTTCTTGCCTGAAGAAGACCTAAGATGTCAAAACGCGTTGTGTTTTTCTTGTGATTTGTTTGTCCACGTTTTTCTTTGGTGGTTCGCTAACATTTGTTTCAAGATTTACTTGACAGCCAACCGGCACACTCCACCTGATAGCCAATTATCACATTCCACCTGATAGCCAGTTGTCACATTTCACCTGATAGCCAATGGTACATTCCACCTGATAGCCAATTGGTACATTCCACCTGATAGCCAATCAGTACATTCCACCTGAGAGCCAGTTGTCACATTCCACCTGATAGCCAGTTGTCACATTTCACCTGATAGCCAATCAGCATATTCCACTTGATAGTCAATGGCACATTCCACCTGATAGCCGATCGGCACATTCCACCTGATAGCCAATCAGCACATTCAACCTGATAGTCAATCGATGCATTCCACCTGATAGTCAATCGACACATTCCACCTCATGGTTATTGGCACATTCCATTTGATAGTCATTTGGCACATTTCATCTGATGGTTAATTGGCACATTCACCTGTCCTGATAGCCAATTGTCACATTTCACCTGATAGTCAATCGGCACATTCCACCTGATAGCAAATTGTCACATTTCACCTGATAGTCAATTGGCACATTCCACCTGATAGCCAATTGTCACATTCCACCTGATAGCCAATCAGCACATTCCACCTGATAGTTGATCGGCACATTCCACCTGATAGTCAATTGGCACATTTCACCTGACGGTTAATTGGCACATTCCACCAGATGGTTACCAGATGGTTAACTGGCACATTCCACCTGATAGCCAATTGTCACATTTTACCTAATGGTTAATTAGCACATTCCACCTGATAGCCAACTGGCACATTTCACCTGATGGTTAATCGGTACATTCCACCTGATACCCAATTGTCACATTTCACCTGATGGTTAATTGGCACATTCCACCTGATAGCCAATCGGCTCATTTCACCTGATAGCCAGTCCACCAGTCTTTGGCACAGTTGCTGTATATTCTCATCATGTCTGAAGACTATGAACTGTTCATAAGTTAAAAATAGAGGGAAACTGACAGACTTTAATGGGGGCCGGAATAGCTCAGTTGGTAGAGCGCCGGACTCATGATCCTGGGGTTGCAGGTTCAAATTTCAGTACAGGGGGATTTCTCCCTCAGAGTTAACATTGGTTCTGACTCCATTCCCCACACAGTCCTTTGAACGAGACTATAAACCGAGGTTCCATGTGTGAACGTACGCACAACATCTTGCACACACTATAATCCCATCACCAACTTTTGGCAGAGAAGGCCAGTTTGGTGTGGTTGGTATGGATGACTCGTTACACATAGCATGCACCTTCCCCAAAGATGGAGTATGTCTGCCTAAATGGTGGATAAAAAAAAAACGGTCATACACACAAGACTCCACTGCCTGTCTATACAGGCAGTGTCTGCAGGGGTATCAGCCTGCATACGCAGAAAGAAAGAAAAAAAAAGAAGACTTTAATAATATGATAACACATGCATAACTCACATAGAGTTTAAAGTAAAATATACCACCAATTAAACAATAAATGGAACTGAGATCCTGCCTCACGCCTCCTTGAATCTCCTTAACTCCTCTTACTGGCTTCTCACACATGAAAAAAATACAGTTCAAAATTTGTTTCATTTTCTTTTCTCCTTTTTCCCATCTATCTGTCTGTCTGTCCATTCTCCATCCAGATGGCTCCCATCATCAGGTGACACATATTCTCTGTGTTTCATGCAAAAAAAAAAAACCCAAAACTGCTGGTTCCTGCTCCTTTTCTTACAACGCGCGGACTGTTTGAAATTCACCGTTCAATAACTTATGTGACACACAAAATGCTGCTGCTTTCAAAACATCGCTGAAAACCCACTCGTTCAATGAGTGTGTCAATCAGTAGCCTACCCTTTTTTTTTGTCCTACACTGATTTCTGTATTGTTACTAATTGTTCAATATGTACAGGTGCAATTGCACATGTATATATGTGTATGACAAAATGGTAAACAATAATTATTGTAGTGTTTTGTCACCCATAATACAGTTTAACAAGTTTTCTACTAGTGGACAGTTTATAATGCCATGAACATGCATCAAAATAATGCTGCCTTTCCTGTTATGGATTATTGGTGTAACTTTTCAAGCTGGTCAAATTTTGTTTCCTGAAACATCTCAATAAAGACATCAATTTTTATATCTATCTATACATTTCCTCCCAGACACTGCTGAAAAGAATGTAATGCATATGCACCCTAGTGAAGCCAACCTTTTAAGACTTTAGAACTCTATATAATCAGTGTAAAATCAAACACAAGCATCATGCTCACAATATGGCGATGAAGGTCGAAGAAATTGAGCGCCAAGAGAGCAGTTTCCGCAGCCACCACTGACACTCTGTCGTAGGCTTCCCTGCGCAGGTGGTGACACACCAAAGGTAGGTAACTCTCCACATGTTTCCTCACTCCATCCACAAAGTCCACATAGATTGGGTTGGTTATAGTAGACACCTGTCAGCAAAAACAAAAACAAACAACAAAACTGATAATTTCAAAATGATAATTTCTTTCTTTTTTTTTATGTCTTCATACTTTAATCAACTATGAATATTTGTTTTAGGGTCATAGAAGGTGTTTGCAATATGAGGCTTTGTAGACCTGGATATGGAGTTCACAGGAATGTTTCTAACAAAGAGCACCTTATGGCAGTCTACAGAAGACCTGCTTTCTTCATGTGGTGGTTAGTGGTCTTGGACTTAGCTGTACATAGGGAGACCTGAATGAATGGCGACAAAATAATACCACTGAGGGGACATGGAAGAACGCTACTGAAAGATGCTGATGCTCCACCATGGATTGCTGGCAAAGGACATGCATTAGGATGGGACTGAACGTGGCTGTGCACACTGGAGTCAGAATGAGAGGCACAGGAGTGTTATCTTCATGTATGTCAGTGTAGATTACCAGCTGAGGTAGTACACATACACACTGGTCAGTTCACATGCAATCATAGTACTTTTACACTATTACAGATATCAGAGATGGTGTGACTTTGCAGGCGTGGTTGGCATATAAACACACAGTCTGTGTACATACAACATTGCTTTAGGTGTGAGGTTGGCACATGGGCTCTACATGCAACTTAACCTTGGCCAAAAAAGATTGGCACATATACTGTACAGATGGAGCCATCTTGAGGATGAAATCTGCTCAGATACACACACTATATGAACAGCATTATTACCGGGTGGTGCAAGATCAGCACATAGACACACTAAACAGACAGACTGTACAAACTGTGTTACTGCCTTGCAGGTAAGACTGGCAAACAGACTGTGCAGGTGCCATTGCCAGCTTGGCAGTGAGATCAGAGCACAAACACACACACTGAGTGAACTCGGCACGAATACACACACTATGTCGACAAAATGATCTTGGGAATGAGATAGACGCAGACACACAGACTGTACAGACAGCATCATCCTTGGAGTAAGGTCAACACATGTACACAGAGTGAGTGAGGTCATCACACACACACACACACACACACACACACACACACACACACACACACACACACACAGACTGAGTGCGGTCAGCACACACACACAGACTGAGTGAGGTCAGCACACACACACATAGACTGAGTGAGGTCAGCACAAACACACACACACACACACACACACACACACACACACACACACACACACAGAGACTGAGTGAGGTCAGCAGACGGCAGTATCCTGGGATGAGTCAAACACACAGACCCACAGATGGCAGTATCCTGAGAGTGAGGTCAACACACAGACCCACAGATAGCAGTGTCCTGGGAGTGAGGTCAACACACAGACAGCAGTATCCTGGGAGTGAGGTCAACACACAGACAGCAGTATCCTGGGAGTGAGGTCAACACACAGACACACAGACGGCAGTATCCTGGGAGTGAGGTCAACACACAGACAGCAGTATCCTGGGAGTGAGGTCACACACACAGACGGCAGTATCCTGGGAGTGAGGTCAACACACAGACCCACTGACGGCAGTATCCTGGGAGTGAGGTCAACACACAGACAGCAGTATCCTGGGAGTGAGGTCAACACACAGACACACAGACGGCAGTATCCTGGGAGTGAGTGAGGTCAACACACTGACACACAGACGGCAGTATCCTGGGAGTGAGGTCAACACACAGACAGCAGTATCCTGGGAGTGAGGTCAACACACAGACACACAGACGGCAGTATCCTGAAAGTGAAGTCAAACACACAGACACACAGACGGCAGTATCCTGGGAGTGAGGTCAACACACAGACAGCAGTATCCTGGGAGTGAGGTCAACACACAGACAGCAGTATCCTGGGAGTGAGGTCAACACACAGATGGCAGACTCCTGGGAGTGAGGTCAACACACAGATGGCAGTATCCTGGGGAGTGAGGTCAACACACAGACACACAGACAGCAGTATCCTGGGAGTGAGGTCAACACACAGACAGCAGTATCCTGGGAGTGAGGTCAACACACAGACAGCAGTATCCTGGGAGTGAGGTCAACACACAGATGGCAGTATCCTGGGAGTAAGGTCAACACACAGACAGCAGTATCCTGGGAGTGAGGTCAACACACAGACAGCAGTATCCTGGGAGTGAGGTCAACACACAGACAGCAGTATCCTGGGAGTGAGGTCAACACACAGACACACAGACGGCAGTATCCTGGGAGTGAGGTCAACACACAGACAGCAGTATCCTGGGAGTGAGGTCAACACACAGACAGCAGTATCCTGGGAGTGAGGTCAACACACAGACACACAGACGGCAGTATCCTGGGAGTGAGGTCAACACACAGACAGCAGTATCCTGGGAGTGAGGTCAACACACACACAGACAGCAGTATCCTGGGAGTGAGGTCAACACACAGACAGCAGTATCCTGGGAGTGAGGTCAACACACAGACAGCAGTATCCTGGGAGTGAGGTCAACACACAGACAGCAGTATCCTGGGAGTGAGGTCAACACACAGACACACAGACGGCAGTATCCTGGGAGTGAGG
The DNA here is from genome assembly GCA_016801955.1 of Conus betulinus. Lineage (NCBI taxonomy): Eukaryota > Metazoa > Mollusca > Gastropoda > Neogastropoda > Conidae > Conus > Conus betulinus. The sequence continues at coordinate 230,569 of JADBJO010000272.1, read as the reverse complement.
TCAACACACAGACAGCAGTATCCTGGGAGTGAGGTCAACATACAGATGGCAGTATCCTGGGAGTGAGGTCAACACACAGACACACAGACGGCAGTATCCTGGGAGTGAGGTCAACACACAGACGGCAGTATCCTGGGAGTGAGGTCAACACACAGACACACAGACGGCAGTATCCTGAAAGTGAGGTCAACACACAGACACAGACGGCAGTATCCTGGGAGTGAGGTCAACACAAACTCACAGACTAGGCTGACATCCCAATTACCTTTGGGATGAGACTGATCTGCAGACACACAGACAGTACAGACAGCATGACCTTTGGAGTATGAGACAGACCCACAGACACACAGACAGTACAGACAGCATGACCTTTGGAGATGAGATGAAACTCACAGACACACAGACAGTACAGACAGCATGACCTTTGGAGGATGAGACAGACACACAGACAGTACAGACAGCATGACCTTTGAAGGAGATCGACCCACAGACACACAGACAGTACAGACAGCATGACCTTTGGAGAATGAATTGACCCATAGACACACAGACAGTATAGACAGCATTACCTTTGGAGGATGAGACTGACCCACAGACAGTACAGACAGCATTACCTTTGGAGAATGAATTGACCCATAGACACACAGACAGTATAGACAGCATTACCTTTGGAGGATGAGACTGACCCACAGACACACAGACAGTACAGACAGCATTACCTTTGGGATGAGACTGACCACAGACAGTACAGGCAGCATGACTTTTGGAGAATGAATTGACCAACAGACACACAGACAGTATAGACAGCGTTACCTTTGGAGGATGAGACTGACCCACAGACAGTACAGACAGCATGACCTTTGGGATGAGACTGACCCACAGACAGTACAGACAGCATTACCTTTGGAGGATGAGATCTACCTACAGACACACAGACAATAGTGACAGTTTTACCTTGGAGGTGAGGTCGGCGGTGGCGACGGCCCTGGCACACAGCGACAGACTGTGGTGCAGGGCATACAGGCCCAGGAAGGACAGGAGGGCTGGTCTCCCCTGTCATGCAGCGCCACACCCCCATGATCAGCTCCACGCTGTACAGACACATCACCTCGCACAGGCACGGCAGCATCTGCAACCACAGCCCTTGAAATTCGTCATCATCGTCGTTATCATCGTCATCGTCATCATCATTGTCGTCGTCATTGTCATTGTCATTGTTGTCACCACCACCATCATCATCATCATCATCATCACCATCATCATCATTATCATCATCATCTTCATCATCATCGTCATCATCATCATCATGATCTTCATCTTCATCATCACTGTCTTCATCTTCATCATCATCATCATCATCACCACATCATCATCGTCATCATTGTCGTCATCTGAAACAACAGCTCATGACATCATCATCATCATCATCATTTTCTTCATTATCATCATCTTCTTCTTCTCCTTCTTCATCATTATAATCATCATTATCACTATCACCAAACGGAAGAATATTAGAAGCAGAGACACACACACACACACACACACACACACACACACACACACACACACACATGCACACACACACACACACACACACACACATGCACATGCACGCACATTCACACACACACAACACATGCACACACACACACACACATACACACACACACATACATACACACACACACACACACACACACACACCTGTTGCGCGATCCTGCGCAGCTCCCACTGAGGGTGTGCCAGACAAACAGCAGTGTGATGGAACATGCGCATCAGCAGTTCCCCACAGCTGGGCAGCAGCAGACTATCACAGCCAGGCATAGCATCATCATCGAACCTGTCCAACACAGCTTTCATTTTCAGTATTTTCTTTATCATTATTATTATTATTCATTATTATTATTTTTCTGCACATGGGAAACGTCTCTATGTAGAGAGTTATTGCCCATTACGTAGCTGGCGTGGAGAGAGAGGAACACAGTGCCATCTCCGCCACTTGCACTGAGATGAGACAGTAAGTCCAGTCTCACAGGGAGCAGAATGGGAACTTTACCAATCCACAGGTGTGTGTGTGTGTGCTTTCATTCAATGCCCATCTTGCGCCAAACTGGACGAAGATAAGTGATAGCTCGTTCATATCCATTGTCCTGAGTTTCTGTATCTTGCCTGAGGAAGACCAAAGAGGTTGAAAAGCATTATGTTTGTCTTGTAAATTCCTTTGTCTACATTTTTCAGTGGAGCCTTATCAACAATTTTTCAAATTTCATTCTCAGACAGCTCTAAAGGACACAGATGCTAGTTTCTTTTTTATCGGCTGCCTGGTCAGCTCAAGGGAAGAATACCGAGCCTGTAGTTAGATGTTGCAGGTTTGAACCACACAAGCACATGAAATCCTCAATGGCATTTTCCTGCCTACTTTAACATGTTGTCCTTCTGGTGGTATCAGTATAATATCAGGCTCCTTCCCCCGGTCACTATCACCTTCAAACAATATCCCCCCCTTTACCACATCATATGAGGTGGGCATGGATGTTCCAACTGAAAGTAACCGCTTTGTTCTCGTTGTTGATGTTTTTATTTTCATCCTACACATTCAGAACATTTCGTTCTAAGCACTCTACTGGAAAATGAAATTAATTAACAATGGAACAAATCATGCTCAGACTATAAGAATATCCTGTCTAAAGCAAAAATGTAATTAAATCTCTTCAACAAGTGACTTAATGAATTTCATGAAAGTGGAGAACAATGACAACGCTGTGAGGAGAAGGGAAAGTGGATCTGCGGTAATCATGTGACCAAAGCATGAACTATGTCATAATTGGTGGGAAAAAACTCACTGGCTTATGAAAGCCTGCGATTATAATTGCTGATTCCATGTGTGTTACACACTTTCAACTTATATGTGCTTCAATGTGTTTGAAACAGCTGTTGTGTCACATAAAATCTTACATCTTTAGTGAAGAATTATACAGCGCGAGTATAATACCATGGCAGAGAGAATTTCATCTTACGCATATACATTTCAGCTGACACTGATCACATGACTGCATCTCTGTGACTAGGACTGACACACCCAAACAAAGACCAGTATGATCTGAACGGGAAAAAAATGGAGGAAAAAAAAATTAATGACAAAATAAAGACGTGATATAAACAAATGTCAAGTAAAATCCCAGAATACATCCACTCTTACCTGTGAGACCAACTAGAGAAGTGTACCAACAGCCATTTCTGTAAGTCTTGTAATTCTCTATCACTCAGCACCTGTCGTAAACAAACAGCAACAGAACTGATTGGATTTCCTCAACATTTGTCAAAGAGAGAGAAAGAGAGAGAGAGAGAGAGAGAGAGAGAGAGAGAGAGAGAGAGAGAGAGAGAGAGACAAGACAAAGAAACAGAAAGAGAGAGAGAGAAAAACAGAGAGACAGAGAAACAGAGAGAGAGAGAGAGAGAGAAGAGAGAGGAGGGGGGATTTATAGTTCCAAGAAATCATAAACTGCTCAATATCCATGCCTGAGTGGGTTAATGTTGAGTCTTCAGAGCTGGCAAGTTTATAAGGTGATTACAATGGGAGGTCATGGTTAATGGTATTTTTGTGTGTGGAATTTGTCAGCCCTGGGGCAAGCTTGTCTATCCAGAACTATTACAGAAATATTCAGCTACACATTCTTTTCACTACAAGGTTGGACAGTCAGGTACCTCGAGCACCTCTGCTGTTATGTAAATCAATATGATTTCTTTCATTTTGTCTTCACTTGCTTGAACTAGACCCAGCTCATACAAACACTGTCCACCATTTCAACGTGCTTTCTCCTCAGGTTGGCTCAGTGCCCAATGTGGAAAACAGCATGAGACTCCAAAATGACATGGAAAACATGCAACCTCAGGGTGTGAAGGTATTGGCTGTTGGGCTGGACAACAGCTGTGTTCGGAGGCCAGATAAAAACCAGAACTCCCATAACTGGTATCATCGTCTACTGGCAGCGACTAATATTGGGAAAGACATACCTTTCTTGCTGGTACTCAACAGATTATTGCCTCAGATTCACATGCCATGCTTATCTATATTTTATCTGTGTCTTGTGGCAGCAACTATATTAGGAAAGATACATCTTTCCTGCTGGTACTCAACAGGTTTTTGTTTTTAGATTCACACACCATGTTTGTCCATATTTTACCTGAATTCCTGCTTCGTCAGCCAGGTGTTCCACATTGTCCAGGAGCAGAAGTTGTGTCAGTGGTGACTGCTTTGACAGGTGATGCCCACACTTTTGTACACATGCTCCATGGACTCTTCTGCTTCACTGCTGCTGTCACACATCAACTGTTTGTTAGTTTTCTGCCCTGCAAGAACAAACACCCTGAAGTGAACTACACTTGTTTACATGAATGTGTCTCTGGCTGTTCGTTGGACCTGATGCCCCTTAAGGTTGTAGATGCACAGCAATGATGAACGCTGCAAAAGTGGTCTCCATCTCTGGTGGTTGAGGACATGTGAGTGGGTTTCGGTAAAGCTCCTCACGGCCAGCTCAGCTACGTTCTCTGCGTATGTCTTTCTCTCTGTCTCTTCCACAGCCAGTGTTAGGAAGGTACCCAAGGTCTGACCAGTGCGTTGGGCTAATGCGTAGGTCAGACATCTGCTAAATCTTAGCCATAAGACCCTCTTCTTAAATTCTTTCGTCATAGTCATTAATTCATTTATCCATCAGCTTTACATCATGCACAGTGTGGTCTCAAAACTTAACGAATGTGGTGTAGTGTATATGGACTAGTCCACATGCAATGACACCATCTGATAAAACTTAAACTGTCCTGTATCCTCTACCCCTAAAGAGATTCTTAGATGGTAATCTTGGAGAGACTGCTTGATCATGTCTGATGTCTGCATTACTACAATGATCCTTTCCTCACTGAGGTCTTCATAGTGACTTGTACACTGTGTGATGGTTCTGTGAACATCATCACTGACATCTGCATGATAGTTCTGTGAACATCATCATTTCTGACATGTTCAGTACAGCAGATGCTGGGCATCTTGCCTCACTGTGTGTATCTTCCTGTACACTTCCATTGTCAGATGGATCAGTACAGCAGATGCTGGGCATCTTGCCTCGCTGTGTGGATCTTCCTGTACACTTCCATTGTCAGATGGATCAGTACAGCAGATGCTGGGCATCTTGCCTCGCTGTGTGGATCTTCCTGTACACTTCCATTGTCAGATGGATCAGTACAGCAGATGCTGGGCATCTTGCCTCACTGTGTGGATCTTCCTGTACACTTCTACTGTCAGATGGATGGAAATATTGCATGCAGGAGCTTCTGCTTTGAATGTGTATCCATCAAATTTGTACAAATGCACATATACATGTATGTGGGCATATGTTCTCACAATGTTATACACATGTGCATGCATGCATCTGCATGCATGCATACACACACACACACACACACACACACACACACACACACACACACACACACACACACATGAAACACACACACATACACACACACATGCACACAGATGCACACACACATACACGGGGCCGTGCACACACACACAAACATCATAGACTCACATTAAAACAGATATATTCTAGTATTTGTAAAAGAAGCTACCTAAACACTCTCTGTCCATCACACACACACACACACACACACACACACACACACACACACACACACACACACACACATTCGTTGCTGTTCTCATCAAATCTCTTCACTTAACAACAGTTCATCCATTCTTCACTGACAGTAATTCCTCACCTGCCCCCATCCTGACTGCAGATGCTGTGCAAGTTCACAGCTCGGGACTCCCCATCCCCTCTGGCTGAGTGGAACTCCACCAGGTGTTACACAACAGTTCATACACAAACATGCGTCCCTCTTTGCCTTCCCACGTCAGTCCCCACTCCTCTTGGTCTGTGAACAAACATCATCATCATCATCATCGTGCGGCGGTTTGTTCAGTCCTCTTCCCATTGTCTTGCATTGTCTGTGTGCCCATACAGCCCCGGTGCGGACCCCTGAGTCTGCTAAGCTATAAACAACATCGAATGAAATGTTTGCAAATAACAGTGGAAGGTGTCTTACATGCTAGAGTTGATCTGGATCAAACAGCAGGTCCTGGATCTGTTTGACCATGGCAGAGGTCTGGGTTCTCTTAACTCTCAACAGTTTTTGAGATTTTTGCATTTTGCATGACGGGTGTTCTTTTTTTTTTTTAACATTCTGCGCATTATTTCTAAAATAATATTTTTGTGATGAATGTGTCTGTTTTGGTTCTTTTTTTTGGTGATATATTGCTTTAGATAACAAAAATGTTGTTGTTTTAAATACCATGATTCTGGGAAGAAAACCATTGATTACTGGTGATCGAAATTCAAGGGAAAGAACTGAAGAGAGTTAAGTGCCCTTTCCTCAATCAACAATTTTTTTCCTGTATTGATATTACAATCTTAGCAGAGAACGCCTGATAGTCGATATATCTTATTCTCCTGCTAAGGAGTTCTGTTCACCTACATCTGTCTGTTTGTCTGTCGATCAGTAAGCAGACACAAAAAATGACTGAACCAAAACAATAATACACAGTGGAAAGCTGGAACTGGGCCAAAGGATGAAGCAACTCAATTTTGCTGCAAACCTTGTCAAGGTTTGGAGGCTATGAAATGGAATCCAACGTAGGGTTTGATTGAGGTTCAGACAGCTGTTCTATCTTGGAATGGTCTGTACCTCCTGAGTTTTCTAGTTTGGCTGATGGGTTACCCACTACCTGACATAAGACAACACACATTTTTTCATTGGATTTTTATTTCACATCATTCTGGACATATTTTCAAGTGTCCATGAAGTAAGGAGTGCACCCCTTGACTTTCAAGACAAAGTTTATTTGATTTGCAGACAGTTTCAGTTTCAGTTTTCATCAAGGTGTCACTGCCTGCGGATTAGTAAATACAGGCTACACTACATCCACTTAGTTTCGAGACCACACTGTGCATGATTTAAAGCTGATGGGTAAATGAATTAATGACTAAGATGAGAGAATTTACGAAGAGGGTTTCATGGCTATAACTTAGGCAGATGTCTGACCAATGCATTAGCCCGATGCATGGTCAGACCTTGGGTGCAATGGAATGCCCTACCACTGAGCTGTATACTCATGTTTGCAGATGGGAGTGCACTGCTTGACTTTCAAGATAACACTGACTTCCTTTGCAGACAAAAAGTCTGCTGACATAAGATGCCTGATCTTTGTGGGGTATAAACAGAGTCTTCAGTAGAGGCTATACTGAAAAGCTGGATCCAGGGGTCTACTGACAGAACCAACATTGATAACTTAGTCTCCAAAGAACATCATCAGAAGCAGAATAAAAAAAAAAATTAAGAACCAAACATTATTTTCCAGAAAAAAAACACAAAATCTATAAGCCAATATCATGTTAGATGGAAGATGGAAATGGACTGGTATGAGATTGTGCGAAAAGCCACTCTGCCTCTACTTCATTGAGATTGTGGGAATAGCCACTTCTGTCTCTACTTCATTGAGATTGTGCAAAGAGCCACTTCTGTCTCTACTTCATTGAGATTGTGCAAAGAGCCACTTGTGCATTGAGAGCAAAGAGCCACTTCTGTCTCTACTTCATTGAGATTGTGCCAAGAACCACTTCTGTCTCTACTTCACCGAGATTGCACGAATAGCCACTTCTGTCTCTACTTCATCCTGTTCAGACATTTCCACCTCTGTCCTTGGGACAGGTCAGAGCTAATCTCCTTATTTCTCCATTCATTTTTTTCTTTATCCTCAATTCAACATTTCTTTTGCAATTGCTATAATGTTTCTTTGAAATTCCACAGCATATAAACAGCACAAATATTTTTTGAATGAAGCGACAAAAGAAAAATACACAAATGGAGTTCTGGTTTGTTTTATTAAAAGGAATCAGATACGCATTTATGTGCAGGGTGCATGATTGTCTTTGTAAGCATGTGTATGCTCATGGTCATGGAGACTGTCATGTGACATTAACATGTATTTCAGGGATAAAGAGAGACAGATGGTCTGAGATGGGTAAAGAGAAAGATTGTCAGACATACAAAGACAAACAGCAAGAGAAGAGACAGAGAGAAGACACTTTATACTGACAAACAACTCAATGACAACGAGACAGAACAGCACTACTTCAAGTCTAAATGACCTACCAGGGAGAAACTGGTTGCATTCTGCTAGAGCCTGAATGTTGACAGGCCAGTCTTGAGTCAAATGGTGCATCACCAGCTTCATAAGAACGGCACTGCTCTCTCTGTTTGTGGCTGAAAATGACAAAAATGTCCACACAACTGTGCTCACAGTGCCTTAATAGTTTTCTGAACCTTGTGGACTTGACTTAAGGTGAAGGTCAGAATGCTTGATCATTTCAAACAGATCTTCAAATTACTTAAAACTAGACACTATTGAGCATGCAGACACAAAAAAGGATACACCTACAGAGAGAGAGAGAGAGAGAGAGAGAGAGAGAGAGAGAGAGAGAGAGAGAGAGATCTCTGGGACACAGCTCCTTTGCTGCAATTTTAAAGACCTGCAAGAGAAGAAAAGGATTGCAATATTTGTGTCTGTCAGCAATCCACTTCGGAAACTCTGAGTCACATACAACATATATCGATCTACAACTGCAGCACCTTAATTTTACCCCTACATTTCTGCTCTTGAAAAACAAAACATACAACACAAGCGCACACACACACGCATGCACGCACGCACGCACGCATGCATGCACGCACACACACACACACACACACAACACACACACACACACACACACACACACACACACACACACTCAAACACACACACTCAAACACACACACACACACACACACAGAGACAATACACTGCAGGTACAGACCAACGTGCATGAGGAGGGTGCTGGTGGTCTGGCGGACGCTGGAGGCATCATGGGCCAGGTAGGCCAGGAAAGGCTTTGCAGTGGACCAGCCACACCTGAACCGCCTTCCTCAGAGGCAACACCTGAAACACACCGGCCCAGCTCATCATGATGATGCTCACCTTTTCAAACAGGTGTAAATGGTACAGGATGCCATGCTAGCTAGATTGTGGCCTCTCACACATTATCCTAGAGGTCTCCATCCTGTTACATGGTTGTGAGACATGGACACCAATGGCCGAAACAGAAAGAAGAATCCAGGTGTTTGAGACCAGGTGCCTGAGGAAACTACTCCGCATCTCTCCTACAAAGAACACAAGACCAATGATTATGTGCAGAACCTGGTCACTGACCTAGTTGGGCCCCCAAACCACTTCTGGCAACCGTCAAACGATGGAAGATGGCATAGTCTGGCCATGTCATTTGCCACAACACCCTCTCCAAAACCATCCTTCAAGATACAGTTGAAGGAGGGTGCGTATGAGGACATCAGAGAAAGAGAGATGGTCCGAAAATATAAAGGACTGGACCAAAACGACCATGCCAGATCTCCTCATGGCATCTACAAACAGAAGAGCCTGGAGAGAACAACGGCTGCCTCATCACGTCCCCGCTGCTACCCTAGCGGTCAGGGGAATGACTGACTGACTGACACATTATCCAAAGTATCATATCTAGCATCATGAAGCACACCTGTTCAAGCTGGAGTAAAAGGTGCAGGTAGCAACGTGGGCTGAAATGTGGCCCCTCCCATGTCATCTTCAGTACCCCATCCCTCCCTGCCGTATTCCCCTTACTGTCTTCTTCACCATCACTTTCATGATCCAACTCAGCCAAGACCTGGTGTTAAAGCTTTCAAACTTCAGGCAGTACCACATTTAATTCTTCAGCGGAAGAAAGATAGGGAAATCTGCAACAAAAGTGGTCACCATTTTCCCCACACCGCTTGATGAGAATAAACTTGCCACTGCAAGCTTGCATGTTGTAATTCATTTTTTCTCAGTGGCTGAGTGTGATAGTCTGACTTCATTCCCAGCATTTTCCTGTACCCTCCCTGAGTTTCCCTGCAGAGATTCTTTTTTTTTTTTTTTTTTTTTTTTGCATATGCAGGCTGATACTCCTGCGGACACTCCCTGTATAGACAGGCAAGGATTAATCCCATCTACCCAACAAAGGGATGGAATTTTGTGTGTGTGACTGTTTTTTTTTTTATCCCACCATTAAGGCAGCCATACTCCATCTTTAGTAAAGGTGCATGCTACGTGTAACATGTCATCCATACCAATGGCCAAACTGGCCTTATCTTCCGAAAGTTATGATGGGATTTTATGTGTGTGCAAGATGTTGTGTGTGCCTTCACACACGGAACCTCAGTTTATATAGTCTCATTTGAATGACTGTAAATGGAGTCAGAACCAATGTTAACTCTGAGGGAAAAATCCCCCTGTACCAAAACAGCCCCAAGGTTATGAGTCCGGCGCTCTACCACTGAGCTATTCCTCTGCCCTCCCACCTTCCCCCCCCAACAGAGGTTCATTTGACTCTGCAAGGTCAGTCAGGGATGGATAACTGGCCACCTGAACAGAAAATATGGACACCTGCTGTTGCATCTGAAATT